>SJYT01035862.1:716551-768591 GCA_006410635.1 Cephalophus harveyi
CTGTGTCTGTCTCTTATACACATCTAGATGTGTATAAGACACTGGATCAATACTGACAGCTAACGTGTGCTAAGCACTCCTCTAGTTTCCTGGGGTAACTACAGTGACCAGATATGGCTTCACAACACTTTCCATCTGGGGTGGTGGGAGGGTGGGGAAATCACAAAGAAGTTTACAAGTAAAAATTCAGATAGTGGTTAAGTGTTAGGAATAAGTAAGAGCATGTAGTGCTGAGTGTCTGGGACGGAGACTTCTATACATATGGTGGTCTCTAACGAGGTACCAACTGAACCAAAATCTGAGTGAACAGGAGCCAAAAGTTCTGGGTAGAACATGCTCCATGAAAAAGAAATGTTGCTGTTAAAGTTATACTTTTGGGCACTTTGACAAGGTGTCTTACTCCTCCCGCACTGAATCATCTTAATGCACTTACCCTGAAGAAGGATAAAGCAAAGAATGGGCCCACGACCATTTAGGAAGACAGGTTAATGCCGAGTCTGCTCCAGCTGACGTGTAATAGTTATCTCCTATGCTGTCTCTCTTCCTTCACTCTGTAGCTTTGTTCCTGGGCCGCACAGAGCTACCCTCAAAGAAGACGCATTGCAGAAGGCGAAGTTCTTTCGATACAAAAATTACTTTTCAAGAATAGCAAGAGGCGGCAGAGATGGTACTGTTCAAAATTTTACCAGAAACATATTCCATGTCTTTGAAAATGGGAAAAGGGTGATGAAAGCGGCTCCCAAACACGATAAAGGAAGCGCTCAGAGAGTGTAACCTCAGGGAGCACGGTGAGGCTCCGGGCTCAAACCCCTGCATTCAGTCAGACGTCGGGCAACTGTACTTGCCTTCCTCCCTGCATCCGGGGCCCAGTCTGAGCATGCCACAGGTGGTGGGTCACCGTGCAACCTGACCCCTTGCACTCACTGGTAGTAAGATATATCTCGTGCATTTATTTGACCATTCCTGATGATTCTAGCACTCAGAGACTGGTATGTTCAAGAACTGTTACCATCAAAGAAGAATAAGGAGTGTTTTGAAGTCTCATGGATACAATTTGAAGATAAACGTTGCATTGCGTATCCATGTGTGTGCGGGCCAGCGCTCATGCTTTTGAAATTGCAGGTGTGCATCTAGTCCACCTTCTGCAGGCTGAGCCCTTGCTTCTCAGCTTAGGACTGATTAATCCTCATCTATTTAGCCAAAGGTTAATGTTTTGGAAGATCTCAGCATCAACCTTGGAAACCAATGCTATTTGTATGCCTAAGTTTGAAAATCTGACTTTTCACAACGATTCCATTTCAACCCACCTCTGTCTGCCGGGACTGACTGGATCACCGACGGGCTTGTGCTGGAAGCTTTCCTCCACCTTGTGTAGCTGTTGGCTTGGACAGAAAGAGAGGTGAACTTCCCCAGCTCCAAATCCTGTTTAAACTCGCTGAAAATCAACTCATGTTTGCTCAGAACATAAATTAAGTAGTGTTTTGATAGTACTTTTCTTCTTTCCCATTAACATCATCATCCTTATTTTTTTAAGTAACCTATGTATGCTTAGGCAAGAACAGTGATGACAGAGCATGTCGTGGGTGAAGCTCTGCCTTACCTACCAGGCAGCTCCTTTGTTAATCGTGAGCAGCACCAAAGAGAACAGGCAGAGGTCTAAGCAGGGCTTAAGTGCGCACTGAGTTTGGAAAAGACAAAGGGGTCCTTGTCCTCATCTACAAATTCTTACGGGGGGTGGGGGGCAGGGGAAATGCAAAAAGAGATCATTGTGAGTGACAGCAGGCAAGTTCTTCAAAGCGCATCTCTGCTGGCTCTTTCTTCTCACTCCCACCCAGAGCACATACCAAATTTTTAATCAACGAAATAAACACTGAAGTGCAATACTCAATTTAGACAGAAAGTCAAGTTCTAAGAGCTTGCTCCAGAGCCGGTCACAGGAGCCTGGCTGCGCAGACGGCCGTGGTCTCTGGGGAGGAGGGGGGCCCTGCAGGGGTGGGTGAAGCACACGGACACCAAGACCGGCAGGGATCCGACTCTCCTCCCTACACCTCTGCTCACAAAACCTGGGGCAGAGCATCTGCTGTGTTTGCTCCAGATCACGTCTGCCATTCTTCCCCAGGCAACTCCATAGAAACCGCTCCCAATGTCTCCAAAGAGCAAGGAGTTAAACCGTTGTATCCACACTCAGGTAACAGAGAAGAATACAGCACACTGGCCTTCTCTGTGTATCCTAAATGGTGCTTAGGGGTTCAGGAAAAATTCAAGAACTGGAAACTGATGAGCGATATGTAAGAGGTATTTGAATAAAAGGGATTTTCCTGGTTAGCTTTGGATTAAGCAAAAATTCCATTTCTTGTTGTTTTTTGTTGGAAATACTATTAAAATATTAAAATATTATTTGTCTAGCCTCTCTGTATAAGTAAGTACGCCAAACAAGTATCCTGTTGGTGATTTGAGATTATTTTAGCATTTTGCAGCATATTTTCATTTTTCCGTGATTTATCTATTAAAAGGGCAAGTACCACAAACTATAAATTAAATAAAACCCTATTTAAACCAAGAATCACAAAAAATAAGCAGTGATGCTCTTGATATAGAAAATCAAATTGACTGACTATAAAGGACAATTTCTTCTATTATCTCTGCACTGAATATGAGTCACGTGTTAAAAAACAAACCTATGGATGTCCAAGAGAGATGCAAACTTACTGTGTCGGCAGACGGTAACACTCAGAAATGGCCTTTTATAAAGCGGTGGAGGGGGAGTGTTCTTTAAGTGGGGAGAGTGAGTCGGGGGAAGACCGGGAGAAAGGGGCGGCGGCTCCATCTCTCCCCTCGGGATCTCCAAGTCTGTCCCTCCGTGGCTTAGCTGATGGCTCCAGGCTTGAGGCCCCTTTTCAACCTAGGCTGATATCAAAACCTTCCCCCAACCTCTTCAGACTCTAAACCTGACTTAGTAGCTGGCAACTCTGCCCATGTGGTCTCAGCAGAGCTTAGGGGAAACAGGCTCTGCAACGTGACAGCGCCCACGCGAAGCTGCAGGTTCTGGAGATCCGCTGGCGCGCGGCCCAGTCCTGGCCTGACGGGGTTGCCCAACCGCTTCACTGCTCACGTGTAAACACCAAGAGCACTGAACCCCATGCCCGCAACTGTCACCCTGCCATACCAAGGTAGGTACGTAATTACACAAAGCTAAAGTTTTGGCATGTTTCTTAAACAAGTATTTTCCCTGGACTCCGGTTATCTCTTCAACTTCTTGGTTTTACAGACATATGCTAACTAATTTCAAATCAAAATATTTGTGAACACCATGAACCCTCTGGCAAGTGGATGGACAGTGAGATGGGTGGAGAAGTTCCTGTGCTAACAACGATCGATAAATCAGCAGGGTTCCTTTTAGCGGGGAAGACCAAATTTTGGTCTCCTGAAAATATAAATTTTGGCATGTTTTTAACAGCTTAATCTTTTTATTTTTCTCTCTTCGTGCATTTAATAAATAATGCACACTGGATAAAAGCAAGTTGATGGGCCAAGTTTCAGAATTTATAGTGGAAACTATAAAAAAACAGTCATGATGAGCAAGAAGAGACACATTTCTCTGGAGCTGACGCACAGGAGATCAAGTCTCCAGGGTTAAACATCTAAGAAGGCCAGCTCTCAAACACAAGGGAGGAAAGCTGGGCCGGAGCAGGACGCGCGCCCCAGGGCTGGCGGTGTCACTGAGCGCTTGTGACACGAGTCCACACACCGCTGAAGGTCATTCTGCCACGTTTACCGTTAAAAACACCAACAAAAACAGACAAAACCCCCTTAAGATGCTCGAATACAGTTTATTGGCTGGTTTGAACAGCATTTTTAATAGCAGAAGAAAAATGCGTTTACATTGTAATAGCTTACAACCAACTTTCAACTGTCTTTTTTTAATGCAAAGTAAATTGAGAGCGTGTAAGTCATTTTAAATTCCTTCTCTGTGATATATACAATAAGAAAAGCGGCAGATACCGCTGTCTAGCTAACTCCAGCTGAGACGCACAAGGATCCAGCAAGCTCCTTAGCCGCCTTGCATGGGATCTGTTTAATCACGAAATAGACATGATTCCGAAAACTAAGCAAAGGAATCTGCGCTCACTCTGTTCTCTAAAAGCACTTTTTCTCGGGTCACAGGTATTGCTGTGATTTTGCAAATTACACGCATCTCCTGGGCTTCACTTCCACACCTTAACAATGCCGTCCCTAGAGGCGGTCACGATGAAGCCCTGCGTGGTCTGGAAGGTGGCGATGTCCGTGATGATGTCGTGGTGGCCCACGGGCAGGGACTCCGGGCCCCTCCGCGGGCCGTCGTCACTCGGCCCCACCTTCTGCTTGTTCTGAATCTCCTGTGTGGTGGTTAAAAGCAAGGAGAAGGCCAGTCAGAGGCAGGAGCACAGCCTGCCGCCTGTCCGCACCCCTGCTTCTAAGGAGCGCTGCTCTCTGCTTAGGCCGACCCTGGTTCGAAGGAGTCGCGCTTTCACAGAGGCCCCGCAGGGGAGTCCAAAGTGAGGGTCTCGGTGTCCAATCCCTGGACTCCATGAGCACCACTTACAGACATGGAAACTTACAGACAGGCTGAAAACCTGCGCACGTTACCCCTGTCAGCTTCAAAGAACAAAGGGGAAGAACCGAGAGGCGGTGACGACCGGGGCCTGGACACACGTATGTGTCAGACGCTCCAGCCCTCCCGAAGCTCGCTGCCACTTGTGAGTCCCCGCATTGCCGCTTACGAGCCTGCTGACCTGAGACGAGCGACTCAGCCTGGATGTGCTTAACTTTCTCGTTTGCGGAAGGAAGATGATAAAGGCACAAAGTTTTCATAAAGGGCCCGGCAAGTGTTGAAAGTGCTTACTGTGGCTCATGTAATCACACTCGCACTTTCTATGTTTATTCTACCTTAGTTAACCCAATTTTAAAAATACAGAAAAATCAAGAGAGGATAAAATTTTTTAAATTCAGAGAAATACTGCCACTCTCGGCCAAAGCCATTTATGATATTTATGTCAGCCGTTTTTGTTCCTACAAGAGTTGCCGGAAAGCAAGGACCGCTGATACCTGGACGACTTCGGTGCCTTCAATGACCTTCCTGTAGTAGGACACGGACGGGGAGCCCGTGCTCCCCGCAACCACGTAGGACCTCTCTGGGTAGGCCAGGTCCCAAAACCTGCAGAGGAGGAGAGACGGGGTCATTACGTGGCAGGAGACGAGGAACGACTGATCACTGACTGACACTCGTCAATGCTGGTGTGTCCTCTTCTGTGTCTGGAATAGAGATTTTCTAGAAGAGCCTAAAATCAGTTACAAGTGATGTATTAACAGCTGTCCCTGCAGGATGTGGATGACCGCAAACGTCATGCCACTGCTGGCGTCTATAATAAACACCACCTTGTGGTAACCACAGTATTCACGCCCATTTACTACCCTTCCCCTTTCAAGTGCTGAATGCGAAGTGTCTGTACCTTATTCTCATGTCTGAGCCCGCCGTGAGCAGGATGGGGTTGCCATCCGCAGGACTACAGTAGAGCCCGTGGACACTGTGAGGAGAGGGCTTGAAGGAAGCAAAGAGAGAGAGAGTCAAGCGTCGCCCATAAAGAATGCAGCCATTTCTAGAGGCAAGTCAGCTATCAGCAGTTAACCAGAGACAGACCACTTATGTCCTAAATCTTTCTTTGGGAATTTAAAATACATTTGTTCTGTATCACCCTGAATGAAGAAGCAAAGCCTCCTCAGCTTCCTAAAACTCTCCATTTGTAATGAGAAGGATCCTCACTAAAGGAGAGAAAAAACTTTCCTACCCTCTGCCCCAACAAAGCAGCCTTAAAATGTTATGTATGACAGGGTCACGTTCCATTTTTCTAATGATCTAAGCTTTCACCTTTCCTTTTCTAATTAACCCAGCTTCTACCGGGGTTCCAAGGAGACGTCACAAAGCTTACGGGGCTGGCAAGCAGAACACCCACAGAAGCAGACACCGGTAAACTTAGGGAACTGGAAAGCAGAGGGCAGCAATACCCGCTAACACTTACTTAGTAAGAACCCGAGCTTAAAGCACAACCCCAAAGCCCAGCACGGATCACGGCTGGCAAAGACGCCTGACCGAGCTGGGGATGTGGGAGATGACGCTGGCCTTACCTGTAACTCGGACAGCGGCGGCGCACTGCTGGCCCAGAGTGTGAACCTTCGGTCGCCCGTCTCCATGTCCCACATGGACACTTCGTTGTTGCCCTGGACAGCTGAGGGAGACAGGCCAGCGTTACTCGGACGAGGGCTCCGCTTAGCGAGCGAGTCCACGTCCTGGCAGAGGAAGTTAGCCTGCACACGCTTCCATTTGCTCCCCATCCTGTAGGAAATGCTCATGGACACTGTAAGTCATGCGGTGGCCCTGCCTCCACACTGAAGTGCTAAAAAGAAATGTTTCTGCTAACCTACTGGTCAGTACTTTCCTGGTGTCAAGCTGAGTGTAGAGGAACGTCAGGTGGAAAGCAGAGCACAGATTCTGCCCTCAGGAAACCTGCAGTCCAGCAGGAGAGAGAAACATACAAAGCGTAAGACAATGAGCACAGGAGAGAGAACGCGGAAGTCCACGCGCACTCGAGAAGGAAAGGCCACCTCCGGTGGGCGAGGCAGAGGCCGCTTCGGGGAGTGCATCACTAGGACAGACACGGGGGACACGCGGATCATGGGGGGCAGACAGGATGGAAGGAGCGAAGCACACACCGGTGTCCGAGTGTCGTGGTCTGACTGGGGCACGTCTGTGATGGGGAGAGCGCGAGGAAGGGCAGAGGGGGACGCTGAGGAACGGTTCCTGCATGCCTAAGAGGGGCTTTCTCGAAAGTACTTTTGAGCAGTGTTTTGAGGAGTGACAATACCCCAGCCTTCACTTCTTCATTAATGTTTACTGAACCCACTATGTTTACTGTGAGCCAGTCTCTGTCCTAGGTCCTGAGGAAGAGAGGACAAATAATGCCAAAAAAAAAGAAAAGAAAATTCCTTTTCACAGAACTCACACCCTAGTGGTGACAACAATCCCACAAAAACGCAAAGGCCCTCCAGCAGGAATCTGCCCTAGCTCAAGGAAAAGTTCAGAAAGGCCCGGTGGCCGGAACCGTTTCCGTGCACCTTTGGAAAACAGGCCCTCCTCAAGTGACCCTGCTCTGGGCATGCCATCTGATTCCTGCTGGAACCCTGACGGGCCGAGAGGGTCGTGAGGAAGCAGAACAGGCCCCACGGAGCCTCCAGGATGCGGGGATGAGCCGGGCTGTTACATGGGAGGCACTGGCAGGTACGGAGCAGAAGAAAGAACAGGCTAGGAGGAGGGATTCGTTAACAGGAACAAGACGCGCTGTCATCTGGGCGGGGGGACAGTGGTGGGACAGTGAAGGGGGTCAATTCTGGACACACTGTAAGACAGGACACGGGGAACTGGCTGATGGACTGGAAGTGGGATGAGAAAGGGAAAAAAACCAAGGACGAGGTCAGGGTTCCTCGGGAGCTTCAAGCTGAAACGGCTGCCATTTCCTGGGACGATACTGCAGGCGGAGCGAGCTCGTCCCAGGGGAGGCGCCGGCGGGTGGGGGCGGGTGGACAGGAGACCAAGGGCCCGGCTTGGGCAGGTCAAGTTTCAGCTGGCTGTCAGACATCTTGGGGAAGATTTTATTTACTAATTATTAGACTTTTATTATTAAAAATGATGTTGAGATTTAACAGGAGTGATATAATCTTAGGTGATAACACTGAATCATCTTTGTTGACTAAGTTGTTACCCTTCAAAACATAATGAACCAAGCTGAACTTGAAAAGCAGAAGACCAACAAAATGAGCAGATGCCCAGATGAGCAGTTCACTGACCGCTTTCCTTTGCATCAGTTTCCATGTCTTTAAAAACCTATGCCCTTCTCAATACACAGGGAGCCTGAGGTTCTGAACCGAATCTTCAAAGATCAGTATTACCTGTCTCTTATACACATCTCCGCTGTCTAGCTAACTCCAGCTGAGACGCACAAGGATCCAGCAAGCTCCTTAGCCGCCTTGCATGGGATCTGTTTAATCACGAAATAGACATGATTCCGAAAACTAAGCAAAGGAATCTGCGCTCACTCTGTTCTCTAAAAGCACTTTTTCTCGGGTCACAGGTATTGCTGTGATTTTGCAAATTACACGCATCTCCTGGGCTTCACTTCCACACCTTAACAATGCCGTCCCTAGAGGCGGTCACGATACTGGTCAGGCGCTCACTGTGTACCAGGACATGTGCATCACATGTGTTATCTCACATTCTTACAACTCTGTTAGACAAGTTTTTTAACCACATTTTACAGTTGAGAAAAATGAGTTTCAAAGAGTTGCCCAAGTGTCTTGCCTAAGAATCTATACAAGGAAATCTGAACACCCCATAAGAGAAGGGAGGGAGGCTTGCAAGAAAGGCAAAAGAAATGGCAGCTGAGAGGGAGACCTCAGGTTCCAGCTCAGATTTCCAGGAAGATGACGGCCACTTTAGCAAAAAACAGGGAACACAGGAGAAAGAAGACAACGGGAAGGCAGAGGTGGTGGACAGGAAGGGACGGTGGTGGTGTGACTGATGAGACTCCGTGAAACACAATAAATGAGAAATAACAATGAGATACCCCTGGCAGGAACTTCCACAGAATCAGAACTGACCACAAAAGCCAGCATTTGGCTCACAGGTAAAAACTTGTAAGGTCATGAACCTGGGCAGCAGGGTCCTCTGCCCCGGCCCCGCCAGCCCGCCCGCCTCCTACCTGCGATCACCCAGGACTGGTAGAGCGGGTGCATGGAGAGGCGCCGGACGCGGGCCCGCGACGGGTGGCAGTGACTGGAGATGGGCAGCTGGAAGCGCATGTCCCAGCAGGCCATGGTGCCGCTGCTCGTGCCTGCGAGGGGAAAAGCGCAGACGTGACCGCAGCAGGCTCGGCTTCAGTGCCGATTCCCGCCGACGGTACGTCCAATCTGGCTGGCCACTCAGGAAAGGGGCTTTGCTTCCGGGAAGCTGCCCGTCCCGCCCCTAGGTTCCAAACAGCACCTCAGCCCAGAGGCACAGAGTCCTAGCACATGCTATCACAAACCTCGCCAGTGTGAGCCAAGGATGAACAGCTCATTAATGACGGACACTTACTAACTGCCAAGGCGCCCGTGAAGAAAACCCAGAAGGCCTAGAGAAGACCTAAAGCGATCCTGATAAAGCAAACCATTCAGACTGCCCTCAGTGAGCAGAGGCAGTCCACCGGCGCGGCAATCCCCGTCAGCCCTCAGGCAGCAGCAGCCCTGCGGCAGTGCTCAGGCTCCATCTCTGCCACGTGCCCTTCCCCTGAGACTCTGGAGACAGGCAGGGCTGTCCGAGCCCAGCAGACACTGGGTGACTGCCTGCATGTGTGCCCATGACACTGAAACCCCACAGGGAGCATGCCACCCGCCCCAAAGAATAACATGCGCTCCAATGCCACGGCTGGTCTCCAGGTCCAGTGGAGACGGGTGTGGGGAAAGACCAAGGGGCTGCGGGCCCCTCTGTCTCCTGGCCCCTTTGAGCTGGTGGGGCTGCGTGAGAGCCGCCGGGGCAGCTCGCTAGCCTGTGGCGTGTGTGACAGCTACTTTTCCAAGCCTGGCACAACGTCTTCCTGTGCCAGGGCAGCTTAGTCTCGCAAAAGGCAAAAAAATAATGCACTTCACACAAACCATATAAAATAAAGGGCTGATAATTAATGTCACAAATGCAAGATAGGGAATCTATTGAACAGAAACTAATATTCAAGCGTAGCAGAGTCTAATTCTTCTGAAAGAGTGTGTCAAGTGACAATGAATAAGCTCCAGTACCTTCTAAAGGGGTAGGTTCAAAGCCTGGCTGGGTGGGGCTGGGCAGTGAAACTGAAACAGGAGAGCAGCAAGGTCACAGGCGCTCTGCAGCAGGACAGGCGCCGGGAAGGGGTCACAAGGCCGGCGGCCACTGTGGCTCTCCTCCCGCGCGGGACGCTTTCACCTCACCAAGCCCTCAAAGGGGCCCGTGGAGGGAATGGGCCCATCTGAAGGAGAGGACAGCAAGACCAGAAGGGTGAAGCAGCTTGCCGGTGGCTACCAGGGTTTAAAACCGAGCGTGCTCAGAGTCAAAGGCTCTCATCCCGTAAACCCAGCCTGTTGCTTCCCTGGCAGAGTAAGAAAACGCCGGCAAATCCGACCACATAGAGGCTCGTTTAAAAACGAAGAGAGAGAGTAAATTGTTACATGCGCTGAATATTGACCTCACTCTTTCAAATTTGTTTTTTAACAAAAAAAATTGAAATGCAAGCATTATAATTGTGGAGGGGGGGAAGGACATGGGGGAAAATCAGCAAGGAAGACAAAGGAAAAGAGCTTTCTCAAGACGCACGCCTGACAGCAGCATCCAGACCCCGTCAAGGGCCTGAAAGGCGGCTCCCTACCGATGCAGAGCCAGCACTGGTGGGTGTCCACGGCAAAGGAGGTGATGAGGCCTGCCTTGAGATCGTGCCTCAGCGTCCAGGCACTGCTGGAGGAGCGGAGGTCCCAGCCCACCAGAGCGCCGTTCACAGTGGCATAGGCCAGCACAGACTGCGCCCCGGAGCTGAAGTGATGCAGGTCCACCACGCAGCCGTCCTCCTTCTGGTCGAGGACTCTAGGAGACACACGTCAAGAGGCAAAGGCTCGTCCATCACGAAAGACACAGCACCTGCCTCCACTGCAGATCAATCTACGTCCATCACTAAACACACAGCACCCACCTCCACTGCAGATCAATCTACGTCCATCACTAAACACACAGCACCCACCTCCACTGCAGATCAATCTACGTCCATCACTAAACACACAGCACCCGCCTCCACTGCAGATGAATCTACCTTCTAACCATGGTCAAGAAATAAAAACTCTGTGGCCCATCTAAGACAAGGACAGCTGAGCATTTTTTAAAAAATTACTTCAGAAGAGCTGCAGATGTAGTGTGCAGACTTCCATGTATCCTTCACTCACCTTCCCCTCGTGCTGACTTCTTTTATTAGAAAGAAGGATTTAAGATTCATTGCAGTTACCTCATGAATCAATCATTCGCTCCCTTTTATTACTGATAACAAAGTAAATAAAATTAGTGATTTCTTTCTAAGTACTATTCCATTCCTTGATATACCTGCTTTTTTTTTTCCAAGCTGAGATATTTTTAAACTAAAAATAATGCCATAAACACACTGGCCAGCTTTCTTGGTCAGTGTATATCGGGCCTCTGCACACTGCTGTTTCGGCTTTGTCAAGGGTCAGCAGCACTGTCTGTGAGAGCTGGGCAGTGAATCTGTCAGGATTCACAGCATGTTCTTTTTTTTAAAAACAACCCTTTGAAAATGTAAAAATCATTCTTAAATATGGGCCATACTGCTGGCTGTAGCTGGCTAACTCCTGTCTTAGGCAAACAATTATAAACATTCTAACACTGAGAATATTCCCTAAAATGATGATGAAAAGTCCAAATGCCAAATAAACAGTGAAAAGGATCCACAGATCCTAAGTATTCAGAGCCAAGGTAACACGGGCGGACTGAATGCACGGCCCGTGCGGGGTTTCCTGGGAGCGCCCACCGCCAGGCAAAGCTGAGCCTCCTGGAGCAACCTGCCAATCCAGAGAGTCGGTGTTGCTCAGTCGCGTTTGACTCTTTGCGACCCCTTGGACTATAGAGCCCATGGGATTCTCCAGACCAGAACACTGGAGTGGGTAGCCTTTCCTTCTCCAGGGGATCTTCTCAACCCAGGGATCAAACCCAGGTCTCCCACATTGCGGATGGCTTCTTTACCAGCTGAGCCACAAGGGAAGCCCAAGAATACCGGAGTGGGTAGCCTATCCCTTCTCCAGTGGATCTTCCCAACCCAGGAATCGAACTGGGGGCTCCTGCATCGCAGGCAGATTCTTTACCAACTGAGCCACCGGGGAAGATGTAAGTGTTGCTCAGGGTAAACAGCAGAAACTAACATTCGCAATGCAAAGTGCTGTCAGCTTAGAGGCTCTCCTGCATGGAACGCACACTCTGCTGCGGGGCCCTCACGCCACGCACGCCGCCAGCAGCCCTCTGGTGATCTACGCCAGGCAGGGGCTGCGGTGCAGCCGCTCTCTGCTGAGAGGACTTCTTAGTCTAAGGTTATTATAATGGGTCCTGGACGGAAGCTGCCCAAGTCTCTTTCGTGAATGTGTTAAAAAAAAAATAACATATCTTAATTGGTAAAAGCAAAACAAAGAATAAACAAAATGATACAAACAAATAATAAAGCCCCAGGTGACCCAATCATCACCCCCTTCTTCCTCAGCTGCCCAGTGGAGGTGAGCTGTAATCCTGAAACGGTGATGAGGCGTCTGGTGGCTCTGCTTCCTCCCTGAGGGCCCCCTCTGTGCCTGCCCCGCCCTACCCCACCACACTGCTGTGGCCACACCGGGCGGCCCCCTCCCGGCCGTCTCCCCGATCCACCCGTAAGCTGGTCCCCTGTCCCCGCCACAGGGCATGCGGTCATACTGCACCGAACTCATCTGTTCACTGGTCTGTCTCTCCCACCAGGCTCGTTTCTTAGAGAGTGTAACAAACACATCTTACTCATTTCTGGAAGTTTCCTTGTGCAGCACACGCTAGTCAGCTGAAAAATTGTTCTGTTTGGCCTTTAAATATCTTACCTTGCATGGGTTTAATCTACAAGCAACCACAATCTGTAAGAAGTGGAGGAAGTTCTTAGATAAAGTCAGCCAGGATCTTCTTTTTAAAATGATAAGCAAACAATCTGACTGAACACTCTGCTCCATTCCCAGCAACTTCAGAGGCTTTACTGCCAAGTGACAAAATGCTGGCAACACTTTTGAGCTCCCTTTAATGAAGAACACTCACATTTTTGAAACCAGCAGCCAGAGCTGAGACAGAAGATGTAACTGATAATTAGGTTATTCAGATTCCAGACTGGGATGAGCCACATGTTCAAAGCTGCCCTTCTGATCTTTGGACAAATTGGCAGAAATAGTTTCCTCAAACTGTGTGGGATAGATTTGAGTTGGAAACCCAATTTCATTCATTTCGTGTGCTTAAAGACAGAAGTACATTGTCACAGGCCCTCAGCTGATCCAAACTGTATTACAGGAGGTTCCATTATCCCAGGACACCAAATGCAGTTTAAAAGCACAAACGACAGACAGATACCTGCTCTGCAGAGGATGAATCTTGGGAGACTTGGGCAGCTTAGAGGCCTCAATCGCAAGAAGCTGGACGGCACCATTATCAGACGCTATGGCTAAGTAATGGGAACCCTGGCAGAATGTTAGCGTCTTGACACGGCCCCCGATTCGGCTATACGTGAGAATAGACCTGCAAAAGAAAAGCAGAACCGCGTTTCTGAAGAGCCACAGAGCATTGTTATTGCTGACACTGAGCAGCCACAGTACTACTAACAAACAAACAATGATACTCTGAGGCCTGTTTCCCTCCTTGATTGTATAACAAAAATAATTCCCCTCAGAAGCACTGGTACAAAACCACCTTTCCTTCTGATACTTTCCAGTGGCCATCTTCACACGCTTCTCTCGGATCACAGAAAGACTCTCCACCCTCCTTTCCAGCTGGACTTCCCACACTGTGGCCTGACCCAGCTTGCTTCCTTTCTGCAGTTCCTGAAGCCCTCCTCTTACCCCTGCAGTTATTCTATAATCCCGCAGATGCAGCCTGCCACAGCAGGACAGCACCGGCTTTGGAATCATGGGGCCGAGCTCCACTAACTGACCACCAGTATGATTTGAGTCAAGTCACGTCACCTGCACTGCATCTCAGTTTACCCATTTACAGCCCAACATTTCTAAGCAGGACATAGTGTAGCTCAATTAACATGTAAATCATGAAACACTTATTCACACACAGTATTACTATAATATTCAGTCTCTCCCACACACACATTGACCTCTCAAGCTGTCTGTCCCCCTCCTTTAAATTGACCATCGAACTTCCTGAATATGACGAGTGGGCCTGGCTGCCTCCACCGCAGAGCTCCTCCTCCATCACCCTCCACAAGGGTCACATACTCAGCCTTCCAAGCGGCCACTCCTTAAAGGTCACAAGCCCCAAAACACCAAATTTATTCACCTCTATCTTCTATAATTTATTATACAAGTTAATACATCTTAAATATACAAAAACTATTCTTTAAAAAAAAGAAGTAAAAACATAATTCTAACACCCAGAGAGAAACACTTCTGTTGTTTAGTTGCTAAGTTGCGTCTGACTCTCCGTGACCCCCATGAACTGTAGCCCACCAGGCTCCTCTGCCCATGGGATTTCCCAGACAAGAATTCTGGAGTGAATTGCCATTTCGTTCTCCAGGGGATCTTCCCGACCCAGGGACTGAACCTAGGGATTGAACCCCGGTCTCCTACATTGTTAGGCAGATTCTTTGAGGTACCTGGGAAACCCACAGAGGAATACTACAGACATTATTATATAGTTTCCCGAAGAGTTTTCTATGCATATTACAATATATTTGTATTTGATTTATAAATAAATATGGAACTTTTTATATATTAATCATGCCTCTCTAGTTCATTTTTTAATAGCAGCCTTGCTGAAATACAATTTATATGTCATAAAGTATAACATTTTAAAGTGTACAACTCAGTGACTTAGAGCATGCATGGGCATTTTATCCCTTCTATGGCTAAATAATATTCCACTATATGGATATACTATATTTGCTTATCCATTCAATAGCTGATAGACATTATGGTTTCCACTTTTTGGCTATTATAAATAATGCTACTGTGAACACTCATTTATAGATTTTCATGTGAACAAATGTTTTCAGCTTCCTGGGTTTATACCTAGGAGTAAAACTGCAGGGTGACAGGTAACTCTATGATTAGCATTTGAGAAACTGCAGGGTGACAGGTAACTCTATGATTAGCATTTGAGAAACCGCCAAACCTTTTTCCAAACGTGCTGCATCATTCTACACTCATACCAACAAAGTACAAAGGTGCCAATTTCTCCACATCGTCTCCAGCACTTGTTCTTGTCTTCTAGATTACAGTCGTTCTAGTGGATGTGATGTGTATCCCACTGTGGTTCTGATCTGTATTCCCCTAAAGATGCAGAGTACCTTTTTTGCATGCCTCCCGGTTGCCCTTTCATGTTCTTGGGGGACTGGCTCCAGGACCCCCAGCAGATTCCAGCATCAGTCAATGCACTAGTCCCTCTAGGCCCTCTGTATCCAAGGGTTGCATGTCAACAGAAAATAGTCTCTCCCTGATTGACTGAATCCGCAGAACCCACAGGTATGAAGGGGCAACTCTATCGGAATCCTCTGCTTTTTAATTACTTGTTTTCTTACTGTTGAGTTAAAACAGTTCTTTATGTATTCAGAGTATTTAAACATACGATTTAAAAATATTTATCTCATTCTGTGGGTTGTCCTTTCACTTTCTTAACAGTGTCCTTTGAAGCACAAATGTTTATAATTTTGATGAAATCACATCTATTTTTTGTCACTGTGTTTTCTGGTGGCATATTTCAGAAGTGAAAGTTGCTCAGTTGTATCCGACTCTGAGAGACCCCGTGGACTATAAAGTCCATGGAATGTTCCAGGCCAGAACACTGGAGTGGGTAGCCTTTTCTGTCTCCAGGGATCTTCCTAACCCAGGTATCAAACCCAGGTCTCCCTCATTGCAGGCGGATTCTTTACCAACTGAGCCAGCAGGGAAGCCCAAGAATACTGGAGTGGGTAGCCTATCCCTTCTCCAGCGGATCTTCCCAACCCAGGAATCGAACCAGGGTCCCCTGCATTGCAGGTGGATTCTTTACCATCTGAGCTGCCTAAATCCAAGGTCATGAAGAATTACATGCCTATGTTTTCTTCTACAAGTTTTACAGTTTAGCTCTTACAGTCAAGGCTATGGTTTTTCCTGTGGTCATGTATGGATCTGAGAGTTGGACTGTAAAGAAGGCTGAGCGCCGAAGAATTGATGCTTTTGAACTGTGGTGTTGGAGAAGACTCTTGAGAGTCCCTTGGACTGCAAGGAGATCCAACCAGTCCATTCTGAAGGAGATCAGCCCTGGGATTTCTTTGGAAGGAATGATGCTAAAGCTGAAACTCCAGTACTTTGGCCACCTCATGCGAAGAGTTGACTCATTGGAAAAGACTCTGATGCTGGGAGGGATTGGGGGCAGGAGAAGGGGACGACCGAGGATGAGATCGCTGGATGGCATCACAGACTCGATGGACCCGAGTCTGAGTGAACTCCGGGAGATGGTGATGGACAGGGAGGCCTGGCGTGCTGTGATTCATGGGGTCGCAAAGAGTCGGACACGACTGAGTGACTGAACTGAACTTCAGGTCTATGATCCATTTTGAAAAATTCTCTGCAAACCCATTCTTTTGCATGCAATTGCCCAGTAATCTCTACACCATCTGTCAGGCTATTCTTGCCCACACTCAGCTGTCCTGGCACCTTTGTCAGAAAGCAGTGACCGTAAGCGTGCCTCTGCACGTCAGTTCTAGCCCACTGATTAACGCACTTATCCCTATGCCACTAACACAGTGTCATGCCGGCTGTAGCTTTGTGGCCAATCTGGAAGTATGACTGCTCCAACTCAGTTCTCTCCTTAAGACTGTCTTGCTATTTAAGTCCTTCTCATTTCTTCATGAATTTTAGTATCAGAATGTCAATTTCTGTAGAAAGGGGCAGATGGAAATTTCATAGGCAAAATCTGAGGATCGATTTGGGGATGTCAGCTATATTAACAAAGAGCAAAAGTTTTCCACTGAATGAACATGGGATGTGTTTCTACTTACGTCTTCTATAAATATTTTAAAATATTTCTTTCAGTGATGTTTGTGGCTTTCAGTATTCAAGTCTTGTATTTTTCTGTTAAATTTATCCTTTAGTACTTCATTGTTTCTGATGCTCTTGCTTCTGTAGTTCATCTTTGGATTGTTCATCATTGGTGGTGGCGGTTTAGCAGCTAAGTTGTGTCGGACTCTTGCGATTCTGTGGACTGTAGCCTGCCAGGCTCCTCTGTCCATAGGATTCTCCAGGCAAGAATACTGGAGTGAGTAGCCATTTCCTTTCAGAGGGGATTTTCCCGACCCAGGAATCAAACCCAGGTCTCCTGCATTGCAGGCAGGTGATTTACCAACTGAGCTATGAGGGAAGCCCATAGTTCATTGTTAGCACGCAGAAATCCAATTGACTTTTATATATATAATACTATATGATCTTACATTCTATAACTTTTTGTTGAACTCACTTGATAGTTCTAATAGGTTTTTTTTTATTGCTTCAGTTCAGTTCAGTAGCTCAGTCGTGTCTGACTCTTTGTGACCCCATAAATCGCAGCACGCCAGGCCTCCCTGTCCATCACCATCTCCCAGAGTTCACTCAGACTCACATCCATCGAGTCCGTGATGCCATCCAGCCATCTCATCCTCTGTCATCCCCTTCTCCTCCTGCCCCCAAACCCTCCCAGCATCAGTCTTTTCCAATGAGTGAACTGTTCGCATGAGGTGGCCAAAGTACTGGAGTTTCAGTTTCGGCATCATTCCCTCCAAAGAAATCCCAGGGCTGATCTCCTTTAGGATGGACTGGTTGGATCTCCTTGCAGTCCAAGGGACTCTCAAGAGTCTCTCCTACACCACAGTTCAAAAGCATCAATGCTTCATCACTCAGCCTTCTTCACAGTCCAACTCTCACATCCATACTTGACCACAGGAAAAACCATAGCCTTGACTAGACGGACCTTTGTTAGCAAAGTAATGTCTCTGCTTTTCAATATGCTGTCTAGGTTGGTGATAAATTTTCTTTCAAGGAGTAAGCATCTTTTAATTTCATGGCTGCAGTCACCATCTGCAGTGATTTTAGAGCCCCCCAAAATAAAATCTGACAGTTTCCACCGTTTCCCCATCTATTTCCTATGAAGTGATGGGACCAGATGCCATGATCTTTGTTTCTGAATGTTGAGCTTTAAGCCAACTTTTTCACTCTCCTCTTTCACTTTCATCAACAGGCTTTTTAGTTCCTCTTCACTTTCTACCATAAGGGTGGTGTCATCTGCATATCTGAGGTTATTGATATTTGTCCTGGCAATCTTGATTCCAGCTTGTGCTTCCTCCAGCCCAGCGTTTCTCATGATGTACTCTGCATAGAAGTTAAATAAGCAGGGTGACAATATACAGCCTTGACGTACTCCTTTTCCTATTTGGAACCAGTCTGTTGTACCATGTCCAGTTCTAACTGTTGCTTCCTGACCTGCATACAGATTTCTCATTACTTTGAGCTCCTTTAAAAAAAAATGCTATAACTTTAGTGCAAGACTCTTGTGTCTTTAAATGTAGATATTTCCACTTACACTTAAGTGTATTTTAGGGGATTAAATGTAGCCTCAGATAAAATTTAGATAATTTGGGAGGACAGTGCTGGCAACCAAGAACAGATTCAAATTATTGTTTCACATGATACAATTTCTATTACTTTAAGAAGACTACTCTCATAACATTTAAGCACTAATAAAATTTAAATAATATGGCAGAAATAGCTTGTGATCTAATGAGACAGCTATCTCCCTTGTACTCCTTTCCCTATTTCAGTCATTGCTGGAAAGCAGCTGCCTGGCTAAAGACTACTTCCCAGCTTCCCTTTTATCTTGGTGGGGCCAAGCTGTAGTCAGTGGAACCAAGGTGGATGTGAGATTCACTACTTCCATTCTTGGGGCATAAAAATGTCCTATAGAATCCTCAGTGATCTTCTGTTCTTCCCATGTCAGCCAGCTGGAAGTGTTTGCTTAAGGTGACCTCCTAAGCCAGGTGTTGAAGAAAGCAGATTTTAATCAGCCTGGGTTTCTGAAAGACTGGGTGAGAACTGAGATCAACCCACCACTATTCCTGACACTGTCAGGAAATAGAATTAATTGTATTAACCTATTGAGATTTGGTGGTTTTTTGTTGTGTTTTGTTTTGTTTTACAGCAGCTAGAGTAATCTTTAATCTACCCAGTCCAAAACTCCTCTGTCCATGGGATTTTCCAGGCAAGAGTACTGGAGTGGGGTGCCATTGCCTTCTCCAAATTACTACACAGTAAACCATTAATACATTAACACTACATAATTTACATGTAAGTAAAAATAAAAATTTCTCTCAAAGGAAATCTTCAAAGGAAGATGTCTAAATAGCAATGTCAAGTGATAAACTATTATAATTATTGTTAATAAAAATAATTTAAAAATAATTTATTTAATATTTATCAATTGTTTATGATGTATGAGAAGGAAATGGCAATCCACTCCAGCACTCTTGCCTGGAAAATCCCATGGAGGGAGAAGCCTGATAGGCTACAATCCATGGGGTCACAAAGAGTCGGACATGACTGAGCGACTTCACTTTCACTATGATGTATTAAGTGAAGTGAAAGTCGCTCAGTCATGTCTGACTCTGCAACCCCATGGACTGTAGCCTGCCAAGCTCCTCTGTCCATGGAATTCTCCAGGCCAGAATACTAGAGTGGGTAGCTGTTCCCTTCTCCAGGAGATCTTTCCAATCCAGGAATCGTACCCAGGTCTCCCATAATTCTATATAACTATCACAATTAATTCTGAAAATCCTAGCATTAGAAAAATATAAAGCACAGAGAGGCTAAGTGACTGAACCAAGATTATATTGTTATTAGTTGGTAGAGAAGGGATTTAAAATACTCAACTGGAAGATAATCATATGGCTAGAGAACAAAGAGAATATTAAGAAATTGAAACCAACAACAAAAAAAGCAAATCTATAAGTTGACTGTTCAATTTTTTTTTTTTTTTTTAGCCACTGCCGAGTTTTCCAAATTTGCTGGCATATTGAGTGCAGCACTTTCACAGCATCATCTTCCAGGATTTGAAACAGCTCAACTGGAATTCCATCACCTCCACTAGCTTTCTTTGTAGTGATTCTTTCTAAGGCCCACTTGACCTCACATTCCAGGATGTCTGGCTCTAGGTGAGTGATCACACCATCGTGATTACCTGGGTCCTGAAGATCTTTTTTGTACAGTTCTTCTGTGTATTCTTGCCACCTCTTCTTAATATCTTCTGCTTCTGTTAGGTCCATACCATTTCTGTCCTTTATCGAGCCCAACTTTGCATGAAATGTTCCCTTGGTATCTCTAATTTTCTTGAAAAAATCTCTGGTCTTTCCCATTCAGTTGTTTCCCTCTATTTCTTTGCATTGATTGCTGAGGATGGCTTTCTTATCTCTCCTTGCTATTCTTTGGAACTCTGCATTCGGATGCTTATATCTTTCCTTTTCTCCTTTGCTTTTCATGGCCCAGACAGTAAAGCCTCTGTCTGCAATGCAGGAGATCCGGGTTTGATCCCTGGGTTGGGAAGATCCCCTGGAGAAGGAAACCCCGTCCATGGGGTTGCAAAGAGTCGGACACAATTGAGTGACTTCACTTTCACTTTTCTCTTCTTTTCACAGCTATTTGTAAGGCCTCTCAGACATCCATTTTGCTGTCTAGATTTTATCAAATTCTAAGAATCTTTTGAGATCATCTGTGGTCTTCATCCTTTATTCTATTAATGTGATATATTCACTGACTGATTTTCAAATGTTGAAAAGGGTTTGCATTCTTGGGATAAACTGTACTTGGTCATGGTATATTATCCTTTTAACATGCTGAATTCAGTTTACTAGTATTTTGTTGAGGATTTTAATGCCCATATTACCTATGCGTCTTGGTCTGCTATTTCCTGGTGATGTATTTTGCCTGGTTGTGGTATCAGGGTAACACTGCCCTTACAGAATGAGTTAGGAAATGTTCCCTCATCTATTTTTTTGAAAAAGGTTTTGAAGGATGGGCATTAATTCATTAAGTATTGGTAGCATTCACCATGAACCAATCTCAGCCTGGGCTCTTCTTTGTGGGAAGCTTTTCTTTTAATTACTAATTTAATCTTATTGTTATAGGTCTGAATATTTAGGTTTTCTATTTCTTCTTGATTACCTCTGATAGGCTGTATCTCTCTAGGAATCTGATCTGTCCCTTTCATCTAAGTTATTTCATTTGTCAGCATACAATTGTTCACAGTATTCCTCTGTGCTCCACAGTAATGTACTCAGCAGTAACATCCCCTCTCTCCTTCCCAGTTTTAACTTTAGTAACCCTCCCTTTTAAAATTGGTTATTGTAGAAAAGGTTTGCCAATTCTGACCTTTCCGAAGAACCGGCTTCTGCTTTTGCTGGCTTTTCTCCTTTACTTTCTGTTCCCTGTTTCACGTGTCTCCTCTTTGGTCTTTCATGATTTCCTTCCTTCTACTTGCCTTGCGCTTACTTTGCTCTTCTTTTTCTAGATTTAAGGTTAAAGCTAAGTTACTGATTCATGATTTTTCTTCTTTTTAAATACAGCTGCATGCAACTATGAACTCCTCCTTGAATACTCCTTTAACTGCACCCTTCAGTTTTGGTTTGTTGTATTTTCATTTTCAGTCATCTCAAAGTATTTCTCTAATTTCCCTTTGAACCACTGGTCATTTTGCCATGCACTGCTTAACCTCTACAAACCTGTGAATCCCCCAAATTTCTGTTACTGATCTAGTTTCATTTCGCCGTAGTTAAAGAACATGTATGTTGATACAGCTCAGTGCCTTTACATTTACTGAAGCTTGGTGTCTGTCCTAGATAATCTGCTGCAGTCGGGTAGAGGGTCCTGTAGATATTGGACCTGGTAGGTCTGCTTGGTGTCTGTCCTAGATAATCTGCTGCAGTCGGGTAGAGGGTCCTGTAGATGTTGGACCTGGTAGGTCTGCAGTGTGCTCAACTCTTATTACGGGAAGAACATTAAAGTCTCCAACTGTTACTGCTGAACTAGCTTCCCCTCCATGCAGGGGCTGTGCTGTTAGCGGAGTGCTTGTAATTGCTATGTTTTCCCCATGGGCTGGCCCTGTTGGTGTTATAAAGTATCCTTGTCTATCTCTAGTATCGATTTTTGTGTTAAAATGTTGTCTGAGATAAGCACAGCCACTCCGGCTCCTTTAGAAACTGTCCGCATGGTGTCCCGTCTTCAGCCCCTTTACTCTCACGCTGCGTCTCTTGAATTTAAACTATTGTCTCTTGGGGGCAACAGTCATATCATATTTTGTCTTACTTCCTGCCAATTCTGCTTTTTGACTACATATAATGTGATTAGCAATAAGGTAGGGCTTACGTTTGACATTTTGCTGTCCGTTTTTTCTATGTCTTACATGGGGTTTCTTTTTTGTTTTTGGTGGTTGTTCTAGTCCACCACTGCTGCCTTGTGTTATAAAGATATTTTCCAGTACATCATTTTAATCCCTAATTTCCTTTATTACACATTTTTGAGTTTTACTAAATGTTTTTAAGGTTTTCTTTTAGTGGTTTCCCTGGAAAATACAGTCAACATCTAAAAACAATCAGATGAGCACCAATTTTGCTCCAATATATCTGCTCCCTCCTCTCTCGTCTGTACTATTATTGTCATACAAATTACACCTTTATGCATTATAAGCCTGTCAATGCAGTTTTATAATTATTTCTTTACATAGTCTTCTTTTAAAGGAGATAGCCGGTAAAAGAGTTCCAGAAAAAAACTAACTTGTATCGTCTTCTGTTCACTCCTGTATCTATTGATACCTTTACTCAATGTTCTTTATTTCTTCATGTGGTTCAAGTTAGTCTCGTGTCTTTCCTGTTGGCACGATAGACTCCTTTCAGTATTTCCTTCAAGGAAAATCTGCTGGCAATAAATTTCCTGTTTTTATTTACCTTGGAATATCTTAATTTCTCCTTTGCTTCTGAAAGACAATTCTGTTGGATATAGAATTACTGTCAGTCGTTTTCTTCCAAGACTCTGAATATATCATCTCAGTGACTTCCAAGCTCCAGCATTTCTGATTAAATGTCAGCTATTAACCTTACTGAAGGTCCCTCATACAAGATAAGTCTCTTTTCTCTTTTGCTTCAAGATTTTCTCTCTTTCAATAATTTGCTTATCAAATTGTTGAGTCTCTCGCATAGCTTTCTTTGACCTTTGTCCTATTTGGAGTTAGCTGAGCTCCTCAAGTGTGCAGATTAATGTTTCTCACCAAATCTGGGGGCAGAGGTGGTTCAAGCCACATTTCTTCCAATATTCTTCCTGTTCCTTTTTCTCTCCTGCCTTCTGGGACTATCACGTGTATGCTGGTACACCTGACGGTGGTCTACAGGCCTCAGAGGCTCTGTTCGGTTTTCTTTATTCTCTTTTAGTTTTTATACTTCTGAATGGATGTCAACTGATATATTTTCAAGACCCTGGTTTTTTCTCTCGCCAGTTGAAATCTGCTCTTCAGCCCTGAACTCTTCATTTCTGTTATTATACTTTTGAACGCCAGGATTTCTGTTTCTCATTTCTATCCCTTTATTGACACTGTCTATTTGTTGAGACATTTTTCTCATAATTTCCTTTTACTCCTTTAGACAGGATTTCTTCTAATTCTTTGAAGATATTTTTAATCACTAATTTAAAGTCATTGTCTAGAAAGTCCAATTTCTGGGACTGGTGAGGTACTGTTTCTACTGCCTGCATTTCTCCTGTATGTAGGACATACTTCCCTATTTCTTTGCCTGACTTTTAACTTTTGTCCAAAACTAGACATTTTAACTGGTATGTACTGACTTCAGAAATAAGACACCAGCGTTGCCACTGCTTATTTGGTGACTTGCCTAGAGACCAGTTCTACAAAGTCTTTATTTCTCATGTGTGGCCACTGAACTCTTTAGCTAAATTAGTGATCCGCTAATGACATTTCCTGGGGTCATTAAAGAATCTGCCTGCCAATGCAGGTGAAATGGGTTTGGGTCCCTAGGTTGGGAAGATGCCCTGGAGAAGGAAATGGCAACCCACTCCAATATTCTTGCTTGGGAAATTCCATGGACAGAGGAGCCTGGCGGGCTACAGTCCATGGGGTTGCAAAAGTCAGACACGACTTACTGACTAAACAACAATGACATTCCCTTGCATCTCATGAACTGATGCGGGTCCAGCCTTTGAGAGGCTCTCTGTGCTAGCTGTGGCACACCTTCAACAAAGCAGTTTATAGCTCGGCCTCATCCTTCATCTCCTGCTCGCACAGAGACTCAAGGTTGGCCACAGGTGAGAACCTGCAGCCTCCGGAGTTCTTTCTCGGGCTTACACACAACCCTGCAAGTGCATGCGGTCTTACAGATACCCATGCATACATCCAAACTTTTCAAAGCCCCTACTGATACCGCACACTTGCTTTAAAGTTTTTCATCAGCCTCTTCTTAGCTACAACTGGGACTGCCACCTCAGGCAGATGCAATGTTAAACAAATCGCAAATAATTGCAACAAATGTTCCATGGGTAGTTTTTCCTCAAAGAACAAAGTAACAGGTCAAATAAAGTCAGGACAGGCCCTGATCATGGAGGTTTACAGCAAGCTGGTCAAACAGTGCTAATTCTCTGGAGTGGGGCTTTGGGGGAGTCCAAAGCCACTATGACCCCTCCAGTGGCTGCTGCTGCTGCTGCTGCTGAGTCGCTGCAGTCGTGTCCGACTCTGTGCGACCCCAGAGACGGCAGCCCGCCAGGCTCCCCCGTCCCTGGCTACTAAGCTATTGGTTTTCACGGTTACTGTAGTTGTGGGACTGTAAGTTTTCCAAGGCACTGTACAGCTTGGAAATAGTGGAGGATGAAATCAGGGCTCACATACATGGCTCGCTGTTCTGAGAGTCAGCCGTTTTTCTCAAACAACAATTTTCAGATTGATGAAGGACTTGAATTTCTAGAATTCTGAAAAAGTTGATTTTGACAGTTTTTGCCAGTGTTCTCATTGTTTTTAATGAGGAAAAGATTTTTGAAAATTCTTACTCTGTCATTCTAAAAACAGAAATCCTACATAAGTTCTTAAACCAACTCCTCAAACCTGTATTTTCACATGCTGTATCAATATATTCTGTATCAAAAAAATGTATTTCTACAGCAATCACTTTATTTCCACAATAATCACTTATTTATCCAGTTTCACTCCTACTGCTAAAGCTTTAGTTTGCTCCCAGTCTTTTACAATTAAAAAGAAAGCAAGAAAGGCAACCCTGAGAATGGGAGAAAACAATAAGCAAATGAAACAACAAAGGATTAATTTCCAAAATATACAAGCCACTCATGGAGAAGGCAATGGCACCCCACTCCAGTACTCTTGCCTGGAAAATCCCATGGACAGAGGAGCCTGGTGGGCTGCAGTCCATGGGGTTGCTAAGAGTCCAACAGGACTGAGCGACTTCCCTTTCACTCTTCACTTTCATGCATTGGAGAAGGAAATGGCAACTCACTCCAGTGTTCTTGCCTGGAGAATCCCAGGGACAGGGGAGGCTGGTGGGCTGCCGTCTATGGGGTCGCACAGAGTCAGACACGACTGAAGCGACTTAGCAGCAGCATGCAACTCAATACTATAAAAACAAACAACCCAATCAAAAAGTGGGAAAAAGACCTAAACAGACATTTCTCCAGAGAAGACAGATGGCTAATAAACACATAAAAAGATGATCGACACTGCTCATTATTAGAGAAAGGCAAGTCCAAACTACCGTGAGATATCACTTCACATGGGCCACAATGGCCATCATTAAAAAACCTACAGACAGTAAATGCTGGAAAGGGTGTGGAGGAAGGGGGCCCTCTTGCTTTGTTGGTGGGAATGTAAACTGATACAGGCACTATGGAGAACAATATGGAGATGACTTAAAATACCAGGAATAAAACTACCGTAAGACCCAACAATCCAACTACTGGGCATATACCCTGAGAACCTGAGAAAACCATAACTGAAAAAGACACACGTACCCAAATGTTCACTGCAGCACTATATACAACAGCTGGGACATGGAAGCAACCTAGATGTCCACCAACAGATGAATGGATAAAGCTAGCTTTGGTGTATATATATATATATATATATATACACACACACACACAATGGAATATCACTCAGCCATAAAAAGGAATGCATTTGAATCAGTTCTAATGAGGTGGATGAACACAGAGCCTATTATACAGAGTGAAGTAATAAGTAAGAAAGAAAAACAAGTATCATATTCTGACACATATTCCATACATATATGGAATCTGTAGAAAGGGCACTGATGAACCTACGTGCACGGCAACAGTGGAGATGGAGATTAGAGAAGAGACGTGTGGACACAGCAGGGGGAAGGGGTGGGTGGGACGAATGGAGAGAGTAACATGGAAACATACGCACAACCATGTGTAAACAGAGAGACAGCGGGAGTCTGCTGTACGATGGGGATTCTGTGAGTCCCAAACTGGGGCTCTGTGACAACCTACAGGAGTGGGATGGGCTGAGGGGTGGGCGGGAGATTCCAGAAGGAGCCGTATATGCACCTAAGGCTGACTCATGTTGACGTCTGGCAGAAATCAAAACAATACTGTAAAGCACTTATCCTGTGATTAAAAATCAATAAAAATGTTAGAAAAAAAAAAGCCACTCTGAACAGCCTCGAAACTAAATATCTGAATTTATTCTTTCTTCTTCTTAGAATATGTTCATCATAAAGGCTTGTAATACATAATGTCCAAAGCCTTCCGCGGATGATGGATGTATGAACTGTACTCACTGAAGGTCACTGTATGAGAACACCCAATTGTTTTACCAGGCTTTCACGCCACTTGGCACTTTTACTGCATTTGAGAGCTGCTGATAAATCTCTTTCTTAAACGCTCTCTTGTGTTGCAGTATGACATAACTTAAATGGTTTCTTCTCTCTTCTTTTCTGACTGCTCTCTTCCTATCCCCAAAATTCAATTTTGTAAAGTTCAGGCCTCAGGTTAACCCTTTAACTTCAGGGTAGCCATATCACTCAAAAACTTCAACTTCTAATACGATCTCAGACTCTACACTATGTAATCCTAACACTGATAACTTTCGTGCACAACTCTTCACTGGAATAACACTCTACTTAGATGTTTTACCCTCAAATTTGGCAAGTACCAAAAACATCAGTGTTTCCTAAAATCGAGAAGCTAAATGAGCCAAAAATGGGGGAGCACAAAAAGCATATATGGAAAATACAGTTTAGAATACTACAAAGGATTAAATTTTTAAAATCTATGTAAAAGTTAAAAAAAAAAAAAAAATAGCAATTTTTCAAGCATTAGTCCCCAGGGGAAAAACTAAAAGTTTAACTGAAATAAGAAAGAAGCAAACACCAGAGCTAAGATCCAGATGGCCTAAATCACCGATGCAATTCAAGGAGAAAGTCAGAGCTGCAACGGGGTGGTCAGCCAACACGCTGCATGGGGGGATGCCCAGGCAGTAAGAATGTACTAGTGAGACTGCCTAAGAAAACACAGCACCACTGCGAAGGCCTCACAAAGGCACGTGATGAGGGCAACACGTCCTGTTCCCTCGCCCTCTTTCTCTCCCTGCACCTGGAATGAAGTCTTTCCAAGCTAAGGCCTACAGTCTGCTCTTACAGACAACAGAGCAGCTGTGTCCAGAGGACACCCATTCTCCTAAACATCATACAAACGTTCCAAAGACTACAGTTACTGTCAGCTGAACTGCCACATTTTCTGGTTTACCACTGCCTAAAATATGACACTGGGACAAACGCATGGCTCTGTGATAAAAATCATCTGGAATTAACAAGATAGGCTTTTGCAAAGCTAATGGATGATTCCAAGTTTTTACTTGAGAGGTTTACTCCAATCAATTAAACTTACCCTTCTAATAAAAGCAATAATGAATACAACTAATGATGATAATAACAAAGAACCATTTGGAAAATAGTTATCAGAGGAGGTTTTTAAAACATTAATCAAAATGCTAATAATGGTGGGGGAAAATCAAAAGAATGGCTGTAGGCAGGGAGGAGGCAGGCATTTTATGCAAAGGAACATGAGGGAACATTCTAGTTATGTTCTGTATCTTGAGAGTGGTTTTTAAGTTGCACAAGTATGTGTATTTGCTGGATCTTATGGAATGGTTAAGATTTGTGTGCTTCACAGCATACAAACTTTATGCCCAAGAAGAAAAGGAGAACTATAAACAAGTATTAGCAATAGGCATGCTGAAATTTTTAGGAGAAATATTCTGATATCTGTGACTCACTCTGAAATACATTTTTAAAAGATGAATTGATAGGAAGATGGATAATTATTCGACACAGAAAACAAAGTAAAATTATTAACTATTTAGAGCCTTGCCGCAAGCATGTGTGTTCACTGGAAAACCTCTCTTGAGGTTTGAAAATTTCATTTAAATATTGACAAAAAAATTGCCTCATGGAGCCAAGATTCTTTTACTGGTTTTCGATTTACGTTCTGACCAACGCAGTGCCAAGAGTGAATGAACATGAAAAATAACTAAGCATGCTGCAAAAATTAGAGCTCTTTAAAAAAAAAATTAACAGAACAAAATCATATCAGGTGGGTAAAAAGTAAACTTATTAATTAGTTTATCAAAGACATTTTGTTGACCATTTTGTGGTTACTGGTCCAGTGGTCAGTGATTAGACGTCAGAGACTCATTGGTCATAAACCTGAGCCAGCTCCAGGAGAGTGGGGGCGGAGAGCCGGGCGTGGCACAGTCCATGGGGCTGCAAAGAGCTGGGCACAACTGACACAGCGTGGCTGGTGGCTGATAATGAGAAGAGCACCAGAGGTTCCCTATATCTTTTCATGTGCATAGACTCAGGTTTGATTTCTAACAGCTTTCTTTCCAGATCCAGACCAAATCAGGCACACAATAAACATTACTATCAAGCAGGGACGCAACTATAAAGTTGTACAAATCTAAAATACCTCCCCCACTTATCATAACCTCATCATGCATATTTGAAGAGTCTTCGAGATTTCAAGTAATAATTACGTCTCTCTTGACTGGGCACTCTTATCATTTCCGACTTTCTCTGTTGCTCACACTCCATCTAACCCATTCAGCAAACCTTGTTGACTCCTGCATTAAAACATACCCAGAATCTGATCATTTCCCACTACGTCCCCCATGTCGCTCAGTTACAGAGAAAGCCTTCTAATCCTTCTACTCCACACCTCTTCAGTCTATTCTCAACACAAGAGCCAGAGTAATGGCTGAAGTTTGACTCAGATCATGTCTCTCCACCACGCAGAACCGTCCAAAGGCCCCCACACCTCACTCACAGTCTAAGCCCCTCACGACAGCCCGCAAGGCCCTGTGAACTCGGGCCCTCTGACTTCCTTCTCCCTCACACAGACCTTCCTGTTCCTCCCCAAACATGCCAAACATTCTTCTGTCTCAGGACCGCTGAGGCCCATGTTTCCTCTGCCAAGAAGGCTCTTTCCTAGGACATCCACGTGGCATTTTCTCGCATCTTTGTCAGGGGCTTCCTTAAATAATACCTTCTCCGTGAAGAAGTCTCCAGCCAATTGCTTTAAAGTCGAGTCTACCCCACCTACTCACCCTCCATCCCTCCTTTTTGCTATCATTTTTTCCCATAACATTTCTCACCATCCAAAAATACAACCTGTTTATTTACACACTGTTTATTGTCTGTCACCTCCCACTGACGTAAAGTCTCCCAGAACATGTATTTGTGTCTGTTTATCACTACTGTATTCCTGGTACCTAAAACAGTACCTGTCACGGAGTGAGCCCTCAGTGAATACAGTGACTGGGTAGGTGGGCGGGTGGGTGGACTCTCTGCCGAGGTGCAGGTTACCTGGTGGTGGTGGTCTTCCCCTCCATCTTCTGACTGTTCCAGATTTTCACTGTGCCATCGTTTGAACATGTGGCAAACAGTGAATGTTCGTCAGAGACTCTAATCCGATTCACAGCAGACTTATGTTCGTGAAGATGTGCCACAAGCAGCCCCTTAGGCCGCCACCCTGAGGAAAACCAAGAGTGTGTCTTAAGTTTCAGTTTACAAATACAATCTTCCCTTTACGCCCAACTACAAGCATCAACAGCCAACAGGAAAACAGTTCATAAGAACTGAACAAAGGGTCCCAACAGCTAGTCAATACTGAGTGGCCTACTGGACCACATCGGATAGTATTGCCTATAGAGGAAGATATCCTTTCAAACAGCCTTAGAAAGACTGCCCTAGGGCCTTCTCCAGCATCTGAGAGGGCACACTAGTCACCTGCTACCAGGAAAAGCCCTGACTTCTTGCTCAACAGCAAGAGGTAATGACTACCTTGACGTAGAGAAACAGGCTACTAGGGAGAGAGCCCACTTCAAAAGCCTCAAAGACCCAGATCTATCACACCACAGTGTGACCTTGGGGTACTTATTTAAACTCTGTGGGTTTCAATTTCCACAAATGTAAAATGAGGGGGAAATTACTTAACCCAGACAATGACTGTATGGGTAAATGAGATATAAAGAGTCTAACACTGCCCCAGGTCCACAGTTAAATCCAAATGTGGACTTCTTCTCTACCTGCAATCATATATTCTATGACATCAAAGATTGGTATAAACAGGATGATAAATTAAGCTCAGCATATTCAACGATTTTCTAGTACCTTAAGACATCTATACACTCTCTTCATGTATATTCTTTTCATGAATAATTAATGTCCTCTAATAAATAACAGAAGTCCCTGAGGCCAGAGACTATGTTTTATCCATTCTGTATCATTCACAATATCCAGCATAGGTCTTTGCACATTAACAACCTTCAATGTTTGATTTTAAAAAAACCTTTATATTTAGGCATAACATTTAATAACATTTAATATTAATCAATTTTTTTAAAAAAACCTAGAGGGTGGGATGGGGTAGAAAGTGGGAGGGAGGTTCACAAGAGACAGGACATACACATATTGTTCATGTGCTCAATCATGTTCCACTCTGCGACACCATGGACTGCAGCACACCAGGCCTCCCTTGTCCATCACCACCTCCCAGAGCTTGCAAAAACTCATGTCCATAGAGTTAGTAATGTCATCCAACCATCTCATCTTCTGTTGTCCCCTTCTCCTCCTGCCTTCAATCTTTCCCAGCACCAAGGTCTTTTCTAATGAGTCAGCTCTTTGCATCAGGTGGCCAAAGTATTGAAGCTTCAGCTTTAGCATCAGCATCAGTTCTTCCAATAAATATTCAGGATTGGACCCCTTTAGGATGGACTGGTTGGATCTCCTTGCAGTCCAAGGGACTCTCAAGAGTCTTCTCCAACACCACAACTTAAAAGCATCAATTTTTCAGTGTTCAGCCTTCTTTATGGTCCCACTCTCACATCCATACATGACTACTGGAAAAACCAAAGCTTTAAACTCCGGGAGTTGGTGATGGACAGGGAGGCCTGGCGTGCTGCGATTCATGGGGTCGCAAAGAGTCGGACACGACTGAGCAACTGAACTGAACTGAACTTACTAGATGGACCTCTGTTGGCAAGGTAATGTCCCTACTTTTTAATACACTATCTGCATTTGGTATAGCTTTTCTTCCAAGTAGCAAGCATCTTTTAATTTCATGGCTGCAGTCACCATCTGCAGTGGTTTTGGAACCCAAGAAAATAAAGTATGTCATTGTTTCCCCATCTATTTGCCATGAAGTGATGGGACTGGATGCCATGATCTTAGTTTTCTGAATGCTGAGTTTTAAGACAGCTTTTCACTCTCCTCTTTCACCTACATCAAGAAGCTCTTTAGTTTCTCTTTGCTTTCTGCCATAACAGTGGTATCATCTGCTTATCTGAGGTTACTGATATTTCTCCTGGCAACTGTGATATCAGCTTGTGCTTCACCCAGTCTGGCATTTTGTATGATGTACTCTGCATATAAGCTAAATAAGCAGGGGGACAATATATAGGCTTAACACATTCCTTTCCCAATTGGGAACTGGTCTGTTGTTCCAAGTCTGGTTCTAACTATTACTCCTTGACCTGCACACAGATTTCTCAGAAGGCAGGCAAGTTCATCTGGTATTCCGATCTCTTTAAGAATTTTCCAATTTGTTGTGATCCACATAGTCAAAGGCTTTAGCATAGTCAATGAAGCAAAAGTAGATGTTTTTCTAGAACTCTCTTACTTTTTCGATGATCCAACGGATGTTGGTAATATGATCTCTGGTTCCTCTGCCTTTTCTAAATCAAATTTGAACATCTGGAAGTTCTCAGTTCACATACTGTTGAAGCCTAGCTTGGAGAATTTTGAGCATTACTTTGCTCAAAGTATGTGAAATGAGTGCAATTGTGCAGTAGTTTGAACATTCTTTGGCAATGTTTTTCTTTGGGATTGGAATGAAAACTGACCTTTTCCAGTCCTGTGGTCACTGCTGAGTTTTCCAAACTTGCTGGCATACTGAACGTAGCACTTTTACAGCATCATCTTTCAGAAACATATAACCTGGAATTCCACCATCTCCATTAGCTTTGTTCATAGTGATGCTTACTAAGGCCCACTTGACTTCACATTCCAAAATGTTTGGCTCTAGGTGAGTGATCACACCATCATGGTCATCTGGGTCATTAAAATCTTTTCTGTATAGTTCTTCTGTGTATTCGTGCCACCTTTTCTTACTATCTTCTGCTTCTGCTAGGTTCATACTGTTTCAGTCCTTATATCTGCCCACATTTGCATGAAATGTTCTCTTGGTATCTCTAAATTTCTTGAAGAGATCTCTCATCTTACCTAGTCTATGGTTTTCCTGTATTTCTTTGCACTGATTGCTGAGGAAGGCTTTCCTATCTTTCTGTGCTATTTGCTGGAACTCTGCATTCAGGTGGACATATCTTTCCTTTCCTCCTTTGCCTTTTGCTTCTCTTCTTTTCTCAGCTATTTGTAAGGACTCCTCAGACAGACATTTTGTCTTTTTGCACTTCTTTTTCTTGGGGATAGTTTTCACTGCCTCCTGTACAATGTCACAAACCTCTGTTCACAGTTCTTCAGGCGCTCTATCAGATCTAATCCTTTGAATCTATTGGTCACTTCCACCATTAGGGGTTTGATTTAGGTCATTCCTGAATGCCCTAGGGTTTTCCCTATTTTATTCAATTTAAGTCTTAATTTGGCAGTAAGGAGTTCATGATCTGAGCCACGGTCAGCTCCTGGTCATTTCTGTTGACGGTACAGAGCTTCTCCATCATCAACTGTGAAGAATATAATCAATCTGATTTTGGTAGTGACCATCCAGTGATGTCCATGTGCAGAGTCAGCTCTTGTGTTGTTGCAAGTGGGTGTTTGCTATGACCAAGCCGTTCTCTTGGCAAAACTGTTAAGTCTTTGCCCTGCTTCATTTTGTATTCCAAGGCAAAACCTGCCTGTTACTCCAGGTATCTCTTTACTTCCTACTTTTGCATTTCAGTCTCCTATAATGAAAAAGACATCTTTTTTGGGTGTTAGTTCTAGAAGGTCTTGTAGATCTTCATAGAACCATTCAATCTCAGCTTCTTTGCCGTTAGTGTTGGGGAACAGACTTGGATTATCATGATATTGAACGGTTTGCTGTGGAAAATGAATAGAGATCATTCTGTCATTTTTGAGACTGCATTCAAGTACTGCATTTAGGACTCTTTTGTTGACTATGATGGGTACTCCATTTCTTCTAAGGGATTCTTGCCCACAGTAGTAGATATAATGGTCATCTGAGTTAAATTCACCCATTCCAGTCCATCTGAGTTCACTGATTCCTAGAATATCGATGTTCACTCTTGCCATCTCCTGTTTGACCACTTCCAAGTTACCCTGATTCATGGACCTAACATTCCAGCTTCCTATGCAATGTTGTTCTTTACAGCACCGGACTTTACTTTCACCACCACTCATATCCACAACTGGGAGCTGTTTCCGCTTTGGCGTAGCCTCTTCATTCCTTCTGGAGTTATTTCTCCGCTCTTCTCCAGTAGCATAATGGGCACCTACCAACCTGGGGAGTTCATCTTTCAGTGTCATATCTTTTTCAACCCAGAAGCCAATACAGTGATGTAAAGCAATCATGCTCCAGTTAAAAATAAATAATTTTTTAAAAAGCTATACTGAAGGATCTATGCCTGCTGAGTAACAATGTCATCTTAAAATCAACTAATTTCTTTTACCAAGAAACAAACCTGAAAACAAGACCATTGCCAAACCTGGCATATTCAACAGAAAAATACCATTCCCCCTGCATCTCTAGCTCACATGTGTGGAAAGAACAGCTGAATGTGATTTCCAGGGAGGATATGCTGCATTTGAGAATACTCAAAAACACTCTGCCATGAAGTCTAGATAATAGAGCAGGCTAGGCTGAACATTTCCCCCAAGAGAAAATCAATTTCACAAAACCACTCAAGTGTGGAAAGAAAAAACATCAAAAGTCCAACAGTCATTGCACATTTCATGAACCACAAAATCTGATACCTTTTCTGGGATTACTGAATAAAATGTATAGCTTCACTTAAGTATAAAATGCCACTTATAAAGATAGATTCTATAGTAAAATAGTGTGTGATCAACAGTTTTTGTTTTTAAACCCAGGCTGATAAACCATATTGAACTGTATTATAGAAACAAACATTCCAGGGGATTTATTTTCTTGAAAAAAAATTTATGTGACTAAAAAGACCATTTATTAATATTTCTGAAATCTTTAAATCATTGGTCTCCACTGGCATTTTTCCTACATTCACAATGGAAGCCTGTGGGAACTCATGTGGTTTTTCAATCTCTACCCAATACTTTGGCCACCTGATGCAAAGAACTAACTCATCTGAAAAGACCCTGATGCTGGGAAAAATTGAAGGCAGGAAGAGAAGGGGATGACGGAGGATGAGATGGTTGGATGGCATCACCAACTCAATGGACATGAGTTTGAGCAAGCTCCGGGAGTAGGTGATGGACAGGGAGGCCTGGCATGCTGTGGTCCATGGCGTCGCAAAGAGTCGGAAACGACTGAGTGACTGAACTGACTAACCCATAAGCATATATTTCATCTCAGTTTTCAAGATACAATTTTATTATTAAAATATATACAGAAACTCATTAAAAATGTTTTTAAAAATCTGCCGATCGAATATCAGAGATGAGCTCCATCACATAACACTGGGCACGTCTGTTAACACAGCTGAGCCATAATTTCCATCTGAAATATCTCCTACATTTCTCTAAATTTTATCAGAATACAGAAGTGTTTTTCCAAAAATCTTAATGTTGATGATTGCTGAGTGATGGTTGGTTATAGGTGATTTTGGCTTATTTTTAAAGCACTCATTATTTTCCAAATGTGTCTACCTATTTTTTAAAGAAAACTCATAGTTATTAAACCCTTCAGAAGTTGAAAGCCAGAGTTTATTCGAGGAAGTCTGACATTTAGTGAGAAAGTGGCATGACCCTAAGCAGGCAGGTGAAACCCAGCACTACAAATGGGGACCATGGGCCACCGACAAGTGAGAACAGCAGATGACAGGCCCACAGGCACTGCCAGAGCCGCAGAGACCCCAACTCCACAGACACCGAGCTGGGATTTCCCACTTCTGGGCTCTTCCTGTGGGCTTTCTTTTACATATACATATACATACATATATATATATATATATTTTTTTTTTTTAGGTTGCACCAGGTCTCAGGTGCAGTATGCAGGATCTAGTTCCCTGACCAGGGATCAAACCTGGCTCCCCTCGACCGGAAGCGCGGAGTCTCAGCCCCTGGACCACCTGGGAAGAACATTAGGGATCGTGGGCTTTCAAAGTGACAGCTTTGTGATCACTTCCTCTGCCAGTAACTGTCACCCATTTCTTCCACTGCATTCCAGGCCCTGGCACCCAGGCGGGAATACCACTGCCCATCAACGGCACACGCACCAGGTGGTGGGGGTTTACTCTCCCACTCGGCGTTTTCCATCATCTGCTTAGCTATCCTCTCGGCACTGCACTGCTCCCGTTTCTGTTGTATGAGCTGCTGAAGCTCAGTTTTACACGTTGTGATCCGGATCTGGTAAGTGGACGGTAAAACTGTACTACTTAAAACCTGTATTGTTGGTTTTCTATTTTGGACATTTGTCACTTCTGGAACCTGCAAAACCAAAAGAATAAGTATCTGTGTCATAAGTAAAGTCTGTTTGATGATTAAAATGTACCCATGTTCTCTCTATGTATTACACCAGACTTCTGTCCTTATTAATGTACCAACTTTTAAATCCATCTAAATACAGGTACATATTTTCTCAGTGAAAATCTAATTAAAATATAGTTTAACCACTAATTCCAAATCTCCATATTTTAAAAACATTCTCGGTGCAGCAATAACATTAAACAAAATTACTCATTAATTTAACTGAAAAAAAGAAAGAGAATTTTAATTTATCAGTTGATTCAATTAAAATATAACTGCCCAGGGAAGAATTACTGCAAATTAAAAAACTTACTTCAAATATATCCAAATCATGACATTTCTCACAGAGTAAACTTGGGACTTTTCTTCCCAGAAGTACTTTTGCTATCTTACAGATATAACTATGCTATATTAAATGAAGAATAAAAGGAGAGTTTAAAGGTTCACTGCAGCCTATGAGTAGAATCCTAGTTCATAATGACGTCTTCACCCCAGTTTCAGATCACCTTATTCGACGCTTTCAATACTAGACTTCCCTTTGACAATGAAGATAAACCTCTCTTGGAAAGAAAAACGTCCTTCCTAAAGACAAGTCACTGTATTGATTTTTCCAGTACCGTACACAGCCTTTAAACATCCAAAACAGTAGAATGAGATCCACAGACAAAAAGCACGCTACTGCCGGGATGACAATACCTGCGGAGAAGTCGACAAAGGGACGCAGACAGCAGCGGAGGACTCGGAACGAGGCGGCTTCCCAGCCGGCATCACCTCCTGATCACTCCCTTTAGGCAGGGCCTGCTGCATGCTCGGCGGTTCCAGAGAGCCAAACATGCTTTTCCACTCTTCATTGACATTTGAATCTTGTTTCACATGTTTTCTAGCTATGAAGAAAGATCAGAATCATCTGAAGGAAGCCTCTATGACAAATCCGTGCTTGTATTACTCTCCGCGTGCGTGGGGCGGAGGAAGGGGGACAGCACGGACTCACGAGCTATTTGTTCTTCATGAGGGCCGATTTCTCTATATTCACATATAAACATGTTAGTTCTCATTTCACCTCTAGGGCAGATGGACAGATGCACTTTCAGTAGCGTTAGTAATTAGACCTAACTGCTCCCTAGTTGTCCAAGGCTGGCTCCATTTCAAGGAACCACTTTATCTGAAGACCCAACAAAAATATAACTTTTTCAAATGTCCTGACTACACTGATAAATATGACCTCTCTATATCCAGAATAAGTTACATGGGGTGAACAAAAGAAGAAATAAAAAGTCATTTGCATTCTTATGCATATTCCTTCACATGTCTGTCAGCGTTTCTATGAGAAATTTCCAGAACTGAAAATATAAGTCAAATAGTAAAAAAAATAATAATATTAATAATACGTTCCATTTATAAGCTCAAAAACGGTGAATGTAGTGAACATGCCCATTCCCTGCCAGTTGCTGACAGAAGCATCATCAGTCTTCACTAGTCACAAAGGCAGAGAACGGCATCTCGTTTCTATCTGCGTTCATTTCATTGTTTACCTTTTAAATGTGAATTTCTATTCTATCACTTGTATGTTCAAATCCTTCACTATTTTTCTTTCGGGAGCTTGTGGTTTTTCTTATGAACTATATAAATGCTTTACATTTTATGGCTATCAATCAGGGGTCCCCACCCCCAAGTCGTGGATGGTTAGGAACCAGGCTGCATAGTAAAAGGTGAAGAGCCAGCGAAACAGAAACCAACCTCATCTCTCACCTGTGGAAAAACTGTCGGTCACTGGTGCCAAAAAGGTTGGGGATCACTGCTGTAAACCGTTCATAGTTAAGTTGCAAATACTTTATTCCAAGTTCAACAGTTAGAGGATCAAAATGACTAACAACTGAAGGGTCAAACCACTCAATTTAAAATTTAAGAGTCAGAACAGTAAAATGAAGCAAGCAAAGGCAAGAGAAAAAGAAATGATCAATACAGAACAACATTACTCTGATCTCCGAGGACACTCTCCCTCTATTGGGCGTTTTCTACTTTGTATCATGATTTATATCTTAACATTCTTTCTAAAAGGCAACATTCAAATATAATTCACCTTTGAATCTTCAAAGAAGTTATTACAGCGTCTGGTAGATCTTTAATATATAACTTTGAATAAACAAACCTTTAGTATCTAAACAAAAATTCTGCAAGTACAGTATGAAGCAGAAGAAAGCGTGTGTACTTGGACTTTGTCCCTAGATGTGCTGGAACATGTGGTGGGACACTGCTGTGAAGGCACTCTGGGACACATAAAGTATTCTGAGCATTCCGAACACACGCCTCACGGACTGACAGGCAAATGGAAGCAACACACTTGCATCCTAAGGTAACAGGAAGACTACAGTCAGGCCACTTCAGTTCAAATTCCAGCCGCACAACTTACAATCTGTATGGCCGTGAGCAAGCCACCCACTTTCTCTGGACCTCTATTTACCTGTGAGGATAATTACCAGCACCCATCTTAGAAGACTATTATAAAATGTTAGTAAGTTAATCCACATAAGACAAACCACTTCAAACTGACAGCTAATGAATACTAATTCATTTAAATAATGAATTCAATGTGCACACTAAACATTCTGGTACTTGGAGCAGTTCTGCATTTTCTTGACTTTCCAACCTCCATGAACTTGTATACAATGTTTTTATTATGCAAGTGAAAAAATTATAAAATGACAATTCCCTAAGGCCTCAATCTAAAATCCCTCTAAAACTGGAGCTTAAAGTAATAGTCACAATCCACTGGCACAAGAGGAAAGTCAACTCTAGAAAGTCAAAAAGCTAAGAAATAATGAAATAAAATGACATTGAACTATAATACTTGTACAACATCCTTGACAAATTTTTTCCAATATGAATCTGAAATTCATTTATTTACATTTCTCCTAAAATCTGCTTAGACAATGACACAGCTAACGGTTCTACTCTGTTTTTAGCCTACGTTTCAGCTCACAGGAAAGGACAGCTCTGCTTCAGTCCACACAAGGGAAGGCCAGAAAGAAGGCTGAGTGCAGAGACTCCCCGACCATGGCGCGCTAAACTTATTCTGCTGAACAAAAGCAGCCAGTCACAAGTTACATACTGTGTGATCCCATTTACAAGAAATATCCAACACAGGCACACTCCCAGAAACACAGAGCAGACCGAGTGGCTGCCGGGGGAACACCAGAGAGGGAGCGGCTGTGTTCCTGCCTGGAGAATCCCAGGTACTGGGGAGCCTGGTGGGCTGCCCTCTATGGGGTCGCACAGAGTTGGACACGAAGCAACTTAGCAGCAGCAGCAGCAGCAGCTGATGGAGAAGGGCGCCCTCTGCAGGCTGATGGAAATGTTTCGGAGCGTCCCTGGTGGCCCAGACGGTAAAGTGTCAGCCTGCAATGCAGGAGACCTGGCTTCGATCCCTGGGTTCAGGAAGATCCCCTGGAGAAGGGAATGGCTACCCACTCCAGTATTCTTGCCTGGAGACTCCCAGGGACGGGGGAGACTGGCAGGCTACATACTGTCCGTGTGGTCCCAAAGAGTCAGACACGACTAAGCAACTTCACGTATTTAATTAGACAGTGGTGATGGTTTCACAACATTGTGAATACACTAAAACCCACTGAAGTGTATGCTTTTAAACACTAAACGTCTATGAACTGTATCTCAATTAAAAAATGTTAGGAATGCATCATCAAAAAACAAAGAAACAACCCTGACAAGGACAATCAGCTCAGTTCAGTTGCTCAGTCATGTCCGACTCTCTGCGAACCATGAACACCAGGCTTCCCTGTCCATCACCAACTCCCGAAGCCTACTCAAACTCATGTCCATCGCATCGGTGATGCCATCCATCTCATCCTCTGTCGTCCCCTTCTCTCGCCTTCCATCTTTCCCAGCATCGGGGTCTTTTCCAGTGAGTCAGTTCCTCACATCAGGTGACCAAAGTATTGGGGTTTCAGCCTCAGCGTAAGTCCTTCCAATGAATATTCAGTACTGATTTCCTTTAAGATGGACTGGTTGGATCTCCTTGCAGAGTCCAAGGGACTCTCAAGAGTCTTCTCCAACACCACAGTTCAAAAGCATCAATTCTTCAGCACTCAGCTTTCTTTATAGTCCCAACTCTCACATCAATACATAACTACTGGAAAAACCATAGCTTTGACAAGATGGACTTTTATTGGCAAAGTAATGTCTCTGCTTTTTAATATGCTATCTAGGTTGGTCATAGCTTTTCTTCCAAGGAGTAAACATCTTTTAATTTCACGGCTGCAGTCACCATCTGCAGTGATTCTGGAGCCCAAGAAAGTAAAGTCCCTCACTGTTTCCATTGTTTCCCCTTCTATTTGCCATGAAGTGATGGAACTGGATGCCATGATCTTAGTTTTCTGAATGTTAAGCTTTAAGCCAGCTTTTTCACTCTCCTCTTTCACTTTCATCAAGAGGTTCTTTAGTTCTTCTTCACTTTCTGCCATAAGGGTGGTATCATCTGCATATCTGAGGTTATTAATATTTCTCCTGGAAATCTTGATTCCAACTTGTGCTTCTTCCAGTCCAGCGTTTCTCATGATGTACTCTGCATAGAAGTTAAATAAGCAGGATGACAATATACAGCCTTGACATACTTCTTTCCCCATTTGGAACCAGTCTGTTGTTCCATGTCCAGTTCTAACTGTTGCTTCCTGACCTGCATACAGATTTCTCAGGAGGCTTGGAAGGTGGTCTGATATTCCCATCTCTTTCAGAATTTTCCACAGTTTGTTGTGATCCACACAGTCAAAGGCTTTGGCATAATCAATGAAGCAGAAGTAGATGTTTTTCTGGAATTCTCTTGCTTTTTTGATGACCCATCGGAGGTTGGTAATTTGATCTCTGGTTCTTCTGCCTTTTCTAAATCCAACTTCAACATCTGTAAGTTCACAGTTCATGTACTATTGAAGCCTGACTTGGATAATTTTGAGCATTACTTTGCTAGTGTGTGAGCTGAGTGCAATTGTGCGAGAAGCTGAGTGCAATTGTGCGGTCATTTGAGCATTCTTTGGCAATGCCTTTCTTTGGGACTGGAAAGAAAACTGACCCTTTTCAGTCCTGTGGCCCCTGCTGAGTTTCCCAAATCTGCTGGTATATTGACTGCATTTGTTCATAGTGAGGCATCCTAAGGCCCACTTAACACTGCACTCCAGGACGTATGGCTTCAGCTTAGTGATCTCACCATCGTGACTATCTGGGTCTGAAGATCTTTTTTGTATTATTCTTCTGTATATTCTCACCACCTCTTCTTACTATCACCTGCTTCTGTTAGATCCACACTGTTTCTGTCCTTTATTGAGCCCATCTTTGCATGAACGGTTCCCTTGGTGTCTCTGATTTTCTTGAAGAGATCTCGTCTTTCACATTCTATCGTTTACAGCAAAAGTGTAGTCCCTTAATATCCGTCAGACTTCTGCTTCCAGCCATGATGCATAACAGGGACAAGATTCACCCTCCCACTGAAAACAACTTTGAAACCAGACAAAAAATCTGAGGTGACACTTGTCAGACACTGGAAAACAGGAAGCACAGGGCTCTGATTCCCCCAGATAAAGGTGAGTCCTATGACTGTCCCAGCTTACTCTTTGGAGAGTTTCCAGACCATGGCATGAGGAGGGCGATGGTGGGGGGCACTCAGAGTTCATCAGAGCCATGTTCAAGAGACAAATCAGAGTTCCAGGAAGCCAAATGGCCAAGCGTGGGGGCAGAGCCCTGAAGAAGAGAGATCCCCTGCCAAGCAAGAGCTGTGGCCAGGGCGCCGCCAGTCTCCCACCGAGTGCTGAGCCACATGCGTGTGAACCAACACCTGGGACCAGGAAAAGGCAACAGGAAGCAGCAAGCCAAACAACCCCAGAGCTGACAAGGCTGGGGATCACTCACCCTGCTCCTACCAGCCGCAAGTGAGAGACCTCTTACCACATGGAGCATCATGTCCTCATGAGTCCCTAGGAATCAAGCTAAGCTGGCCACTGACCAAAGGCTGATCTGGAGCTCTCCTAACAAAGCTCAAAACCAAGGCTTCACATCATCAAACCAACTCCAAAGAACTTTCACTGTAGAACAAATCCAACACGATACAGTCATCCTCAGGACCCCCAACGAAATCCACAGATGCTCGATCCCCTAAATAAAATGGCAGCACAGTATTTGCAAGGAACCTACAAACGCCTTCCTATATACTTTAAATTACCTCTAGATTACTTATAATACCTAAAACAATGTAAATATTATGTTAAAAAGACAAGATAGTGACCAATACTCATGCTCTTAACCATCATGTTCCACAGACTTAAAAGTCACTCATTAATGGTGACCCCAAGCATTCACTTTAAGGCCCACGGAACATCTTCTCAGGAACCGTACCCTTTATTTCTAACCAGTTACACTTCTACTTCGTCTTCTCTGGGATCCACACGTCCCCTCTAGAACAGGATGCTGAGTCTAGATTTGAATAATGCCAAGCATAATAACAAGGATTCCTACTTGTAACGAGATTTGTTAACAAGGATTCAAACCCAGAGATTTCCACGATACAGCAGTAAACTGCTGGTTTATTCAATCTAAGGCACATTATAGGTAAGGTAAGGTGAATTCGCTCAGTCGTGTCTGACTCTTTGCGACCCTGTGGACTGTAACCTACTAGGCTTCTCCGTCCATGGGATTCTCCAGGCAAGAATACTGGAGTGGGTTGCCATTTCCTTCTCCAGGGGATCTTCCCGACCCAGGGATCGAACCTGGGTCTCCCGCAATGGAGGCAGATGCTTTAACCTCTGAGCCACCAGGGAAGTCAGTCCCAGCATTTGAGCTGCTTGCGTGCAGTGAAGACTCTCTAAATTTGAGCTGAATTAAACCAAGAGTTTTCTTTATTGCATTTGTGTTCTGTAATTTTTTTTCTAACTGAATTTCTTTATATTTTTGACGAAATATGAAATACAATCAAGAATATACTTAAATCTAAGGTTGAATCTACTTTTCCCCTCATTTACATAGCCAGTAACCACAAGCAAACTTACTAGGTCTCCCATGATTCCTTACTTAATTCAACCCGGTGCCTTATCATCATCACAGTATGCCTTAGATACCAAAGCAAATGCCCATCTGCCAGATTTATTTCCTCACTTGCTATGCTACAACTGAATCAAAAACATTCTTACACACTAGATGTATGCCTCCAGGTTTTTATAACATCTGCATTTAGATGTAAGGTTCCGGAAAAGTGATCCTACCTGTGAGAGCAACTTCTTCAGCAGTTGTGCTATGGCAGGATCCTCAGGCGGAGGGCAGTCAGGAAGAGACCCGTTTCGCTTCTTCTGACGCATGTGAAGATGTCTGAACAAGCTAGTGATATCTTTTGACCTCAGAGCATAATCAAATATAGAACGACTTACTGGCTCTTTTAAAACACTGAGTAGAACAAGTTTTCTTTCAATCTAGATTAGAAAAAGAAAAAGAATTAGCCAAAGATATAACATACAGTACAGCTGTTTTCAAATTCAATAAATACAGCCTGTGTAAAGTTAACACAGGCATTCATTTTCTAAGAAAACGGGAGATATCAACATCTGCAACTTTTGCTTAGAAGAAAAAAGAACACCAGTGACCTTTAGAGAGTGAGGGTATTTCTTCATTCATGGTTAGCATCTGAGTGCACATTTATGTCTATCATACTTGAATACTACCAACGTCCAGACTAGAAAAGTTTAGACCCCCAAGTTTTCTAGATCTCAAAATGTCAGATGACTTTCCAGATCTACGAAGTATCTGAAGTTCGCAGGTCTAACAGCCAAAAGGTACTAACCCAGAGAAGATGCCCAACAGCCACAAGGCCACCCTCAGTCATCAGGTTTTCCCAATAGCTTCAACCACCTCTAAAAAACATTACTCTCTCCATAGAGTTCTTAAAATCTCTTCTTTTTTAATCCCCAAGAATATTCTCCTTGTCGATGTGTTTATAATAAAAGGCATTCAACAGTAACCAAGAGGACTTTTTTAGATAGATTTAACTACCTGGTGAGTTGGCCGAAAGAAACCAGCCTACAAAGGTTATCTTTTGTCTAATCCAAACTGCAGAAAAGTAAGAACTGTGAAGCATAGAGATTAGCAGTCTATCAACTCCTAAACCTGGCCTTTCAAAATATACAATGATAAAAGCAAAAAGTAACGCTAAGAACAATTTCTGAGAAACAAGGAGAATGGTGCAGATTTCTAACAAACCACGGAAATATCAGGTTTATTTCAGTGAAACACAACTAAAAGTTATTACAAATGAATGCAATTTTTCAATCCCAGAAACACTCCTTTCTTTCCTTAATAGTTTCAGAGCCAAACTTGCTTGCTTGTTCAGTCACTTCAGTCGTGTCTGACTCTCTGCGACCCCATGGACTACGGCGCGCCAGGCTCCCCTGTCCATGGGATTCTCCAGGCAAGCATACTGGAGTGAGTTGCCATTTCCTTCTCCAGTGATAAAGTATGAAGTGACTGAAGTGAAGTCACTTAGTTGTGTCCAACTCTTTGTGACCCCATGGACTGTAGCTTACCAGGCTCCTCTGTCCACGGGATTTTCCAGGCAAGAGTACTGGAGTGGGCTGCCATTGCCTTCTCCAAAGAGCCAAACTTCTATGGCTCAAAATAGAATAAGCAGTCAAAGCAGTAGGAAACTCTAGACCTGGCTTCTAAGAAAACCTTAATAAACTTCAAAAAAGGAGGTCATAGTTTTAGCAATATTATCCATCTTTCACAGATATATAAATTGTTCTCAGGATGAAAATTTTAATTTACAAACTCTATGAAAGAAAGAATGATGACTCCCCACACTGGATTAATCTATTATGAAAAGTAAAGACTGAAGGGAGTCACAGCCACTTATTTGCACAGGATATCCAAGGCCATTTTCTCCAACCACAGGGAAAGCACATTGGGCTTATAAAAGTAGGAGAAAGCTAGGGAGGAAAAGGAACTTGCAAAAGAAAAAATAGGTATTTTAGGATGCTCTAGCAACTAGAATCACCTCTCAAAAGTCCATTCAATTTAAATATCTATCAATATTTTGATAGCTGACTGTCCAGCAAAATGAAGGGTATATACACTGACAAGCTGGATAAATAATTGCCTTGTACAAACTAAAGACCCAAAGTTTATCCACAAGTGCTACACTGCTTGGGAAGCGGTGGAGGAGGAGTGGGGAGCAAAAGGGGTCAGTTGTCTTTAGATTAAAAAAAAAGAAAAAAGAAAGAAACCAGAACCAGTGAGTGCTCTAAAAACCAATTTCAGAAGAAGTCTGATTCCAATTTAATATCAGTGTGGACTTGGGCTGAAATCAGCTATATACTTATAACAAAAGCAGGTCCATCGATATATATTCCTGCTACACTTCCTTCACAGCAGATGCTTCAGACACTGCACAAAAGGAGAAAGGGTGAGCCACTGAGCGCTGCGTTACACTCAACATGCTGGACAGCATACCAGCTCCCTGGACTCCTCTCACCTTCCAGAGCGTTTGTTCATTAACTACCTTGAAAGAAATGTGAAAAGGCTGTAGTCCAATTTAAATCTTTGAAAGTTTAAATAAAAATAGGACTCTCCAAACCTTTTCCTTAAAGGGGCACAGTTGGAAGGGAGGTCTGATTCCAAGCTGGAACATGCATACCTGTATTATTGGTTGAGTGATATATGGGTCAAGGTAAGGCATCAGTTTGCAGTAGACATCAGCTGTGCTTATTTGGTGAGCTACCACGGTGATAAATCCCACAGCACCATAGCGGATCCATAGGTTGGGATGACACAGAAAGGGGGCTAAGAGGGGACAAAAGGCATGGATTAAACCATGTTCATAAAGAGTTCCACACTATCAAGATACCATGTTCATAAAGAGTTTCCCACTATTGAGATCAACAAATGTTTCCCTTACAACACTACTGATAAAGGGATTATACCAAATGTTACTATCAGGGTGCCTCTGACTGTCCTGGGACATAAACTGAGCCAGGCGAACATTCTGACGTCATACTATTCCCGCCCATGACTATGAACAACACCGTAAGGGAGCAAAAACAGGTCCCTCTTTCCTTGGGATTCAAACTGTTATGTTTCCAGTCAGGGCTGATGATGGGGGACACATCCTCACTCACGAGACTGACTAAAAAGCCACAGGAGAGAGACCTGAGTCCCAGCAGCACACGGCAGACTGTGACCCCATATCATCCACCTGACAGAGGTCCAGGGACGCACAGCCACCACACAGGGCAAGGAACGGCGAAGGCGTTTCTCCTCCAAGTCGCGGCTTGGATTAAGGGAATGACCTCACCTGACTGACACTCATTTACATGCAAAGATCTCATCGTATCAAATACGAATACTCATGAATTCATTCACAAGGCAATATGAATTGAGACGGAAAGGCAGAAAACATATGCTGCCCATTGTTAGAGTTAAGATGTAAGATTAAACCACAAAATTAAGTGAGTATCTTTTGACATCTTTTAACTATTTTCTGTATGACACTTAACGTCAATGATTTCAACTAACTGAAGATTTAGGATAAAATTCAAACAGCTAAACTAACTGGATTTAGAATAAAATTCAAACTTCTAAAAGCAAAACAACAACAAAAAGCAAAAACCTATTAGTTCTGAGCACACGAAGACATCATCATTTAAAGAACACTGACGTCACAGGAAATTCAGGCTAACAGGGAGATAAGAATTCTGCCACCGCAATGTCCATACTATGGTGGAGTGGGACGCTCCCTGTGTCTTTCCCCTTTACAATCAGTACAACACCAAAAACTCAACAAAGGTGCCTCTGCCCAACACAACCAGGCACAGAATTCCACTCACCTAGACGTCGAGAGGTGGGGGACCGGAGCAAACAGGGAAGGTGGGACCAGGGGATACACAGTGGAGACTGCAGTCTGCCCGCCGCCCACGGCAGCTGAGCCGCGGCCCAGAGGCTCTGGCCTCCCCTGCAGCAGCACCGACAGCCTCCGGCGACCGGGCGGCAGCGGCAGTGGCCCAGGACCCCGTCGCCCCAGTCACAGAGGCGCCCCCAACTCCAGCCCCCACACCTCCCGCCACAGCAGCAAAGCCCTCACACCTTGCAACAGCAGACCCGCAGAGGCGGGCCCGCGCCCCCAGCTCTTGTCCGCCCTCCCCTCGACCTGTGAGAGCAGCGCAGGGCGCTCGGGAGACCCTACACGGGACCAAGGGCCCACTACCCTGCTGCCCGGGCAGTGACGCTCGCAGCAGCGGCAGCGCAAGGCACAGCACCACCAGCGGCCCAGGGAGCGGCCATGAGGTTCCAGGGAGACACCCCGAACCCGGGCAGCAGAGGGCGGGGGCCTCAGGCTCCTCAGGATAACCAGAGGCAGCACACACATGTGTGCGTGTTAGTTGCTTAGTCGTGTCCGACTCTTTGCAACCCCATAGACTGTAGCCCACCAGGCCCCTCCATCCATGGGATTCTCCAGGCAAGAACGCTGGAGTGGGTTGCCATTTCCTTCTCCAGAGGCAGCACGCACAGATGAACTTTAAAAGTCAGGCTATAGTGCCACCTAACGGACAGCAGAGGAAGACTACTAACCTCCAGCCTGGGGAACCAGAATCAGGGAGCGTTCACTTCACTATTTCCAAGGCACAGGAGGAGAAACTCCCTCATCAAGCACCTTGAAGAACAGCAGGAAGATTGTGCCACAAAAAGGAAATGAAAATTCTCCAGAAACTAAAGCCACTGAGTACAGGGATCTGACAGAGAACTGCAGATAGCTGTCATGAGGAAACTCAAAGAGCCCCAGGAAAACTCAGAGGCAGTCCAGTGAGCTCAGGAATGAAATTAATGAACAGAAGGGACACTTAACTAAAGAGACTAAAATGCAAAAAAGGAAGTTTGCGCTCATGACCCTGTCAGAGAGCAAGGACGCTTCTGACAAAGCAGAATGGCACCAGCACCCGAGAAGGACCACCCGCGTCAGTGACCATCCCACCCAAAGGGTCAGAAGGCATCTTCTGAGGTCTTCCGGAGCCCCGCGTGGGACTCAGCTTCTGCGACTGCGAGGAGCCCGCCGAGGGGCGCGAGGTGCGGGCAGGCTTCCCTGGAGGAAAACAGGAAGTCTTTCTCCCGATTCACCAGAAAAACATTGACCTCCGTCACTGCTGCAAGGAGGTCCCAGTGTCTCCGAAACAGAAACCTTTGAAGTCCATGCCTCTAGAATAAGAACACGAGGAGCCCCTGGTGCTGGGACTGGAGAGATCCAGCCCTGAGCCTCTGGAGTGGGAGCACTGACTCTAAGCCTAGACGCCCAGAGAACTCGCCCTGGGGAGGATCCAACAGTGAGAACCCACACGAAGGAAACCACCTGAACACAGGACCCCGCAGCACCCACCCACCAGGAGCAGCCTGTGCAGGATGCCTCATCTGAAAAACAACCAAAACAAAACCACAAACCCAATCATCAGCAGACAGGATCACCACCTCACTCAGCCTCGCCCATCAGAGGAAAAACAAAGAAACAAACACAAACTCAGCACAAAGCTCACCCTACATGAAGCTTACACCAACCACTGGACCAACCTTAGGGGGCCAGAAACCAAAAGGAAGAAAGAATTCACCCTCGAAGCCTGGGAAAAGGAGACCTCAAAGACAGTAAGTTTAAAAAATAATCATGAAAAGGCAGACAGATATTACACAAATGAAGGAACAAACTTAGAAACACAGAAGTCCAAACAAATGAAGTTCAGTCCAGTCCCTCAGTCGTGTCCGACTCTTTGCGACCCCGTGAACTGCAGCACACCAGGCCTCCCTGTCCATCATGAGCTCCCGGAGTCCACCCAAACCCATGTGCATCGAGTCAGTGATGCCATCCAACCATCTGATCCTCTGTCATCCCCTTCTCCTCGTGCCCCCAATCCCTCCCAGCATCAGGGTCTTTTCAAATGAGTCAGCTCTTCGCATCACGTGGCCAAAGTACTGGAGTTTCAGCTTCAACATCAGTCCTTCCAATGATATATATGTCATATATATGTATAAATAGATGAAGAGGAAACTACAAATCAAAACTACAATAAGATATCACCTCTCGCTGGTCAAAATGGCCATCGTCAAAAAGTCTACAAACAATAAATACTGCAGAGGGTGTGGAGAAAAGGGAACCCTCTTGTACTGTTGGCGGGAATGTAAATTGATATCGCCACTATGGAAGACAGTATGCAGATTCCTTTAAAAAATCAGGAATAAAATCACCATATAACCCAGCAATCCCACTCCTAGGCATACACCCTGAAGAAACCAGAATTGAAAAAGACACATGTGCCTATGAGATGTTTTATAGAAACCTCACGGTAACCACATGGACTGTAGCCTGTCAGGCTCCTCTGTCCGTGGGATTCTCCAGGCAAGAATACTGGAGTGGGTGGCCATTCCCTTCTCCAGCGGATCTTCCCCACCCAGGGATCAAAGCCAGGTCTCCCGCATCGCAGGCAGATTCTTTACCGTAGGCGACACCAAGGAAGCCCATGACATCCCTTATACGTGGAACCTAAAACCAAATGTTTCAAATTAATGAGATGTTTTATAGAAACCTCACGGTAACCACATGGACTGTAGCCTGTCAGGCTCCTCTGTCCGTGGGATTCTCCAGGCAAGAATACTGGAGTGGGTGGCCATTCCCTTCTCCAGCGGATCTTCCCCACCCAAGGATCAAGGCCAGGTCTCCCCCAATGCAGGCAGATTCTTTACCGTAGGGGCCACCAAGGAAGCCCATGACATCCCTTAAACGTGGAAGCTAAAAACAAATGTTTCAAATTGACTGATCTGCAAAGCAGCAAGAGACCCACAGACTTAGAGAATGAAGCTGTGGTTGCCACGGGGGAAGGATGGTGGAAGGCACAGGAGCCCGGGGTGGATCTGTGCACACTGCTGTATCAGAAACGGATGACCAACCACCGCACAGCACATGCAACTCTGCAACGTCATGAGGCAGCCTGGGCGGGAGGGGAGCTTAGGGGAGAATGGATGCGTGTATACGGACGGCTCGGTCCTTTGCTGTTCAGCTGAAACGATCACAACACTGTTAATCAGCTGTAACCCGATACAAGATAACAGGTTAAAAGAAAAAATAAGAGCCAACTATATATGCTGCCGCCTGGACACTTACCTCGGCTCTAAGGACAAACATAGGCTCAAAGAGAAGGGACAGAAGGCTCCAAATGACAGCCTCATCAGAGGAACGCAGCCACACTCACATCAAGTAAAACAGGCCTCAAGCCAAAAAAGGCAACAAAAGACAAAGATGAACAGCATGTAATGACAAACCAGACGATTCATCAGGAAGACGTAACAGTGATTTATATATACACACACACACCCCCGCCCCGACTCAGGAGCGCCACAACAAACAAAACGATCATTAACAGACCGATAGGAAGAGCGGACAGCCAGAGAGGAGCCAGGGGACTTTAACACCCCACTTACACCAGTGGACAGATCATCACCCAGAGACAAAGAAACCCACACTTGTGAACCAGAGCACATGCCATACAATGGAGAAAGGCCGTCTCTTAAAGAGCGCTGGAAAACCAGAACCACCAACGAAAACATAAACAGCATGCTCTCTGACAAAAGTCTTGGCAAAAATCTTCAGATACGTCTCCTCAGACAAGAGAAACAAAAATAAACAAATGGGGCGACACCAAACTAAAAAGCTTCTGCACAAAACAAGAGAGCTTGGGAGAAGCTATCTGCAAGTCATGGAGCTGATAAGGGGTTAATGTCAATATATATAAAGAACTAAGACAGCTCAACAGCCAAAAAACAACAACCTGCATCATAAATGGGCAGAGGAGCTGAATTTCTCCCAAGAAGACATACAGTTGGCTGGCAGGCACATGTCAAGATTTTCACCATCATTGATTATAAGGGAAATGCAAATCAAAATCACAGTGAGCTATCACCTCACACTCTCAGAATGGCTGTTATCAAACAGATGAGAAACAGCCAGTGCTGGAAAGCATGTGTAGAAAAGGAAACCTCTTTTACTCTGTAGAAGTGGAAACTGGAAGAGTCACTATGGAAAGCACTGCGGAGATTCCTCAAAAAGTTAATCAGAGAACTACCGTGAGACCCAGCTATTCCTGGCAATTCGGTGTGCCACACGTAAGTGGTTTATCCAAACAATAAAACACTAATTCAAAAAGATATATGCACCCCTATGCTCATTTGGGGATTCCCTGGTAGCTCAGAGGTTAAAGCGTCTGCCTCCAATGCAGGAGACCTGGGTTTGATCCTTGGGTCGGGAAGATCCCCTGGAGAAGGAAATGGTAACCCACTCCAGTATTCTTGCCTGGAGAATCACATGGACGGAGCAGCCTCGTAGGCTACAGTTCACGGGGTCGCAAAGAGTCAGACATGACTGAGCGACCTCACTTACTTACTTTCTATGCTCATTATAGCTTTATTTACAACATTTAGTTTATTTCCTATGCAACCTAGAATTCTGATGCTGGGAGGGATTGGGGGCAGGAGGAAAAGGGGACGACAGAGGATGAGATGGCTGGATGGCATCACCGACTCGATGGATGTGAGTTTGAATGAACTCTGGGAGTTGGTGATGGACAGGGAGGCCTGGAGTGCTGCGATTCATGGGGTCACAAAGAGACACGACTGAGCGACTGAACTGAACACTGCAGTGTGCACAGAAGCAGAAATACAATGCTATACACATGAAACCTGGATGATGTTACAAACCAGGGCCAGTTCCATAAAAAATAAATTTAAGAAATGGTAAAAAGAAAAAAAAGAATACTATTTTGTGCTAACATGACTTAAATAGGGCAAGAGAAAAAAATTGTTCAAGGTATCTGTCTCCAGAGTTCTCCCGTTTCCAATTCTTCTACACATGGAGGTGATTTTGGTTATTCCATTGACAACCTGCAGCTTCTGAAACAGCCA
>SJYT01035862.1:769942-842685 GCA_006410635.1 Cephalophus harveyi
AGCCATACGTCCTGGAGTGCAATGTTAAGTGGGCCTTAGGATGCCTCACTATGAACAAATGCACTCAACATGCCAGCAGCTTTGGAAAACTCAGCAGGGGCCACAGGACTGAAAAGGGTCAGGTTTCATTCCCGTCCCAAAGAAAGGCATTGCCAAAGAATGCTCAAATGACCGCACAGTTGCACTCAGCTCACACACTAGCAAAATAATGCTCAAAATTATCCAAGTCAGGCTTCAACAGTAAGTGAACCGTGAACTTGCAGATGTTCAAGTTGGATTTAGAAAAGGCAGAAGAACCAGAGATCAAATTACCAACCTCTGATGGGTCATCGACAAAGCAAGAGAATTCCAGAAAAACATCTACTTCTGCTTCATTGATTATGTCAGAGCCTTTGAGTGTGTAGATCACAACAATCAGTGGAAAATTCTGAAAGAGATGGGAATATCAGACCACCTTCCATGCCTCCTGAGAAATCTGTACGCAGGTCAGGAAGCAACAGTTAGAACTGGACGTGGAACAACAGACTGGTTCCAAATGGGGAGAGAAGTATGTCAAGGCTGTATATTGTCATCCTGCTTATTTAACTTCTATGCAGAGTACATCATGAGAAACGCTAGGCTGGATGAAGCAACCTGATGTGAAGAACTGACTCACTGGAAAATACCACGATACTGGGAAAGATGGAAGGTGAGAGAAGGGGACGACAGAGGATGAGATGGTTGGATGGCATCACGGCTGCGATGGACATGAGTTTGAGTAGGCTTCGGGAGTTGGTGATGGACAGGGAAGCCTGGTGTTCATGGGTACGCAGAGTCGGCCATGACTGAGCAAATGAACTGAGCTGAGCTGATTGTCCTTGTCAGGGTTTTTTCTTTGTTTTTTGATGATGCATTCCTAACATTTTTTAATTGAGATATAGTTCATAGACATTTAGTGTTTAAAAGCATACACTTCAGTGGTTTTTAGTGTATTCACAAAGTTGTGAAACCATCACCACTGTCTAATTCTATACCATTTTCTATAATACGTGAAGTTGCTTAGTGGTGTCTGAGTCTTTGGGGGACCACACGGACAGTATGTAGCCTGCCAATCTCCCCCGTCCCTGGGAGTCTCCAGGCAAGAATACTGGAGTGGGTAGCCATTCCCTGCTCCAGGGGATCTTCCTGACCCAGGGGGTCTCCTGCATGGCAGGCTGATTCTTTGCCGGCTGAGCCGCCAGGGAAGCCCCCGGAACATTTCCGTCAGCCTGCAGAGGGCGCCCTTCTCCGTCAGCAGCCGCTCCCTCTCTGCTGCTCCCCCGGCAGCCGCTGGGTCTGCTCCGTGTTCCTGGGAGTGTGCCTGTCTTGGGTGTTCCGTGTAAATGGGGGCCACACAGGACGTAGCTTTTGTGACTGGCCGCCTTTGCTCAGCAGAGTCTGTTTAGAGCTCCATGGTCGGGGAGTCTCTGCACTCAGCCTTCTTTCTGGCCTTCCCTTGTGTGGACTGAAGCAGAGCTGTCCTTTCCTGTGAGCTGAAACGTAGGCTAAAAACAGAGTAGAACCGTTAGCTGTGTCATTGTCTAAGCAGATTTTAGGAGGAATGTAAATAAATGAATTTCAGGTTCATATTGGAAAAAATTTGTCAAGGATGTGGAACAAGTATTATACTTTAATGTTATTTTATTTCATTATTTCTTAGCTTTTTGACTTTCTCGAGTTGATTTTCCTCTTGTGCCAGTGGACTGTGACTATTACTTTAGGCTCCAGTTTTAGAGGGATTTTAGATTGAGGCCTTAGGGAATTGTCATTTGATGAATTTTTTCATTTGCCTAATAAAAACATTCTAGCTCCGTGTTCCTGGGAGTGTGCCTGTCTTGGGTGTTCCGTGTAAATGGGGGTCACACAGGACGTAGCTTTTGTGACTGGCCGCCTTTGCTCAGCAGAGTCTGTTTAGAGCTCCATGGTCGGGGAGTCTCTGCACTCAGCCTTCTTTCTGGCCTTCCCTTGTGTGGACTGAAGCAGAGCTGTCCTTTCCTGTGAGCTGAAACGTAGGCTAAAAACAGAGTAGAACCGTTAGCTGTGTCATTGTCTAAGCAGATTTTAGGAGGAATGTAAATAAATGAATTTCAGGTTCATATTGGAAAAAATTTGTCAAGGATGTGGAACAAGTATTATACTTTAATGTTATTTTATTTCATTATTTCTTAGCTTTTTGACTTTCTCGAGTTGATTTTCCTCTTGTGCCAGTGGACTGTGACTATTACTTTAGGCTCCAGTTTTAGAGGGATTTTAGATTGAGGCCTGAGGGAATTGTCATTTGATTAATTTTTTCATTTGCCTAATAAAAACATTCTACAGGAGTTCGTGGAGGTTGGAAAGTCAAGAAAATGCAGAACTGCTCCAAGTCCCAGATTGTTTACTTTGCACATCGAATTCATTATTTAGATTAGTATTCATTGGACTTCCCTGGTGGCTCAGACGGTAAAGCCTCTGTCTACAATGCGGGAGACCCGGGTTCGAGCCCTGGGTTGGGAAGATTCCCTGGAGAAGGAAATGGCAATCCACTCCAGTACTACTGCCTGGAAAATCCCATGGACAGAGGAGCCTGGCAGGCTGCAGTCTATGGGGTCGCAAAGAGTCGGACACGACTGAGCGACTTCCCTTCACTTCACTTGAAGTGGTTTGTCTTATGTGGATTAACTTACTAAAATTTTATAATAGTCTTCTAAGATGAGTGCTGGTAATTATCCTCATAGGTAAATAGAGGTCCAGAGAAAGTGGGTGGCTTGCTCACGGCCATACAGATTGTAAGTAGTGCGGCTGGAATTTGAACCGAAGCGGCCTGACTCTAGTCTTCCTGTTACCTTAAGAATGCAAGTGTGTTGCTTCCATTTGCCTGTCGTTCCGTGAGGCGTGTGTTCAAAATGCTCCGAATGCTTTACGTATCCCAGAGTGCCTTCATAGCAGTGTCCCACCGCATCTTCCAGCACATCTAGGGACAAAGGCCAAGTACACACGCTTTCTTCTGCTTCATACTGTACTTGCAGAATGTTTGTTTAGATACTAAAGGTTTGTTTATTCAGAGTTATAGATCAAAGATCTACCGGGCACTGTATTAAGTTCTTTGGAGATTGCAAAGGCGAATTCTGTTTGAATGTTGCCTTTTAGAAAGAATGTTAAGATATAAATCATGATACAAAGTAGAAAATGCCCAGTAGAGGGAGAGTGTCCTCGGAACAGTACTACTGCCTGGAAAATCCCATGGACAGAGGAGCCTGGCAGGCTGCAGTCTGTGGGGTCGCAAAGAGTCGGACATGACTGAGCGACTTCCCTTCACTTCACTTGAAATGGTTTGTCTTACGTGGATTAACTTACTAAAATTTTATAACAGCCTTCTAGGATGGGTGCTGGTAATTATCCTCATAGGTAAATAGAGGTCCAGAGAAAGTGGGTGGCTTGCTCAGGGCCATACAGATTGTAAGTAGTGCGGCTGGAATTTGAACCGAAGCGGCCTGACTCTAGTCTTCCTGTTACCTTAGGATGCAAGTGTGTTGCTTCCATTTGCCTGTCAGTCCGTGAGGCGTGTGTTCGGAATGCTCCGAATGCTTTATGTATCCCAGAGTGCCTTCACAGCAGTGTCCCACCGCATATTCCAGCACATCTAGGGACAAAGGCCAAGTACACACGCTTTCTTCTGCTTCATACTGTACTTGCAGAGTTTTTGTTTAGATACTAAAGGTTTGTTTATTCAAAGTTATAGATCAGAGATCTACCGGGCACTGTATTAAGTTCTTTGGAGATTTCAAGGGCGAATAATATTTGAATGTTGCCTTTTAGAAAGAATGTTAAGATATAAATCATGATACAAAGTTGAAAATGCCCAATAGATGGAGAAGGAAATGGCAACCCACTCCAGTATTGTTGCCTGGAGAATCCCAGGGACGGAGGAGCCTGGTGTGCTGCCGTTGACTGGGTCACACAGAGTCCGACACGACTGAAGCGACTTAGCAGGCATGCGTGTCAAACAAGTTCATAGGTAAGGTCTCTTTTTATTCCTTTTTGTTTTCCCCCAGGAAATCACATAATCATAGACTCTCAGGTTCCAATCATTCTTAAAAATCATATAAACACCTCTTATCCTCACCTATCTGACATTTAAAGTCCTCTTTCAGTATACAAGCTTTCAAGAAAGAGAGATTCAAATGCCATGCTATCAGTTTAGAAGTAAAAATGTATCGAACATAGACTGGCGATTCGTTTCTTGAATCGCCAGTCTATGTTCGATACAGGATACAGGAGGCTTGGGGCTGGTGCATGGGGATGATCCAGAGAGATGATATAGGGTGGGAGGTGGGAGAGGGGTTCAGGATTGGGAACTCATGTACACCCGTGGCGGACTCATGTCAATGTATGGCAAAACAAAAACAGTATTGTAAAGCAAAAGTAAAAATAAACATTCTAAAAAAAGAAGTAAAAAAAAAAAAAAAGAAAATGCCCCATAGAGGGAGAGTGTCCTCGGAGATCAGAGTAATGTTGTTCTGTATAGATCATTTCTTTGTCTCTTGCCTTTGCTTGCTTCATTTTACTGTTCTGACTCTTAAATTTTAAATTGAGTGGTTTGACCAACCCACTCCAGTACTCTTGTCTGGAGAATCCCATGGAGGGAGGAGCCTGGTAGGCTACAGTCCATGGGGTCACAGAGTCAGACACGACTGAGTGACTTCACTTTCACTTTCAGAGACTAGCTCTGGAGTGAGGCAGCTTTTTCATATGTTTAGTGGGACTACAACAAGTCTGCCTAGTTATTAGGTTGATGTTTATTCTAAAAGGGAGGCATATGAGTTGCCATTCTTAAGACAGATAGCCTCACATGAAGTTTTTCTATGAACTATCACCTCCTTTCATTGTATATTTTTGTACAACGCTCACTGATAGAAAAAAATTTCCACAGCTTCACCTAGGTAGTTTCTTCATGGACCAATAATAAAAGGGAGGCATATGAGTTGCCATTCTTAAGACAGATAGCCTCACATGAAGTTTTTCTATGAACTATCACCTCCTTTCATTGTATATTTTTGTACAACGCTCACTGATAGAAAAAAATTTCCACAGCTTCACCTAGGTAGTTTCTTCATGGACCAATAACCCGTCAATTTGCTGAATGTGTTTCCTATTAACAGTGTTTCTTTCCTAAAAGCCAATTGTTTCATTCACTTTAACACACATACATTTTTCATACTAAAATTAATTATAGCAACATTTCAGAGAAGCTGAACTCTTTCCACTTAAAAAATACTCAATTAATATTATACCTTATACTCTAATTGCTTATGTCATTTTTAAGATGAGAAATTATTCATTTGCCTCCAAATTACTGGCCTCATTAAACTGTTGAGATATCTTGAAATAGCATGTTAATCCTGCCAAGAAATTATAAAATTTGGCTTCTAAATTAAACATTTAGGATGAAACCAAGAAAGCAGTCTATAATAGTGGGTAAGAACAAGTGCTCTGAGAGACCGATATATGTCATTCAAATACCACTTCCACCACTAAATATTAGTTATGTGAATGTGGGCAAGTGATGTCAGCTCTCTGAATCTGTTTCATCAATCATAAATATGTAGCTAATCATACATAAATAATGAGTTAGTTTTGAGGGTTAAATGAATATTTAACATATAAAGTACCTGATATACTGGAAACATTTATTAGATATCTGGTAGACAGTAGTAATGTATCAGTACAAATTCTTGCTACACTCAATCTTACTGAAAAAATGATTAACATATTTGTCTCATAACATTCTTAGATCTCTTTTTTTTTTCTTCTTAGATCTCTTTATACTCTTTCATTTTAGTAACAGGAACTTTCTGTTGAATGAAGTTGTACAGCATAAGTGAAATTGAATCTGTTACTACCTGAATACTTTTGCCAAAATAAAAGTTTAATGGGGACTTCCCTGGTGGGCTAGTGGTTAAAACTTCAGGATCCCAATGCAGGGGGCCCAGGTTCAATCCTTAGTCAGGGAACTAATCCCACATGCCACAACTAAAGATTACCCAGCAAGAATGTGAGCACATTCACACTCTCCCAGACGCACAGGTTGGCAGGGGGCAGGGGGAACAGGCCACCACCTCGGCAAACTCTTTACCACCTTTCTCTACCTCACACAGTTGTCTGCCTTGGATCTTGCCTCCCCGAAACTCATTGAGGAGTTTGGGCTTTTTGAGCATGAGTTGACCAATATATATATATATATATAGAGAGAGACTTTTCCATACTCTTTTCCATTATGGTTTATCAGTGGATATTGAATATAGTTTCCTGTGCTATACAGTAGGGCCTTGTTGCTTATCCATTCTATGTATAATAGTTTACATCTGCTAATCTCAAACTCCAAATCTATCCCTCCCCGACTCTCTTTGCCCTTGGCAACCAGGAGTCTGTTCTCTCTGTGAGTCTGCTTCTGTTTCACAGATAGGTTCATTTGTGTCACATTTTATATTCTGCATATGAGTGATATCATACTCAATGTCCTTTATTGGTGAGATTACCCATTACCTCTTGAGTATCCATAGCTCCCTTTTCAAAATTAGTTGTTCATATGTCTGTTGGTTTATTTTGGTGCTCTCAACTCTGTTCCTTTGGTCAATGTTGACTTTTTATACAAGTATGATACTGTTTTTATTTCTACAACTTTGTAACATATTTGAAATCTGGAAGCATGATGTCAGCAGCTTTTTTCTTTCTCAAGATTGCTTTGGCTATTCCAGGATTTTTATGATCCCATAAAAATTTCAGGATTTCTTTTTCTATGACGAATGCCATTGGAATTTTGATAGTAACTGTACTGAATATGCCAGCAAATTTGGAAAACTCAGCAGTGGCCACAGGACTGGAAAAGGTCAGTTTTCATTCCAATCCCAAAGAAAGGCAATGAAAAAAAAATGCTCAAACTACCGCACAATTGCACTCATCTTACACACTAGTAAAGTAATGCTCAAACTTCTCCAAGCCAGGCAAGATGTGAACTGGGAACTTCCAGATGATTAAGCTGGATTTAGAAAAGGCAGAGGAACCAGATATCAAATTGCCAACATCTGCTGGATCATCGAAAAAGCAAGAGAGTTTCAGAAAAAAACATCTATTTTTGCTTTATTGACTATGCCAAAGCCTTTGACTGTGTGGGTCACAATAAACTGTGGAAAATTATGAAAGAGATGGGAATACCAGACCACCTAACCTGCCTCTTGAGAAACCTATATGCAGGTCAGGAAGCAACAGTTAGAACTGGACATGGAACAACAGACTGGTTCCAAATAGGAAACGGAGTACGTCAAGGCTGTAATTGTCACCCTGCTTCTTTAACTTCTATGCAGAGTACATCACGAGAAACGCTGGGCTGGAAGAAGCACAAGCTGGAATCAAGATTGCCAGGAGAAATATCAATAACTTCAGATATGCAGATGACACCACTCTTATGGCAGAATGTGAAGAGGACCTAAAAAGCCTCTTGATGAAAGTGAAAGAGGAGAGTGAAAAAATTGGCTTAAAGCTCAACATTCAGAAAATGAAGATCATGGCATCTGGTCCCATCATTTCATGGGAAATAGATGGGGAAACAGTGGAAACAGTGTCAGACTTTATCTTTTTGGGCTCCAAAATCACTGCAGATGGTGATTGCAGCCATGGAAGTAAAAGACGCTTACTCCTTGGAAGGAAAGTTATGACCAACCTAGATAGCATATTCCTGGAGAAGGCAATGGCAACCCACTCCAGTACTCTTGCCTGGCAAATCCCATGGACAGAGGAACCTGGTAGGCTGCAGTCCATGGGTCACTAGGAGTTAGACACGACTAAACGACTTCACTTTAACTTTTCACTTTCATGCATTGGAGAAGGAAATGGCAACCCACTCCAGTATCCTTGCCTGGAGGAACCCAGGGACAGGGGAGCCTGTTGGGCTGCTATCTATGGGGTTGCACAGAGTCGGACATGACTGAAGCGACTTAGCAGCAGATAGCATATTAAAAAGCAGAGACATTACTTTGCCAACAAAGGTCCGTCTAGTCAAGGCTATGGTTTTTCCAGTGGTCATGTATGGATGTGAGAGTTGGACTGTGAAGAAAGCTGAGTGCCAAAGAATTGATGCTTTTGAACTGTGGTGTTGGAGAAGACTCTTGAGAGTCCCTTGGACTGCAAGGAGATCCAACAAGTCCATTCTAAAGGAGATCGGTCCTAAGTGTTCTTTGGAAGGAATGATGCTGAAGCTGAAACTCCAATACTTTGGCCACCTCATGTGAAGAGTTGACTCACTGGAAAAGACCCTGATGCTGGGAGGGAGCTCCAAAATCACTGCTGATGGTGGCTGCAGCCATGAAATTAAAAGACGCTTACTCCTTGGAAGGAAAGTTATGACTAACCTAGACATTAAAAAGCAGAGACATTACTTTGCCGACTAAGGTCCGTCTAGTCAAGGCTATGGTTTTTCCAGTGGTCATGTATGGATGTGAGAGTTGGACTGTGAAGAAAGCTGAGTGCCGAAGAATTGATGCTTTTGAACTGTGGTGTTGGAGAAGACTCTTGAGAGTCCCTTGGACTTCAAGGAGATCCAACTAGTCCATCCTAAAGGAAATCAGTCCTGAGTGTTCACTGGAAGGACTGATGTTGAAGCTGAAACTCCAATACTTTGGCCACCTGATGTGAAGAACTGACTCATTTGAAAAGACCCTGATGCTGGGAGGGATTGAGGGCAGGAGGAGAAGGGGATGACAGAGGATGAGATGGTTGGATGGCATCCCTAACTCAGTGGACATGAGTTTGAGTAAACTCTGGGAGTTGGTGATAGACACGGAGGCCTGGTGTGCTGCAGTCCATGGGGTAGCAATGAGTTGGACATGAATGAGCAACTGAACTGAACTCAAAAGCAAGCAAAAACTGTGAGACAGTTGGGGAAATGTGGATACTAACTGGGTATTGAATGGTATAAAGAAATCATTGTTAACATTTTTTAAGTGTGATGATTTAATTTTGGTTCTGTTTTTAGAAACAGCTTTTATATACATACTGACTTACTTTGGATTAAATGATAAAATTTCTGGCATTTGCCACTAGATAACATAGGTGAAGAGACCTAGACAACTTTGACTTAGTATCAGATTCTTAAAGGAAAATTGCTCATGGAGTTAATTAATATGAGTGAATCTGAAAGTTTACTTTAATGTGATTCTCTGGGTAACAGCTTTGGAGTGTGCTCTTCCAGCGTTTGAAGTATGCTCTTAAAGAAGTCCACAAGAACAGGATCAGGAGACCACATGGTTTTTTATATTTTAGTTTGGGAATTGTCCTATACCAGCTCCCTTGCCCTCTGTCCATGATTTTTACAGCTTTCATCTTACTTGGCTTTCACTGGTTCCCTCCCTTTCTCTGATGCTGACTCTAGATGCAGGATCTGGTTAAGCCCTGGCACTTCCTTGGCATGCCATTTCCAGTGTGGACTCTTCATGTTTACATAAACCATGGCCACAGCCAAGTGGCACCATGTCCCTCACCTTTGCCAGATTTATGGGTAAAACACTTTGCAAGGAGCTCCCAAAGACCTGTCTGTTTGAGGATGTAAAAGAGTCTTATATAATTAAACAGTTTTCACAACTGATCATCAGACTTGGAAGGGAAAAGTGTTAAATTATGGGTACATTGCACTTCCACCAAAGAACTGGATGAGCAATATTACTGATCTCACAGGAAAAAATACCCTGGAAAATGCTAATTAATATCACTTTCCTCTTACACTTTATATTTCATCAGAAGGCTCTAAATTGTCTTCTTTAAACCATAGTTTAAGCAATGTGATATTTTCCAAATTGTGGGTCATTTCCCTATAATGGGTTATGAAATCAATTTCATGGCAGCAAAAAGCAGTTTGAATAGTCTAGACTAGTTTAGAATGAAGTGAAATAGAATAAATATGTTAAAGTGAATCAAACATAGTATGTGCATACTAAGTGACACATAGTCAGTTGCTTCAGTGGTGTCTGACTCTCTTGTGATCCTATGGAATGTAGCCTGCCAGGCTCCTTTGTCCATGGGATTCTCCAGGCAAGAATACTGGAGTGGTTGCCATGCCTTCCTCCAGGGGATCTTCCCAACCCAGGAATCGAACCCATATCTTTTATGTCTCCTGCATTGGCAGGCAGGTTCTTTACCACTAGCATCATCTGGGAAGCACACATAGCAAAAGAGAATATATTTCTTATCGAAGTTTTGGTTTTGCATGTTTGTGTGTATGTGTGTGCTGTGTCACACAAATTGTGTTGAAAACAATTTCTTAACTGTGGTCATTGTTCCAAAAGCTTGAAAACCCCTACATAAGGCATTTGTACATATGATACATAAATAACAAAAAGACTCAAGGGGAAAAAATAAGAACTCAATGAAAATTTCTTACCAAAATTTCTTGGTTTTTTTAAAGGCCCTGTGCATTTGTGTTACTTGGTAACTGCCATTTCTAGACTCAAGCTTGTCTGTCTCTGGCTGCAGCTGGTATATTAGCTGACAGTAAGAGGAAGAGCAAGGTGTGGAACTTTGCTTGATCTGCTGCAGCCCAAATGAACATCCCTGCGCCACCCCCACCCCTCCCAATGCGTGCATCGCCCCTGCCATTTAGGTCACGGTAAGAACAAAGTAAAGTGACATTAGTCACCAAACGATAGATTCAGCCTGCAACATCCAAGGCTCCGACAAGTTTGGCCATATTCGGCCAAAGAATGCCCGCCCTTTGAAATCCCAGCAGGCATACTCATACAAATTCTTATCTATTCTTGCAGCCCTAGGGCAGAGAAAACAGTATCTCACTTGCGGGATTTTTTTTGTATAAAACTTTCAAGAAGAACTTAATAATGACTACACACCTGAACATTTAAATTCAAATCCTCTACAAGTCTGTGGCACTAATGGCCTGTCATTGTTCTTTGAGAGCCATCATGGAATGAATTTGCATGTTTTTATCCCATGCTAGAATACATCCTAATGAGGAACACAGCTAATGAAGGGGTGATTCTCCAGACAAAAAGGCACTTGGAGATGGTATTATTCAGCCAAAATCTCTCTCAGATGACATGATCCTTTGGAGAATGAAATGTTCACATTCTGACTGAGGGGTTCAGGAAGAAATGAGTCCTCCGGTCTGAAAAGGGGAGTAGGAAGGGGAGCACAGAGGTGCGGCAATGACAGGGAATGTGAACATGTCTCTATCGGATGGTTTCACGGTGTGATCTCGTCCTTGTGAAAGAAGCCAGGCCTACCGTACTGAAAGCACGAAGGCAGGGCCCTTGGCTTGGCTCCCCGAGCAGCCATCAGTGATTCATCTGGAGGAACAGCTGGGGCTCCCGGCAGAAGGGAGAGAGTGCATTCACCAGGTATGCAGGACCACAAACATCCACAGCTCTAACTCAGCTCTGACGCAGACCAGGGCCAGGCCAAGCTGGCCTTTCCCAGAGAACAGAGTCTGCTCAGGTTCCTGTTCTTGCCTCGTTGCAGATTTCAAATAAGGTAACAAAAGTGGCATCTGGAACACTTCCTGGCAAGCAGGCATGTCTCCCGCCCCTCTCCCAGACCTCGTTCTCCATTTCTTCTCTCTCGGCTCCTTTCCCGCAGTTAGGAGGAGCCTGGCAATGGTGTGAAACTGGCCTGCATTCAAATCCAGCCTCCCCAGTTGTTTGCTATGTGGCTTGAAGAAAATTATTAAACTTGCCTAAGCCTCAGTGTCCTCAGCAAGAAAATACAGAGAACTCTTGCCTTACAGGGTTGCATGGAGATTGAGAAAATGTGAAACGCTTGGCACACATTAGTACTCAAAGTCAGGGTTTCTCAACCTCAGCATTTCCGATATTTTGGCCAAATAATTTGTGGGGATTGTCCTGTGCATTTTAGGATGTTTATGAGTATCCTGGATCTCTGCACACTAGATGCCAGTGGTACTCACTCTCTGCTTGGCTGGGACTTGCAGTTTCCCTGTCTCTACCTCTGTCTCCCTCTCTCTCTGTCTCTCTCAGGAAAATAAAACTGCCTTGTGCTGAGTAGCCCAGGTGGCAAGAACTAAGGCCTCCAGTAAATAGCCAGCAAGCAACTGAGGCCAGCCTGCAGCCAAGTTAGTGAACTTGGAAGACACTTCCCCGCAGTTGAGTTGCCTGCAGCCCTGGATGGTACCTTGATTGTAACTTTGTGAGTCACACTGAGCTAGATGCACCCACCTGAGCCACGCCCAGATTCCTGCCCTACAGAGATGGTACTAAATACTGATCTTCGAAGCTGCTAAGTTTTTTGACAATTTATCATTCTCACAAACTAAGACAAAGACCAATAATGTATTAAATAATGTATCAGGTGCTGAATTGGGCAGCAGATGAGTGAGATGGAGTCTCTGCTCACAAAGGGCTTATGATGCAGAGGTGGCCCACAGGGGCAGATCCTAAGCTTTCTACGGCTTTCCTTTTCTTTCCTTCTCTTTTTCTTTTCCTGTTCACATTTGCATCCATGACATTAGTCTATCCCACAGGTATCACATGGTTGACCTTAACGTTTAGTTCTTGAACTTATTCAAACATCTTAGAATTAATTCTCTCTTTACCTCTTTGGAGGGTTGGCGTTTACCCTTTAAAATTGTACTAAAACCTCAATGAGATATCAAATGGCAATTATCAAAAAGACAGGAAGTAAAAAATATTGGCAAGGATGTAGAGGAAAGGGAACCGTTGTGCACTGTTGGTGAAAATGTAACTTGGTACAACCACTACGGAAAACAGTATGGAGGTTCCTAAAAAATAGAACTACCCCGTGATCCAGTATTTCACTTCTGAGTATTACACTGAAGAAAAGAAAACACTAAATAAAAAAGATAACTCATATACCTCCACATTTTGGAAGGGCAAGAGTAGAACTCACCTTAGAGATGGTTGAAACCAGGACTAGAGCATCATCAGTGATCACTCTTGTCTCTCATCTCAGCCTCTGCAAGTGGGCTTCATCCTTCCACAGTGAGTCCCCTATGAGTCAGGAGATGTGACCACCAGGAGCTCCCAGCTCTGAGCCTTGCAGCTTTGTGACCAGAGAGGAAAGGGGCATCATTCTTCTGGCTTGAAACTTCCCAGAGAATCTTTCTAATTGGTTTAATCTGCTGATCAATCATTCTAGCCAGGGGCATGAGGTATTAGGATAAACTCAGCTGGACTCATGTACTCAAACTGTTGCTAGAAAAAAGTGTTTGTTACTAGAAAAAGCAGAGAAAAGGATGATGGGCAGCCAAGAACAAAAATCTATCAGTGTGAAAAAAAATCCAGGAAAGATCATAAGATGCATATTATTCTCCAATTTGTTTAAATCAGTAAACTATATATTGTGGACTTCTTTCCATATCAATATATATTATCAGTTTACTAGACCATACATACTCAATTGAACAGAAATGTGAAACTTTTCATTTTCTCTCCTATCATTTATTTTAATCATACTCCACAGAATCTCCCTTTCTGACCCTTCAGTTCAGTTTGGTCACTCAGTCCTGTCCAACTCTTTGTGACCCTATGGACTGCAGCACTCCAGATGTCCCTGTCCATCACCAACTCCTGGAGCTTACTCAAACTCATGTTCATTGAGTCGGTGATTCCATCCAACCATCTCATCCTCTGTCATCCCCTTTTCCTCCCACCTTCAATCTTTCCCAGAATCAGGGTCTTTTCCAATGAGCCTGTTCTTCACATCAGGTGGCCAAAGTATTGCAACTTCAGCTTCAACATCAGTCCTTCCAATGAATATTCAGGGTTGATTTCCCTTAGGATTGACTGGTTGGATCTCCTTGCAGTCCAAGGGACTCTCAAGAGTCTTCTCCAGCACCACAGTTTGAAAAAAATCAGTTTCTCAGCATTAAGCCTTCCTTATGGTCCAACTCTCACATCCATACATGACTACTGGAAAAACCATAGCTTTGATTAGATGGACCTTTGTCAGCAAAGTAGTGGTGTCTCTGCTTTTTAATTTGCTGTCTACATTAGTTATAGCTTTCCTTCTAAGGAGCAAGCCTCTTTTAATTTCATGGCTGCAGTCACTCTCTGCAGAGATTTTGGAGCCCAAGAAAATAAAGTCTGTCACTGTTTACATTGTTTTCCATCTATTTGCCACGAAGTGATGGGACTGGATGCCATGAATCCAGTTTTTTGAATGTTGAGTTTAAGCCAGCTTTTTCACTCTCCTCTTTCACTTTCATCAAGAAGCTCTTTAGTTCGTCTTCACTTTCTGCCATAATGGTGGTGTCATCTGCATATCTGAGGTTATTGGTATTTCTCCCAGCTTGTGCTTCATCCAGCCCAGCATTTCACATGATGGACTCTGCATATAAGTTAAATAAGCAGAGTGACAACATATAGCTTTGTCTTACTCTTTCCCCAATTTGGAACCAGTCTGTTGTTCCACGTCCAGTTCTAACTGTTGCTTCGTGACCTGCATACAAGCTTCTCAGGAGGCAGGTAAGGTGGTCTGGTATTCCCATCTCCTTAAGAATTTCCCACAGTTTGTTGTAATCCACACAGTCAAAGTCTTTGGCACAGTCAGTAAAGCAGAGGTAAATATTTTTCTGGACCGCTCTTGCTTTTTATGTGATCCAACAAATGTTGGCAATTTGGTCTCTGGTTGTGCCTTTTCTAAATCTTGAATTTTGGAACTTCTCAGTTCACGTACTGTTGAAGCCTCACTTGGAAAATTTTGAGCATTGCTTTACTAGCATGTGAGATGAGTGCAATTGTGTGGTAGTTTGAGCATTCTTTGGCATTGCCTTTCTTTGGAATTGGAATGAAAGCTGACCTTTTCCAGTCCTGAGGCCACTGCTGAGTTTTCCAAGTTTGCTGGCATATTGAACGCAGCACTTTAACAACATCATCTTTTAGGATTTGAAATAACTTAACTGGAATTCCATCACCTCCACTAGCTTTGTTCATAGTGATGCTTCCTAAGGCCCACTTGACCTCACACCCCAGGATATCTGGGTCTAGGTGAGTGATCACACCTTAGTGGTTATCTGGTTAAGTGGTTATCTTAGTGATTATTCTGACCCTTAGTCTTGGCAAAACTCATAGATTTCTGGTCACTTTTTTAATTATTAAAATGGTTTGTCCTGTCAAGAGTTGTTTAAACCTAAATCTCATATCCAGTTTAATATTCATTCTGTCCCTCAAACCTGCCAGCATGGTGTGGGCTTCCATCAAGCAATTTGGAGTGAAGAAGGAAGTGGTTACTGTTTCACTTTTCTGTTCTCTTTTATGGTTCCAGTGTGAAGTGAATTCTATTCATCTTAGTTTTTGATTGAATAACAGAGACGAGTGTGTCCTATTCATGTTAGTTTTTGATTGAATTTGAATCCCCCCCAAATTCATATGTTGAAGCCCTAACCCCTGATACATCAGAATGTGATTGTATTTGGAGATAAGGCCTTAAAAAAAAGGTGATTGAGTTGAATGAGGCCATTAGGGTAACCCATATCCAATATGACTGGTGTCCTTATAAGAAGAGAAAATTTAAATATACTGACACCAAGAGCTCCCATGCACAGAGGGACAGCCATGTAGAATCAGGAAAACCACCCCTGTGGTTGGGGTGTTGTGATGGTGCTTATTGTACTCTAAAGGCTGCCTTTTGCGGGACACGTGTTCATGGGCACACATGTGTGGCTTCTTAAGGGGCAATCACAGAAAGTTCTCAGGACGCAGTTCTTTGACATGGTAAATATGCTTTTTCCAATTCCCTCTTGATGTCCACCCAGGACAGTTTACAGCCTCTTGTTTGCAAGGGGCCTCCCTCCTGGTGACCAGTTCACTCAGGGAGGGACCCAGCAGGGTGTCTGGAGCCTGGCCACGGTCCAGGGTCATTCAGTCTCAGGAAGCCAGCATAGCCTTGTCACACCCAAGCATGGGTGGGCAGACTGCTCCATCCCTACGTCATCTTTGCCCAGATGTCTGCTGCCTTTTATTCCCTGCTCAAGCAGACATCTCAGAGGACACCTGAACAGTTCCACTGAATAAGCAGGTATCTGAGCAGGAAGACCTCCCTTCTTACCTGAACTGCTAATCTTTGCATGTTTCCTCTTACTTAATTCTTTTGAGAGAGTCTCCCTCCTGAGGAAAGAAAGGGAAACCATAACCCTCCCCACTAAGTTAACATCTCAAGACTAAAAATTCTCCTTGAACTTTGTTTCCTAAATCTATACATGTGTAGTTTGGAGGGAATTATACACTAATAGTTGGGTAGCTGAGCCAATTCAGCTGTTTCTTACCTGCCCTGGAGAGACACCTGGCCCCCAGCTGCTGTAGGCTTCATTTAGAATATAGGTTATTTATCTCTGCAATCTCCAGTCAATTCTAAGACAGTCTTGGTAGAAGTCAGTTTACTTGAAATCTATTTTAATGACTTACAGAATATGAAAACAATGTCATTTAACTATTCCTCTCCAGGTAAACATTTGGATAAGGTCCAGGTTCTTGCTATTGCTTCGATGAATGTACTATTTGGGAGAACATCTGAGTGTTTGTATGTGTGTTCTTATGCATGGATGTTTCACAGGCTAAATTCCCCGCTTTAAAACTGCTGAGTCAAAATAGATGAAAATAACTTAAAAAGTTATTCTGTGCATTATCATAAACTTTTTCAGTACAGTTCAATCACTCAGTCCTGTCAGACTCTGCAACCCCACGGACTGCAGCACGCCAGGCCTCCCTGTCCATCACCAACTCCCAGAGCTTACTCAAACTCATGTCCATTGAGTTGGTGATGCCATCCAACCATCTAATCCTCTATTGTCCCCTTCTCCTCCTGCCCTCAATCTTTCCCAGCATCAGGGTATTTTCTAATGAGTCAGTTCTTTGCATCAGGTGGCCAAAGTATTGGAATTTCAGCTTCAGCATCAGTCCTTCCAATGAATATGAAATATCATAAACTTTTTGCATTATCACAAAGTAAAGACTTCTTAATGTTGGGGTAGAGTCCTATGAATTTTAATACATATCTAGGTTCTTGAAGTCACCACTACAATCAGGATACAGATCTGTCCATCACCCCAAACACTTTGTCATGCTGTCTCTTTATTTTGCACTCTTCCTCCCACCCCTGACCCCTGATAACAACTCATTTGTTCCAGAATAATTTTAAATGGTAATAATCTTCTACTTGTTCAGTTTGATTGATTGGCAAAGTAATGAGTGCTCTGTCATAAACAGGTTCAACACATTAGTAGCTAAAGATCATGTTTCCATGTAATTAATGCTAATGAGATAAACTATTTAACTTTTTCAAAAACATTTAAATAGAATCATTTTTAAAATACTCTGGGCCTCAAGAAAGGTAAGCTTTGTTAGCATAGAATGTTCTATCATTATATGTAATTCCATGTGTTTTTAGAAATGTTTATGAACTAAATCATAGATTATAAGATAAGTACAATTTAAATAAGAATAATAAATATATTTCCCAACTGAAGACCTAGAATATTACAGTACCTTTAAACACAATGCCTTGTGTTCCCATCCATTAAGGCATTCTTCTTTCCTAGGGCTGAGGGTGGCCCTTCAAACCAAAATTCTTTGAATATTGTTTAAGTATTATTTTGGAATGGGTATAGAATTTTTCTCTTTATATTGACAACAGAAATTACATTGTAGTAAATAGGATGATGGCTCCCCAAAGATGTTTACAGCCTAACCCCTGGGACATGTGACAAAAGGGTCTTTGCAGGTGTGATTAACTTAAGACCAGAGATGGGGAGATTATCCTGGTCTATTCAGGGAAGGGTCCAATATAATCACAAAAGGTCCTTGTAAGAAGTCAGGAGGATCAATGTCAGAAAAGGAAACGTCATGATGGAAACAGAGGTTGGAGTGATACAAGGAGGGGATCATGAGCTAAGAAATATAGGAGCCTATAGAAACTAGAAAAGTTATGAAGATAACAAGTTGTTCTTGATAAGCCAGTAAATTTGTGGTAATTTGTTACAGCAGTTATAGGAAAGTAATACACTATGTTTTTAAAAATTTTATCAAATGCTCTAAATGTTTTTATTTAATACAATTTCAAACTTTCCCCAAAGTCAAAAGAATCGTCTAAGAAACATCGGTATTCCCTTTATCTGGATTCAGCAGTTGTTAATATTTTGCTCCATTTGTTTTATTATTTGCTCTGACTTTCTATTTTTTAACCATTTGAAAGCACCTTGCAGATATTATGACCCTGTCCCCATACATTCTCTAACATGTGTTTCCTAAAAGCAGGGGCTTCTCTTACGTAATCATGCAACAGTGATCAAAACCACAAGCTGTAACTTTGATGTAATCAAAGCTGGGCTTCCCTGGTGGCTCAGATGGTAAAGCATCTGCCTGCGGTGTGGGAGACCAGGGTTCGATCCCTGGGTCAGGAAGATCCCCTGGTGAAGGAGATGGCACCCCACTCCAGTACTTTTGCCTGGAAAATCCCATGGACGGAGGAGGCTGGTCGGCTACAGTCCATTGGGTCGTGAAGAGTCAGACACGACTGAGCGACTTCACTTTTGACGTAATACTTTAACCTAAAATTCATATTTAAATTTCCCCAGTGGTCCCAGTAATGCTTTTTACAGTCATTTCCCCCTAGTCTAGGATCCAATCTAGGAGCATATGCTGCATTTAGTAGTCATGCCTCTTTAGCTTCTTGTAACTGGATTAGTTTGTTCATCTTCCCTTGAGTTTCTTGCTTTTGACAATCGTGGAGTCAGGCTTCCCAGGTGGCTCAGTAGAAAGAGTCCAGCTGTCAGTGCAGGAGACACAGGAGACACGGGTTCAGTGCCTGGGTCAGGAAGATCCCCTGGAGTAGGAAATTTGGTTTGTCCTGTCAAGAGTTGTTTAAACCTAAATCTCATATCCAGTTTAATATTCATTCTGTCCCTCAAACCTGCCAGTATGGTGTGGGCTTCCATCAAGCAATTTGGAGTGAAGAAGGAAGTGGTTACTGTTTCACTTTTCTGTCCTCTTTTATGGTTCCAGTGTGAAGTGAATTCTATTCATATTAGTTTTTGATTGAATAACAGAGACGAGTGTGTCCTATTCATGTTAGTTTTTGATTGAATTTGAATCCCCCCCCCCAAATTCATATGTTGAAGCCCTAACCCCTGATACATCAGAATGTGATTGTATTTGGAGATAAGGCCTTAAAAAAAGAGGTGATTGAGTTGAATGAGGCCATTAGGGTGGCCCATATCCAATCTGACTGGTGTCCTTATAAGAAGAGAAAATTTAAGTATACCAACACCAAGAGCTCCCATGCATCGAGGGACAGCCAAGTAGAATCAGGAAAACCACCCCTGTGGTTGGGGTGTTGTGATGGTGCTTATTGTACTCTAAAGGCTGCCTTTTGCGGGACACGTGTTCATGGGCACACATGTATGGCTTCTTAAGGGGCGATCACAGAAAGTTCTCAGGACGCAGTTCTTTGGCATGGTAAATATGCTTTTTCCAATTCCCTCTTGATGCCCACCCAGGACAGTTTACAGTCTCTTGTTTGCAAGGGGCCTCCCTCCTGGTGACCAGTTCACTCAGGGAGGGACCCAGCAGGGTGTCTGGAGCCTGGCTACATTCCAGGGTCATTCAGTCTCAGGAAGCCGGCATAGCCTTGTCACACCCAGGCGTGGGTGGGCAGACTGCTCCATCCCTACGTCGTCTTTGCCCAGATGTCTGTTGCCTTTTATTCCCCACTCAAGCAGACATCTCAGAGGACACCTGAACAGTTCCACTGAATAAGCAAGTATCTGAGCAGGAAGACTTCCCTTCTTACCTGAACTTCTAATCTTTGCATGTTTCCTCTTACTTACTTCTTTTGAGAGAGTCTCCCTCCTGAGGAAAGAAAGGGAAACCATAACCCTCCCCACTAAGTTAACATCTCAAGACTAAAAATTCTCCTTGAACTTTGTTTCCTAAATCTATACATGTGTAGTTTGGAGGGAATTATACACTAATAGTTGGGTAGCTGAGCCAATTCAGCTGTTTCTTACCTGCCCTGGAGAGACACCTGGCCCCCACCTGCTGTAGGCTTCATTTAGAATATGGGTTATTTATCTCTGCAATCTCCAGTCAATTCTAAGACAGTCTTGGTAGAAGTCAGTTTACTTGAAACCTATTTTAATGACTTACAGAATATGAAAACAATGTCATTTAACTATTCCTCTCCAGGTAAACATTTGGATAAGGTCCAGGTTCTTGCTATTGCTTCGATGAATGTACTATTTGGGAGAACATCTGAGTGTTTGTATGTGTGTTCTTATGCATGGATGTTTCACAGGCTAAATTCCCCGCTTTAAAACTGCTGAGTCAAAATAGATGAAAATAACTTAAAAAGTTATTCTGTGCATTATCATAAACTTTTTCAGTACAGTTCAATCACTCAGTCCTGTCAGACTCTGCAACCCCACGGACTGCAGCACGCCAGGCCTCCCTGTCCATCACCAACTCCCAGAGCTTACTCAAACTCATGTCCATTGAGTTGGTGATGCCATCCAACCATCTAATCCTCTATTGTCCCCTTCTCCTCCTGTCCTCAATCTTTCCCAGCATCAGGGTATTTTCTAATGAGTCAGTTCTTCGCATCAGGTGGCCAAAGTATTGGAATTTCAGCTTCAGCATCAGTCCTTCCAATGAATATGAAATATCATAAACTTTTTGCATTATCACAAAGTAAAGACTTCTTAATGTTGGGGTAGAGTCCTATGAATTTTAATACATATCTAGGTTCTTGAAGTCACCACTACAATCAGGATACAGATCTGTCCATCACCCCAAACACTTTGTCATGCTGTCTCTTTATTTTGCACTCTTCCTCCCACCCCTGACCCCTGATAACAACTCATTTGTTTCAGAATAATTTTAAATGGTAATAATCTTCTACTTGTTCAGTTTGATTGATTGGCAAAGTAATGAGTGCTCTGTCATAAACAGGTTCAACACATTAGTAGCTAAAGATCATGTTTCCATGTAATTAATGCTAATGAGGAGATAAACTATTTAACTTTTTCAAAAACATTTAAATAGAATCATTTTTAAAATACTCTGGGCCTCAAGAAAGGTAAGCCTTGTTAGCATAGAATGTTCTATCATTATATGTAATTCCATGTGTTTTTAGAAATGTTTATGATCTAAATCATAGATTATAAGATAAGTACAATTTAAATAAGAATAATATATATATTTCCCAGCTGAAGACCTAGAATATTACAGTACCTTTAAACACAGTGCCTTGTGTTCCCATCCATTAAGGCATTCTTCTTTCCTAGGGCTGAGGGTGGCCCTTCAAACCAAAATTCTTTGAATATTGTTTAAGTGTTATTTTGGAAGGGGGATAGAATTTTTCTCTTTATACTGACAACAGAAATTACATTGTGGTAAATAGGATGATGGCTCCCCAAAGATGTTTACAGCCTAACCTCTGGGACATGTGACAAAAGGGTCTTTGCAGGTGTGATTAACTTAAGACCAGAGATGAGATTATCCTGGTCTATTCAGGGAAGGGTCCAATATAATCACAAAAGGTCCTTGTAAGAAGTCAGGAGGGTCAATGTCAGAAAAGGAAACGTCATGATGAAAACAGAGGTTGGAGTGATACAAGGAGGGGATCATGAGCTAAGAAATGCAGGAGCCTATAGAAACTAGAAAAGTCATGAAGATAACAAGTTGTTGTTGTTAAGTCAGTAAATTTGTGGTAATTTGTTAACAGCAGTTATAGGAAAGTAATACACTATGTTTTTAAAAATTTTATCAAATGCTCTAAATATAATATGATACCTAAATGTTTTTATTTCATACAATTTCAAACTTTCCCAAAAGTCAAAAGAATAGTCTAGAAAACATCTGTATTCCCTTTATCTGGATTCAGCAGTTGTTAATATTTTGCTCCGTTTGTTTTATTATTTGCTCTTTCTATATTTTAACCATTTGAAAGCACCTTGCAGCTATTATGTCCCTGTCCCCATACATTCTCTACCATGTGTTTCCTAAAAGCAGGGGCTTCTCTTACGTAATCATGCAACAATGATCAAAACCACAAGCTGTAACTTTGATGTAATCAAAGCTTGGCTTCCCTGGTGACTCAGATGGTAAAGCATCTGCCTGCAATGTGGGAGACCGGGGTTCGATCTCTGAGTCAGGAAGATCCCCTGGTGAAGGAGATGGCACCCCACTCCAGTACTCTTGCCTGGAAAATCCCATGGATGGAGGAGGCTGGTCGGCTACAGTCCATTGGGTCGTGAAAAGTCAGACACGACTGAGCGACTTCACTTTTGATGTAATACCTTAACCTAAAATTCATATTTAAATTTCCCCAGTGGTCCCAGTAATGCTTTTTACAGTCATTTCCCCCTAGTCTAGGATCCAATCTAGGGGCATACGCTGCATTTAGTAGTCATGCCTCTTTAGCTTCTTGTAACTGGATCAGTTTGTTCATCTTCCCTTGAGTTTCTTGCTTTTGACAATCGTGGAGTCAGGCTTCCCAGGTGGCTCAGTAGAAGGAGTCCAGCTGTCAGTGCAGGAGACACAGGAGACACGGGTTCAGTGCCTGGGTCAGGAAGATCCCCTGGAGTAGGAAATGGCAACCCACTCCAGTATCCTTGCCTAAAATATTCCATAGACAGAGGAGCCTGACGGGCTACAGTCCATGGGGTCGCAAAGAGGTGGACACAACTGAGCAAGAAAGCACAAGTGTACAGGCGAGGTATCTTTCAGGATTTCTTCTTTCTTTTCCTTTTTCTCACATTTCCTCATGATTTAATTCAGATCATGCATTTTCAGCAGGAATACCAGAGGTGTGATGGGGTTGTCCTTCTCTGTGTCTCACATCAGGCACACAAAAGTCACCTGGTTCCGTGGTCAGCAATGTTAATCATCTGGGCAGTTACTATGTCCCTGCTATGGAATTAATAAGTAATTTGTGGGCAAGTACTCTGAGATTACCATCTCAACCAAAAAAAAACCTGTAGCATTGACTCTAGCCTTCCCTGTTTCTATTTTTTAACTCCCTTCTCCAGACATTGAGAAACCTGGCTTCCATGTCTAGTATGATATTTCCATGATCTAATATGATATTCAAATAGGCCCAGCTATTTAAAATGGTCTTTAGTGTCATTATTTTCTATTGCTTACAATTCATAGTCATTCACTATCTCTAAAAATAGAGAAAATGTATGTGCTTACAATTGCAAAATCTTATTCAAATTATGTTTAAAGTTTTTTTTTTTTTTTGGACTTTCGTGTTACCAAAACATTTCCCACTTTTCTATGTTATTTTCATTTTTATCTTGTGATTATTCCAGTGGAGGAAGAGATGTCTTATTGGAATATATATAAAGAATTTATAATTTAGATGATAAAATAAACCATTCTTTAGTGTAAAACTTTCAGCTGACCTATAGGTATAGGTATAAACGATCTTGGCATTGGTGGCATAGCTATGGTTATTCAAGTTCCAGAGAATACCATGAAATGGCCAACATAGATGGGCCTCTTGGATGGTAAATGTTTCTCTTTTTTCCACATGAGGGCACTTATGACTCTCGTGGGAAACCTGAGTTACTGATACAGACTTCAGGTGGTTCTAGGGATGTCTAAATGACTCAGTGATCACTGCCTCAGGAAGCTCACTGACCTGTACTTCCTTCTAATACAAGGTCAGGTTGGGCCAGCCTTAGGAAGACTCTTTTCTAAAGGATTATCTAAACTTGTGGGTAGCTTTCCATTTCTTGGAAATGAGAAATTTAAAATCGGAACCCATATTTGGTAAACTAGCTTGACTTACTCAAGGCCAAGAGTCAGGGAAGAGATGGTCATGATAAAAATCAGACTGATGAAGAGTCCCTCTACTGTGGGAAGAATGGTAATGCTTCGAGCACACTATGGAGGAGAGGAGAGCCAAGGGACCCTATCAGTGCACCGCGAACCCAGGCGACCTTAGACAAGATTCCTCAAGGCATCTGACATGCATTCCCAGGAAAGAGCGCATGGGCTTGGCACCAAACACAACTTTGATCTGAGTCTTGGTTTATGGAATGACCTTCAGTAATTTGTTTATTGAGTGGCTCTAAGTTCTTCAAGCTTTTCAAGGTTTAGTTTCCTTCTATTCGATAGGGATTGTAAAGCTGCTTATATTACATGGTTGTTGCACAGATTTATTAATGTATCAGGGACCCTATCAGTGCACCGCGAACCCAGGCGACCTTAGACAAGATTCCTCAAGGCATCTGACTTGCATTCCCAGGAAAGAGCGCATGGGCTTGGCACCACACACAACTTTGATCTGAGTCTTGGTTTATGGAATGACTTTTAGTAATTTGTTTATTGAGTGGCTCTAAGTTCTTCAAGCTTTTCAAGGTTTAGTTTCCTTCTATTCAATAGGGATTGTAAAGCTGCTTATATTACATGGTTGTTGCACAGATTTATTAATGTATGCCAAGCTCAGTAAGTGTCAGCTAGTAGTAAGTTTACAAAGTCCATCCACTATGGAGTTTAATTTGTCAATTCTTAGTTTTGTGAGTATCCAGGGGAAGGGTCAAAATGATCACTTTTTAATTTGCAAGCTAGTGGCTAAAACAACAGGATCTTGTCTTACAACCACCTGGGTGGGCTGGATGTGTGAACTCTGGAGCAGTGATGATGGTACGGATGAAGGAAACTCGTCACCCCTGTGTGGTACCGTGTACTTACGGTGATGTTATATACTGCATGGACATAGGCCAGAACACGGTGAGCAGCCTACAATGGCATGACCTTGTGTGTATAAACCACAGGTCTTTCTTTGGCAATAGTTGGTAGAACTACCACATCTCCAATACGCCATGACATGGGGAAATGTTTAGGAGATAATGCTAAGAGAAGAAAAGCAGGCTGACTGGCCGAGTCCCATAATCACTATCAGTAATGAGGAGGCACATAAGTTTGAGTCAGAAACCTTGTCTACCCCCCAGTACACTGGAGCCTGTGGGCATGGGCCTGTAGTCTTCGTGTGTGTCCAGCACGCAAGATCTGGGCACTTTTCTTGCTTTTGACTGTGGTGGTCAAGCATGCACCCAGCTTGGTTTCTGCCATATGCTCTCAACACTGACTTCCTTGGTGTCTATTAGTAGCCACTGTAGGCTCCAGAAGCCCCATGCTCCAGATGCTGACTCTAAGATATCAGATGTGTTCTCAGGTCATCTGGGATTTGCCCTTCCTCCAGGGGACATCCAGAGACAATAAGTCTTATTCTCCCTGTGGAAGGAAACTTCTCAATCAATAGGATCACCTTGGGTCTCATCCAGCATGGGTTGAGTCCCATAATCACTATCAGTAATGAGGAGGCACATAAGTTTGAGTCAGGAAACCTTGTCTACCCCCCAGTACACTGGAGCCTGTGAGCATGGGCCTGTAGTCTTTGTGTGTGTCCAGCACGCAAGATCTGGGCACTTTTCTTGCTTTTGACTGTGGTGGTCAAGCATGCACCCAGCTGGGTTTCTGCCATATGCTCTCAACACTGACTTCCTTGGTGTCTATGAGTAGCCACTGTAGGCTCCAGAAGCCCCATGCTCCAGGTGCTGACTCTAGGATATCAGATGTGTTCTCAGGTCATCTGGGATTTGCCCTTCCTCCAGGGGACATCCAGAGACAATAAGTCTTATTCTCCCTCTGGAAGGAAACTTCTCAATCAATAGGATCACCTTTGGTCTCATCCAGCATGGGTCCCCATCACCAGACCAAGGAATGGACACATTCTAGAACTTTATTGGCATCTGGAACCCAGGAACTGATCTCAGCATGCCTCCCTTGGCTTCGTGCTACCTGGATTTTGACTTCTCGGCCAAATCGGTTATATAAAGAGGATTCAGCTCTAGCCCACTTCTGAGTAACAGACATTATCATCCACGCTTGGCAAAAACGAGAGCGTGAAATGTGAGTCAGTTGTTTTATTCTACTTCCTAGTGGAGAGAGACAGTTTCTAATCCCATGTGAATCGAGTCATTCAGGAAGAAACCCTGTCCCAGAGAATTATTCACATGTGATGGCAGTGGCTCTTAATCAGCCACAGGTTGACTCAGGGAGTGGGGGACCTGACGCAGCAAGATTGCTGCCGCACACCTGCTCGTGGCCATCACCCAGACTGGCCTGTTGCTCGTGTCCAACACGGGCACTTCTCCCTTTAGCAAATGATCACCATTATCATCACCGCCTATTTAAGTGTAGCACAATCCGGTTTTGATGTTACATCCATCCCACCCCAACACACAGGCTGTACTGCCGCACACCTGCTCGTGGCCATCACCCAGACTGGCCTATTGCTCGTGTCCAACACGGGCACTTCTCCCTTTAGCAAATGATCACCATTATCATCACCGCCTATTTAAGTGTAGCACAATCCGGTTTTGATGTTACATCCATCCCACCCCAACACACAGGCTGTCCTCTGAGGAAGTGGGTCCCAACCACCAGGAAGGCATGTTCTTTGCTGGACGCTGAGATGCAGCCAGTGAGCAAGGCTGGAGGGAGACTCAGAAGCAGAGCTAAGTTGCTCACCATGATGGGGTTCCGGGGTAGAGGAGGGGGAAATTAAGAGTTCCAGGGGGACATCCAGGAAGAACAGACATAAGACAGCCAGGGCTAGAACTGCTTCAGCAAAGGGTGAGGAAAAATCCAGGTTGGAGATCAGATACCTGCTAAGACAATTTGGAGTATTTCACTGAGGTGTGTAATAATGGAAACCAAACTCCTTCCTCTATCCCCCATGCAGAATGTTAGTCAACATCTATGTTCATTGATGATTTTGGTGTAAGGCAGAGTGTCTATTTATTGGAGAGAAGAGAGATGCTATGTCTTGCATCAGGGTTAGCAGGAGATCAACAGAAAGGTAGCTCACAGGATCAGCCACATTGAAGTTACTAGTGTAATCACAGTATTTATTTAATACCTATACCTATCCCCCATCTCCCCACCTAATCCACAAACTGCATGAGGATAGGAATTGTGCCTCTTGTTAGCATGTCCCCAGTCCCTGGCACAATGTTGGCACATAATGTTGTTATTCCATCACTCAGTTGTATCTAACTCTCTGCAGTCCCATGAACTGCAGCACACCAGGCTTTTCTGTCCTTTATTTTCTCCCAGATTTTGCTCAAATTCATGTCCATTGATTCCGTGATGCTATCTAATCATTTTATCCTCTGCCCCCGCTCCCTTTTCCTCCTGCCTTCAGTCTTTGCCAGCATCAGGGTTTTTTCCAAAGAGTTGACTATTCCCATCAGGTGGCCAAAGTATTGGAGCTTTAGCAACAGTCCTTCCCATGAATATTCAAGGTTGATTTCTTTTAGGATTGACTGGCTTGATCTTGCTGTCCAAGGGATTGTCAAGCATCTTCTCCAGCACCATAATTGGAAAGCATCAATTCTTTGGTGTTCAATCTTCTTTGTGATCCAACTCTCACATCTGTACACGACTACTGGAAAAACCATAGCTTTCACTATATGGAACTTTGTTGGCAAAGTGATGTCTATGCTTTTTAATACGCTGTCTAGATTTGTCATAGCTTTCCTTCCAAGGAGTAAACATTTTCTAATTTCATGGTTGCAATCACCATCTGCAGTGATTTTGGAGCCCAAGAAAATAAAATTTGTGAGTGTCCAAATATATGTTGGATGAATACACAAATGAATGACTTTACTTGGTGGCTCCATACAACTTCTGGTTCCCAGATGAACAGCAATCTAAAAGACCATATTTGTCCCTTTGCCAAGAATCTGAAGGACACAAGAGAAGGCTGATGATTTGGAGGGTGATAGGTCCAGCAGCAGTAGCAGCAGCTTTTAGGGTATTCTTTTTAAAAAGACACTCTTTGGCTCTAACGACATTGTACTATTGGCTGACAACAGAGCTGGAAATAATGATACTTCATATGCATGAAATAATACAGGACATGAAGTTCCCCCATTTTATTTGCAGTGGAGAAAGCCAGTCTGATTTCACTAGGTATTAAAGTCACAACAGTGCTATGGGATTTTACATGCTGATTTATAAGGAAAAAGAAAGAAAAGCTCTGTGTGAAGAATTACAAACGTTCTTTCCCTGTTTACCCTCTGGGTACTTTGATTGCGAAAAGGAATTGAACTCTCCATTGTACTCAAGCATGATACTTAGAAATATAAAGTATATGTAAGTTGAAATAACCTTCAATGTTTTCCCTTAGGCTAAAATGAAACTTCGGAGAAGGCAATGGCACCCCACTCCAGTACTCTTGCCTGGAAGGTCCCATGGACGGAGGAGCCTGGTGGGCTGCAGTCCATGGGATCACTAAGAGTCGGACACAACTGAGCGACTTCACTTTTGCTTTTCACTTCCATGCATTGGAGAAGGAAATGGCAACCCACTCCAGTGTTCGTGCCTAGAGAATCCCAGGGACGGGGGAGCCTAGTGGGTTGCCATCTATGGGGTCACACAGAGTCGGACACGACTGAAGCGATTTAGCAGCAGCAGCAGCAAAATGAAACTTATTAAATTGAGAAGGAAAGTGTCCTGAGCCTGCAATGTGTCACTAGAAGAGAGTGGTATTTTAAATCAGAAGCTGTGTGTTGAAGGCCCAGCTCAACCCTTCACCAGCTCTGTGAGCTTGGAGCAGTAAAATGAATGAAAGCTCATCTGTAAAATAAGAATATTACTATGATGTGTGTACATGTATGTGACATTTTGGTGAAATCGTTTTAATGTAGCTACTTTGGCTTAGCCATTCTCATGTGACCTAAAAAATAACAAATCCTTTACCCTTTCAGTTCAGTTCAGTCACTCTGTCATGTCCGACTCTTTGGCACCCCATGGAATGCAGCACACCAGGCCTCCCTGGCCATCACCAGCTCCTGGAGTTTACTCAAACTCATGTCCATTGAGTCGGTGATGCCCTCCAACCATCTCATCCTCTGTCGTCCCCATCTCCTCCTGCCTTCAATCTTTCCCAGCATCAGGGTCTTTTCAAATGAGTCAGTTCTTGGTCTCAGGTGGCCAGAGTATTGGAGTTTCAGCCTCAACATCAGTCCTTCCAATGAATATTCAGGACTGATTTCCTTTAGGATGGACTGGTTGGGCCTTTACCAGTCTTTAAAAAAATTTAAAGCAACATATATATGAGTATCCTTATTCCATTCCTGTGTCCCACTCTAAGCCTGGCCCAGAGTGGAAAGTTAGGTGGCAAAGACGAATTAATAGCCAGTTACAGTTACTATATGTAGAACTTGATAATTAAGGAGGGGAAAAGATAACCATTGCTGGAAAAAAGAAAATTGATATTTATTACAAAAAACAACTTGAGTGGTGGCATAATTTGTGTTGGGATAGGTATTTTGTTTAGGGAAATATATAGCAGGTCACTTTGAGAGTGGGCTTGGTCTGAAAGGTGGGAGAAACAGAGATACACAGAGAGAGAGAGAAGGCTGAATTTCTCTGCAAAATAAATGAAGGAAAGTGTGGGGTTTCTCAGGGGCAAACTAGCAGAGTGAAGGCAAATGGCTCAGGCCAGTGAAAGAAGGTAAAAGTGAGGGGAGAGACCTAAGGTGATGGCGAGGTCAGTCCTGAGAAGGAGCTCCTGTGGACAGAGAAGGACAGTGCTGTCTAGGGTTGTTCCACCTCTTCTTAGGTTTCCTACCTAAGTTCTCAGTTTCAGAGAGCAATTAATAAAAGGTAAAATTTTAGCTCAATAAAACCAGCAACACCTGAAATGTGGGAAGATGAAAAAAATGAGCTATAAATGCATTCCTAATTTACAATGTTTCTTCCCATTTGCAGTTTTGCTACTGTGTGTCTAGGTATGACTTCATTTATCCTTATTTGGGACACTGTACTTCATAATTCTGAGGACTTACATCTTTAACTTTGAAAAACTTTCTCAGATTTGATCTTTTTCATATTCTCTCTCGTATCTCGATTCTTCTGCTTTGTCTTTCTGGAACTCCTCTTTGGCAATGTTGAACTTAAGCTGAGATTGTGTGTTTCCAGAAAGCAGGAATGGTTAAGAAATCCTCTCAATTCTTTTGTATTCTGGAAAAGCTGACGTCAAAGGACCAATCTGCCCTTGTATCCTCTGCTATAATACCCATTTCTTTCCTTCCTTATGGGCTCCCGAAAGACTCTCCATGATTCTCTTCTTTACTTGACTCGGTAGGATCCCAAGTCCCCTTCTTTTTCACAGAGACAGGCCTCATCAATGAACACTCATCTATTGCGATAGCCTATTTAACATCGTCTCCTTAATTTTCTGGTTCACTTTGTCTTTGATACATTAAAACATATAGGATTAACCTTCTTATTCATTTCTCCATATTTCTATTCCTATTTCATGCCTTCGCCCTCTTTGTCCCTCTGTGCTGCATTGCATATAATTGGCTAACATCTGTACACCAGTTCACTAATTCTCTATTCACTGCCTATCTAATAAACAGGTTTTCATTTCTAAAAGTTCTAATTTCTCTCTCTCCCTCTCTGCCTGTTTTTTCCCAGCATCCTATCATGTTCTTTCATTATTATGTAATTATTTTCAACATACTTTTTTATTGGTCACATTGTGCTCCACACAGGATCTTAGTTCCCTGACCAGAAATCAAACCCATGCCCTCTGCTTTGGAAGACAGAGTCTTAAGCACTGGACCACCAGGGAGGTCCCAGCATACTTCTGTTGTAGTTTTATGAATGGCTCTTCTTTCTTCAGTCCTTAAAAATGCTGCTTCTCCTGATGGTTGCATCTGCCAGTTCGCCCTCACAGTAGATCGCTTCCTTGTATAGTATATAATGTTCTCATTGTGACATTATCTCAGTGTCTTTCCCCCAAAGTGGTGATTGCTGTGGGCTCTGAATTGTAGAAGTATTCTTACAAAACTATTTTGAGTTTGCTTCTGCTTCAGTCCTAGTGGAAGAAAGTGAAAGTGTTAGTCGCTGAGTCATGCCTAACTCTTTGTGACTCCATGGACTATAGCCTGCCAGGCTACATTAAATTCTTCAGGCAAGAATACTGGAGTGGGTTGCCATTGCAAGGGATCTTCTCTCCCCAGGGATCAAATCCAGATCTCCTGCACTGCAGGCAGACTCTTTACTGTCTGAGCCACCAGGGAAGCCCTCAATTGTAGCAGTTTCACTAATGTTAGCATTAGTTTATCACTTTGGTTTCTTGTAATATAAGGATAGCTAAATGTTGAGCCTTATATCCTTGTATTGTACAGCTTTGATTTTTCATGAGTTATGTACATTTTTTCCACCCAGACCTCTGATTAGTTTCAGGATCTGTTGGCAAGACTACTGGGTGGGGATTTTTCTACCCCATATTCATGGATGGGGAAGCTTTTCAAAATTCTCAGCCTTTTTGGCTAGAGGTCTCTTCATGTGATCTTCCTATATACGTAGGTTTTTTAAATGATCTCTCAATAAAAACAAACAAAACTCAATCTGTTACTATCAGGCTTAATTTGTCAATAGTCTTCTGTGGATCTCTATACAGTTTCCACATTTCTCCTGTTATCATAATATGGGAATGAGTCATGCAGATAAACCTTAATTTCCAGTATAATCACTCTTCTGTTAACTGAGTTTTGGGAGATATTGACCCGGTTGGAGACAGCGGTGCTGACACCAAACTCAAATTTTCTAAGGGTAAACAGTGGAGGAAGAACCTCCATAGGGGGAAGAAATTTTGAACTTTATAATTAAAGTCCCCAAAAGTTCCCCTTCCCTTGTAATTTCTACTGCTACTACCATGTTGGCTGTGTGGACACACACCCTTCACTTAAGACAGGGAAGAAAAACAATCAGGGACAAAAAGAGGCAAGGAATGAAGTTATTACAAGAATACATGGGACTTCCCTGATGGTCCAGTGGCTAAGACTCTACGCTCCCAGTGCAGGGCGCCTGGGTTCAATCCCTAGTCAGGGAACTAGATCCCACTTTAAGTAAAGTACTTCTCAAATATTGAATGGGTTATAATTATAGTAAATGATTATTACTCATTTATTTGTAATTCAAATAGCTGAGAATTCTGGGTTTTTGTTTTGCTAAATCTTGCAAAACTACCCAATAAACAATACAAGTTCTGGCACTGCAAGAAACAGGAAAGCCTTCCCCGCTGTGATATTGCTGGCCTTTGGTAAGATTCTTAGAGCAGGTCTCAGTTATTAGTTGAAGTCATGATGAAGGTAAGAGAGTCACTGATTGCAAATTAGAGTGCTGGTGAGTTTCCGGTGATGGGGAAGAGGAGAAATAATGTGAACCAGAGAGAAAGAGAGAGAATTATCTGTGAAGTTTTCAGTTCTATTTTTAAATTTTCTGTGCTACTCAGTTATCTTATAAGTATGTATTCCTTTGAAAAAGAATTAAAATTAAAACTAATTTTTTAAAAAAATTTAGTTTGTATTAAAGTAATATATGCAAAAAGTACACCAGCTATTGGTTTATAGCTCAGTTCAGTTCAGTCACTCAGTCGTGTCTGATTCTTTGCGACTCCATGAATTGCAGCCCACCAGGCCTCCCTGTCCATCACCAACTCCCGGAGTTCACTCAAACTCATGTCCATTGAGTCGGTGATGCCATCCAGCCATCTCATCCTCTGCTGTCCCCTTCTCCTCCTGCCCCCAATCCCTCCCAGCATCAAAGTCTTTTCCAATGAGTCAGCTCTTCACGTGAGGTGGCCAAAGTATTGGAGTCTCAAAAAAAATAAAGTATTGGAGTCTCAGCTTCAGCATCAGTCCTTCCAAAGAACACCCAGGAGTGATCTCCTTCAGAATGGACTGGTTGGATCTCCTTGGAGTCCAAGGGACTTTCAAGAGTCTTCTCCAACACCACAGTTCAAAAGCATCAGTTCTTCAGTGCTCAGCTTTCTTCACAGTCCAACTCTCACATCCATATATGACCACTGGAAAAACCATAGCCTTGACTAGACGGACCTTTGTTGGCAAAGTAATGTCTCTGCTTTTTAATATGCTATCTAGGTTGGTCATAACTTTCTATATTCTCACAAATGAATTTTAGAGTTTATGTGAATTAAAACTATGTTAATGTTTTTACCAGGTTCAAAATGGAGCAGCTAGACTTTGAAAGCCTTTTATTTCTCCCACCTTTCCAAGAATCCTTACTTCCTCTTAGAGACCTAGATGCTTCCCCAGTTCCCAGGATTTTGCTCATCTAACTCACTGAGGTATTTCGTGTCTGATTCTTTGCGACTCCATGAATTGCAGCCCACCAGGCCTCCCTGTCCATCACCAACTCCCGGAGTTCACTCAAACTCATGTCCATTGAGTCGGTGATGCCATCCAGCCATCTCATCCTCTGCTGTCCCCTTCTCCTCCTGCCCCCAATCCCTCCCAGCATCAAAGTCTTTTCCAATGAGTCAGCTCTTCACGTGAGGTGGCCAAAGTATTGGAGTCTCAAAAAAAATAAAGTATTGGAGTCTCAGCTTCAGCATCAGTCCTTCCAAAGAACACCCAGGAGTGATCTCCTTCAGAATGGACTGGTTGGATCTCCTTGGAGTCCAAGGGACTTTCAAGAGTCTTCTCCAACACCACAGTTCAAAAGCATCAGTTCTTCAGTGCTCAGCTTTCTTCACAGTCCAACTCTCACATCCATATATGACCACTGGAAAAACCATAGCCTTGACTAGACGGACCTTTGTTGGCAAAGTAATGTCTCTGCTTTTTAATATGCTATCTAGGTTGGTCATAACTTTCTATATTCTCACAAATGAATTTTAGAGTTTATGTGAATTAAAACTATGTTAATGTTTTTACCAGGTTCAAAATGGAGCAGCTAGACTTTGAAAGCCTTTTATTTCTCCCACCTTTCCAAGAATCCTTACTTCCTCTTAGAGACCTAGATGCTTCCCCAGTTCCCAGGATTTTGCTCATCTAACTCACTGAGGTATTTGTTTTTGGACCATTTTATGTCAATTCTCAAATGCTAGTTTGAATCATGACCTATTTTGATACAGAGGTGTGCCTCGTCTTCTCAGTTTTACCATAGGCTCCTTGCTGTAGGAGCCGTTTGTGTTCATCTTTACACCCCCACTGCCTAGCATTGTGCTCAATAGTTCAATGAGTTTTAAATGATAATGGTGATGACTGGCATTGATGGATAGTGTATAGCATTAGCTCCTTAGGTAGCTCTTGAATAGCCCAAGTTTGATTCGAGTTGAGTCAAACAGAAAGAATTTTCCCTTAGTTTCTTTGAGCCCTAGGATTGTTTCTGTTCTAATAGGACATGAGGCAAAGCCATGGGTTTGGCTGTCCATATAATAATTCCTCCATGTGTTTCCAATGCCAGTCTCCTATATTCCCCAGCCTCTTGTGGGAAAATTGTTTCTGATGGAGTAATAAGGCAATTTCAAACACTCGAGGCTCATTTAGAAAGCATTGTATCCAGAGAACCAAAAGCTGTGGACCAGTTGAACCTTTGGATAATGATCATTACAGACCTGTTGTTTGATTTTCAAAGATGTATTGTTGCCTTTAAGACTTAACCAGAAAATGGATACAATTGGAAACAATTCTAGTTGGCTTTCTCACCACAGCATCCCCGTTCCTTTGAAAGACAAACAGCCCTAGGAAAAATACATTAAAATTTTTCATCTTAAAATTTTCAAGAGGATTCTTCAGTTCTATTTTCATACAAACTCACTCAAAGTTTTATTCTACATTTAAAATTTCAGATCCTATATTTGAATTGGCATAAAGACTATCAGGAATTGGGTTATCTCCATACTCCTTAGTTATTTTGGGTTATTAGTTGAGATCAGGGGTTTACCCTAACCCTGATTATATATTAATAAAGTATCTTCACAGCATAGAATTTGGAAGAAACTCAGGAATAGGCCATTTTCAGCACAGCAGGACAGAGACTATTTTGCTGTCGTTCATAACCCATTTTATGATTCCTGGACAGGAGCAATTTTCTTTCACAGAACCACTTGTCTTGACATACCTCTCTAATCAGATTTATTTTATAAATCTAGGAGACCTTTACTTCTAGTGATAGAACGTTTTCCATAGAGTTCTACTGTTTGTTAAACTCCTCAACTCCTGTTGAAACCAAATAGATTTTCTGTAGAAAAATTGATAGAAGTTATATTTGTTTGAATCTTTTCAAGAGGAACAATTCTTCCTACATATTCTCACAACCTCAGGAGTCAGGCTGCTTGGATCCAAGGACACCTCTGAAACTTAGCAGCTCCATGTCCTTCTGGTGAGCTACTTAATTTCTTTTGTTTCCTCCTCTATTAAACAGGGATTATAACAGAACCAACTTCATAGAGATGTGATGAGAATTAAAGGAAATAATGGAAAGTAAAGTACTTAGCACTTTGCACGGCACTTAACCCAGTAAAGGCTCAATAGATGGAGCTGTTGCTTTCACCGTATTTGGCTTCTTGTTCAAATCCATGGAGTTTTTAAAATGTCAGAGAAATTCTACAGTTACAGAGAACTGTTATCAAATCCATTAAACCTCTGCCCTCAGAAGCACTCATATTTCTGTTAAAGCCTTACTCTTTCACCAAATAATTTGCAGTTGTTTCTTCTCACTGGTATCCCACAAATCAGATCATCCCCTTCTGCATTTCTGACAACCAAATATGGCAAAACTCCTCAGACAGAAAACTGGAAAGAGGACGTAAAAGGGAATGATACCAAAATAAACTAAAAAACCTTTGTCCCATTTCCAAGTATTTCTGGCAACTCAAGACTAGTGTTAATACCGTTGAACTGAGTGTGTTCAGAGGTACTGGGAAATGCTTATTTTCACAATGAGTTGAAATTTTCATCTCCAGAGGCTGTATACACATTAAACACTATGACTGGAGGGTGAGCTGTTGGTACTCTCCCAAGATTAGCCTTCATGTTAAAAGAGGCTAAGAAGTTACTGTAAAAGCTTTTTTATCTAGGTCGATTCCAGGCAACAACCTAGGGGTGTATAAAAGTGTTCTGAGTCAGGGAGCCGAGAGCAAGTCTTTGTATGGCCACAGAAGTTAAATGTGCCAACTGATAATCACTAATAATAACGAATAGGCACCCCTGGGAAATTATCCCAAACAAATAGATGACAGGGCTTGTGCCATATGGCCCAGCAGGCATGTGAGGCCTGTCAAGTCCTAGGGCAATTGTCCTAGATGAAGAAACCGACGGTAAAACTGCAGCTCTTGATAGTCATGTTTCTCAAGCAATGAGCAGCTTTGTCCATGTTGTCCTATCATATAAAATGCTGAGAATTCAGTGGATTTGTTGGCTGTGACCAATGAAAACTTCTGGATTTATTGTTAGGAGGCAAATCAAAACGTGCAACAAATGCTATCCACAAATGGGCGGTGAGCAACATCCACTGTCCTTGCTGGCCCTGGGAGATTTATCTATCAGTGAGTTTGAGAGACCTGAGTATCACCCAGGGCCAGCAAGGACTTTTCTTGATTCCAGCTTGAGCTTCATCCAGCCTGGCATTTTGCATGTTGTGCTCTGCATATAAATTAGATAAACAGGGTGACAAGATACAGCCTTGACATACTCCTTTCCCAATTCTGAACCAGTCAGTCGTCCCACGTTCAATACTAACCTCTGCTTCTTGACCTGCATACAGGTTTCCTGGGAAACAGGAAAAGTAGCCTGGCATTCCCATCTCTTTAAGAATTTTCCACAGTTGTGATCCACACAGTCAAAGGCTTTAGCATAGGCAGTGAAGCGGAAGTAGATGTTTTTCTGGAATTCCCTTGCATTTTCTATGATCCAGTGGATGTTGGCAATTTGATCTCTGATTGCTCTACCTTTCCTAAATGAGCTTGAACGTCTAGGAGTTCTCAGTTCATGTGCTATTGAAGCCTGGCTTGGAGTATGACCTTGTTAGGGTGTGAGATGAGGGGCTTTCCTGGTAGCTCAGAGGTTAAAGCGTCCGGCCAGGGTGTGAGATGAGTGCAACAGAGACATTTCATGAGTACCAGTAAGGGGTAGCAGAGCTGGAATGTAAGCCCACAGCCTTCTGATTCTCTTCTCATTCTCTTTCTACTCTGGAGTGGTTTCTAAAAAATTTTTAGGGGCAACACTTTTTTTTTTTTTGTATGAAGTGTTTGAGGTCAAATATGTGAAACAGAATAAAGAGGAGACATTCTGGTTGTGATGTGTGTGTGTGTGTGTGGGAGGGGGGCACTGAGAGCTACACTCACATCACCCCCTGCCCCACACAGCTCCGTTCCCTGTGGTAACCTCTTGGGGTGACTTTTCAGAGCACAGTTTGCCCAGCAGGGCCTCTCTGGATGGCTCAGAGAGCTCTGTGACAAGGTTGCTCGAGCCGGGGCGCTGCCGAGAAGTGGGTTACCATTCCCAGTCCCAGGGACAGACGCCGGGAGCTGCCCCCGAGCAGGAGTCATTCCTGGGAGCTGGATCCCTGTCTCATGTGCTCTTCGCCTTGGGCTGCCTTGCTCCTGGCCTGCCAGGCTGGCAGACGGATCTATAATGACAGCTCTGCTCTGTTTGGACTGTCCCTCAGGCCAGGCTGGGCCAGTCCTTCCCAAACAAGGGGCGGGCTGAGGAGATGGGCAGAAAAGGACAGAAAGGAAGGGCACGGACTCAGGAAGCCTCCTCCTCAGCTGCACGTGGATGGGACAGGCTTCTGTCAGGAAGGCAAACCAAAGCAAACAAAGGGTCACGTGCACTTCTTTCCTTTTGTGCAACTGAAAGGTCTAATTTACAAATCCTGCAAGCCCTCCTGATTGGGGAAATTTGGCCATATGGAAAGGTTTCCTGCTGTTGCCTTGGCTGGAGAGAATATTTGTAAGTTTGGACTAATTGTTGGAGATTAGTCATGGGGATGTTGTATGGGGTGAAGTCAGCATGGTGGCCCTATATGGGAGCATCACAAGATTTTCTGTGGATGTTTTTTCCCTTCATTTCCTTTTAGAGGACAATGATTTCTGAGCCTTTCTAGTAACCGAATATTCAGTTAGTAACTAAGAAACATCACTTTCTAGAAGCCTCTAGTCATTATCCTTCTGACTCTCCTTTTAGAGAGGTTTTGCATTTCTTACCTTAATTAATTAGAGACTGCTTCCTTTCCAGAAGTCGTTTGTGATTTTTAATTTACATTTTGTTGGATTCTCCATGCATAAACTCTGGATGTTTTTATTTATGGACTGACACACTCGCTGAGAAGTGATGGGTTTATATGTCCTTGTGTATGCTTGGTCTGAAAATGGGCAGGGGTCTCAACTGGCCCCTTCAGGAATACAGAAGAAAAATTCAAGGATTTTATCTAGTATTAATCCACAGAGGCAATTGAACTAGTTCTTATTAATGTGTAATAAGTCATACCCCAAATTTAGAAGTTTAAAATAGCTTTTTCATTTTGCTCATGAGTTTGTGAGTCATTTAGAAACAGTTCCAGTGATCCTCACTGAGGTCTTTCACGTGATGTTGTCAATTGTCCGCCGGGGCTGAAATTGTCCAAAGCACAACTGGGCTGGATGTCCAGGGTGACTCACACACATGGCTGGAAGCTGATGCTGGGTGTTGACTGAAAACCCAGCTGGGACCGACCAGAAGCCTTTGTGTGTCCCAGGTAGTCAGACTTATGTGTTGGCAGGTGCAGACTTCCCACAGTGAGCCTTCTAAGAGAACCAGGTGGAGGCAGCATGGCTTTCTCTGACTTAGCCTCTGAAGGTATACCATGTCATTTCTGCTGCATTCTGTTGGTTATAGTCGAGACACTGATAGACCCAGGTTCAAGGGAAAGGGACACAGACCACATGCCTTAATGAGAAGAGTGTCAAGGAATTTTCATTTGCTATACACACTCTCCAGAATGACCGAGCCCAAAGAGAATTAGACCACTGTTCTCCTTCACTGATTTTCAAATCTGAAAAGATGATGCTGTGAAAGTGCTGTACTCAGTATGCCAGCAAATTTGGAAAACTCAGCAGTGGCCACAGGTCTGGGAAAGGTCAGTTTTTATCCCAATCCCAAAAAAAGGCAATGCCAAAGAATGTTCAAACTACCATACAATTGCACTCATTTCACATGCTAGCTAGATTATGCTCAAGATCTTTCAAGCTAGGCTCTAGCAGTACGTGAACAAAGAACTTTCAGATGTACAAAGAGATTTAGAAAAGGCAGAGGAACCAGAGATGAAATTGCCAACATATGCTGGATCATAGAAAAAGCAAGGGAATTCCAGAAAATAATCTGCTTCATGGACTACATTAAAGCCTTTGACTGTGTGGATCACAACAAACTGTGGAAAATTCTTGAAGAGATAGGAATACCAGACTACTTTACCTGTTTCCTGAGAAACCTGTATGCAGGACAAGAAGCAACAGTTGGAACTAGGCATGGAACACTGAACTGATTCAAAATTGGGAAAGGAGTATGTCAAGGCTGTATATTGTCATCCTGCTTATTTAACTTATATGCAGAGTAAATCATACAAAGTGCTGGACTGGATGACTCACAAGCTGGAATCAAGATTTCTGGGAGAAATATCAACAACCTCATCAAGATGATACCACTTTAATGGCAGAAAATGAAGAGGAACTAAAGAGTCTTTTGATGAAGGTGAAAAAGAGCCTTTTGATGAAGGTGAAAGAGGAGAGTGAAAAAGCTGGCTTAAAATTCAACATTCAAGACACTAAAGTCATGCATCTGGTCCCATCACTTCATGGCAAATAGATGGGGAAAAAACGAAAACAGTGTCAGATTTCATTTTCTTGGGCTCCAAAATCAATGGGGATTGTAGCTATGAAATTAAAAGACGCTTGCTCCTTGGAAGAAAAGCTATGACAAACCTAGACAGTGTATTAAAAAGCAGAGACATCACTTTGGTGACAAAGGTCTGTATAGTCAAAGTTATGGTTTTTCTAGCAGTCATGTAAGGATGTGAGAGTTGTACCATAAAGAAGGCTGAGTGCCAAAGAATTGATGCTTTCAAATTGTGGTGCTGGAGAAGGCTCTTGAGAGTTCCTTATACTGCATGGAGATCAAACCAGTGAATCCTAAAGGAAATCAACCCTGAATATTCACTGGCAGGCCTAATGCTGAAGTTGAAGCTCCAATACTTTGACTACCTGATGTGAAGAGCTGACTCATTGGAAAAGACCCTAATGCTGGGAAATATTGAAGGTGGGAGGAGAAGGGGATGACAGAGGATGAGATGGTTGGATGGCATCACTGACTCAATGGACATGAGTTTGAGCAAACTCCGGGAGATGGTGAAGGGCAGGGAAGCCTGGCATGCTGCGTCCACGGGGTCACCAAGAGTCAGACACAACTTAGCAACTGAACAACAAATTCTGAATTTTTTTGTATTTTCCTTTCTCTGTCTTACGCTAAGGAAAGACATTTTATATAGTTTTTCCTTCTTACCTTTAAATTGTCAGTTTGCAGAGAAGGTCTCTGCTGTTTATTCATTTATTCTTCCTTCACTTAATACACGTTTCTTACGTGCTTGGTACTGCACTGGAAGCTAGGACTGCAGAGGGGGCCCTGTCCTCATGGAACTCATGATACAGCAAAACGAGAAAGAGATTTTTAGTGATTCTGCAGCCGTATGGGTGCAGCTTGCAATAGTAATAACTATGCTAGTGGGAAGAACAGTGTTACGGGAATTAAGAGGCAGCTGTTATTTCTGAGGCCAGAGGAAGAACGAAGGAGAGGCAGAGTTTAAGGAGCCTCACTGGGGCCAATCATTCCCGCAGATTCAGGGCTGGACCTTAAAGGCATTTGGCTCAGAATCAGGTATTTGGGGTAGAGGAAGAAAAATCTAGATAAGAGATTCATTCTGGAATTTTTAACTTTCTGCTCTCTGCCAGAGCTCTACCTGGGAGGGAGCAGATGTTGAGAGGCACTATTTGACAAGAAAAGTAAGATTCAAAATCTAGTCACTGAGATCCTATGGACTGTAGCCCTGTAGAGGAACAGGCTCCTCTGCTTATGGGATGCTCCAGGCAAGAATATTGGAGCTGGTTGCCACGCCCCCTTCAGGGGATCTTCCCAAGCCAGGGATCGAACTTGTGTCTCTTCTGCCTCCTGCCTGGGCAGGGAATTTCTTTACCACTGGCACCACGTTGGAAGCCCAAATGAAATGACAAATGATGTCATACAAAGAAAAATCTGGCTTCTCCATGTCTGTTTCCACTCCAGGTAACCAGTGAAATGTCCTAAGGCAATGCTGTCCAAGCTGATAAGTGAGCATGTCCCCTTTCATTTATTCATTTTCAGCGTTTACTGAGCACCTAACATGTCCAGAAGCATGCTGACCACAGGGCTGAATTGGTGAACGTAGCACAGGGCATCAACCTTGTTTTTGGAACCATGCTTCTATTTGGGTCAAATGTGCCAAATTTGTGTAGAGAGTTGATCAGCATTCAACTCAAAACCAAATAGTATTTTTACAAAGGAATTCAATTGAGTTTAAATAACATCAGAACATGTCACACCCAGGCATGGTGAGAATTAGACCACCAGAAAACCGCATGGTGAGTCCTGGGACGCTTGTGTTGATGCTGGGACCAGCATCACGACTTCCCAGTCCCATGGGATCCGGTGTGTCTTGCCTGTTTGTGTGCCAGGTTGTCAGGTGGGAATGTTGGCTTTGAATAAACAGTACAAAGTTCAGAAGGCTCAGTGGTGCATCAGCACGAATCTTTCTTCCAGCGGTCATGGAGGAAACTCAATTGGCATTAGTGGAACACTGATGAAGACAAGATCCTTTTTAAAACAAAAATTAGCTGGGTCTGTTCATAATGAACAGAACTTCCTGTCATGTTTTATAAATGCGGGAAATCTCAGTGAACAAAGAAACCCTCAATGTTACACTTCCCTTTGTACCTCAGAGGTGACCTTGGGGGCCAGGAGGCAAGGGAGGTCCTCCCAGAAAGCAAACCCAGGGACCTAGATTGGCTGGGTTGTGGGAACGGCTCATGCAGTTCCTGTCCTGTGGGAAATACGGTGTGCTGGGGGCCAGTGGTGCCAGTCACTTTCCTGGGCAGGAGTTTTGTGGGATTCATCTTGCTTCTTCGTGATGAGACTTTGGGTTGTTTTCACTCGTGGAGGGGCTGTGTGTGCATTTTGTGGAAGTATGAGCGTGTTTTGAACAATGAGTGGAACATGGGGCATGCTTGGATGTGGGAAAGCGAAAGAGGAGGGCTTGGATGATGACAGCTGGGCAGCTGTGAGCCCCACGATCCTTCTCTTCCTCTCCAGAAGAGGCATTGTTTTGTTTTAAGGTGACTCAAGCAAGGGGCTTCTATTTCTAATTTTAGGAATAAACACTGTTGTTATGTGTGAAGTATGGTAATCCCATTCCTTTCACTCTGGGTTGGCTTCACCAATGGGTCTAATTCTGGCTGATGAGGAGTGTGAGGTTCTGAGGAAGGGAGAGGAGTTGAGAGAGAGCATGAAAGAGCTTCTTTTGCAGCCGTGAATATGAATGTGAGAATGTGAAAGTCACTCAGTCAAGTCTGGCTCTTTGCGACCCCAAGGGGTATAGCCTGCCAGGCTCCTCAGTCCATGGGATTTTTCCAGCAAGAGTGGAAAATCCATTGGAGTGGATTGCCATTTCCTTCTCCAGGGGAACTTCCTGACCCAGGGATCGAACCCGGATTCTCCCACATTGCAGGCAGATTCTTCACTGTCTGCGCCACCAGGGAAGCCCTTTTTTGCAGCTGGAAGCTGTTATTTCTTCATTTGTCTCTTGGAAGACCTCAGTCACGTTGTATCTGTAGGGTGCCCTCCTGTGGACAGTCTGATACAGAAAGAACCTAGGTCCATGTTGTCATTGGACCAGTTTAACAGAGCTCCATACTTCTTGTGATGGAAAATGAGAAATTCTTCTTATTTGTTAAACCAGTTGGTAACTGGAGTTAGTAATGATTTGCATTCTAATTCCCATAGAGCTTAAAGAAGGAAATCTACAGGTGCTGATGGAAATTATATTTAGAATCTGTATCTCAGGCTGGGGAGAAAAGGTCTGACAGAAGAGCCCTGTGGATAAACTACTGTTTGCTTGCTTGGTAAAAATTAAAAGGATGGTGTTGTCTTCCAGAAATTATGATACAAATTGAAGTACAGGGTTATTTGTCTTTTAAGTCACTGAAGGCTATCTGCTGAAATAAACAGTAGGCCAACCAGAGGTGTAGAATTGGTAAAGAATTTAAAGGCTCAAGAGACAGTTTTCTATGACCGTTAACCTGGGGTATCCTCTAATGCACACTAATGAAGTCTCCTTTATGTACAGTTGGGAAGGTCCCCTGGAGGAGGAAATGGCAACCCACTCCAGTATTTTTGCCTAGAGAATCCCGTGGACAGAGGAGCCTGGCGGGCTGCAGTCCATGGGGTCGCAAAAAGTCGGACACGACTGAGCGACTAATATAATATATTGTCTGATTAGGATTTTTGGAAGGGTCACTTTTGAGAAGAGCTGTGCCCTNGAGGAGGAAATGGCAACCCACTCCAGTATTTTTGCCTAGAGAATCCCGTGGACAGAGGAGCCTGGCGGGCTGCAGTCCATGGGTTCGCAAAAAGTCGGACACGACTGAGCGACTAATATAATATATTGTCTGATTAGGATTTTTGGAAGGGTCACTTTTGAGAAGAGCTGTGCCCTGCTTTTCTTTCAAAAGCTCAGTTCTGATCAAGGAACTATTGTTTTTTCTCCTTCGTAAGAGGGAAGCAGCCTGGGTGTCCTCCCTCGAGCTGAACAGTATAATAATCTCAGTGAAACTCCCAGCATCAGAGGAGGAATTTCTCTCTTCTGCAAAGGTCCAGGCAGTTTGCCTGAATTATATCTTTCGCCATCAGGATCGATAGATGATCAGGAAAACGCACAGCTCCTTCTGCTGGGTCCTTAGTACTGAGTTCCAGCCTAACTTTACTTCAGTGAAAGGAAGATTTAAAATACAAGGCTGTGGATACAATGAGAGTGAACCACAGCCATATGCAGTAGTGTGGACATGTCTCACGAATGAGGAAAAAAGCCAGACACAAAAGAGAGTGCTGTAGGATGCCTTAAAGTATAAAATGAAGCAAAACGAATCTCTGATGTCAGAAGTCAAAACAGTGCCTGCCCTGAGGCGGGGGATATGCCCCTGGCAGAAGGGGCATGAAGTGGCTGTGGGAGATGTTCTCATTCTATTTTTCAAATTTTAAATTTTATTGAAATACAGTTGATTTACAATGTCGTGTTAATTTTTCATAGTTATACACATATATGTTCTTTTTCATATGGTTTCCTATTATGGTTTATCACAGGATATTTAAAGATGTCTCATTCTTGATCTGGGTGTTGGTTACACCCATGTATATATTTTCTGAAAAGTCATGATTTATATGGGCTTCCCTTGTAGCTCAGTCAGTAAAGAATCTGCCTGCAGTGCAGGAGACCCGGGTTCAATCCCTGGGTTGGGAAGATCCCCTGGAGAAGGAAATGGCAACCCACTCCAGTATCCTCGGCCTGGAAAATCTCATGGACAGAGGAGCCTGGTGGGCTGCAGTCCATGGGGTCGCAGAGTTGGGCATGACTGAGCGACTAACACACGTAACACACATGATTTGTTAATGTTTGGATTTGTATGTGTGTTACAATTCAATCCAAGTTTTGCTAAAATTAAAAAAAAAAAATTACAAAACTGACCCTTGGAGGATATCTACTGAAATTCACGTTTAAGAAAGGCACAAGGCACCAGAAAATGAGAATTTAGAGCAGTTGCTTCATTTCTTTCGTGTATTTATTTTAATCACCTGAAAGCTGTTCAAACACCTGTTCTGGTCAGGGCTGTGGTTACAAGTGACAGACCAGAATTCCAAGTAGTTCATCTCAGTCAGGAATGGGGTTGAGTGACAAAATTTAGGGAAATACTTTTTAGAAAAACCAAGCCTGGGAAAGAGTAGGGAGGCAGACGTGTCTCACGTGTGGGTGAACGCTCAAGGCACTTAGTTGTGTCTGACTCTTTGGGACACCATCCCGCCAGGCTCCTCTGTCCATAGGATTTCCCAGGCAAGAATATTGGAGTGGGTTGCCATTTCCTCCTCCAGGGAATCCTCTCCACCCAGGGGTTGAAACTGCATCTTCTACACTGGCAAGCAGTCTTTACCATGGAGTCACCTGGGAAGCCCCAGGGGGGTCTCAGGAATAACCTGGTTCTCAAAGAGCATGAGGACCCTCTGCCTCTCCTCTGCCGCCCTGTTGACATGTTGTCAGCTCTCTTCTCTTTCCTTACAGAAAAGGAAGGCCAGAAACATGCCTTCACTTTGTTCTGTGTATGTTCAGCCTTAGTGACCAGGGGGAGACTCAGTGTGAAATTTTAAAAATCTCAAGCAATGAAGTCCATAAGCCCCCCTTCAGTTCAGTTCAGTTCAGTCGCTCAGTCGTGTCCGACTCTTTGCGACCCCATGAATCTTTGTAGCTCAGTCAGTAAAGAATCTGCCTGCAGTGCAGGAGACCCGGGTTCAATCCCTGGGTTGGGAAGATCCCCTGGAGAAGGAAATGGCAACCCACTCCAGTATCCTCGGCCTGGAAAATCTCATGGACAGAGGAGCCTGGTGGGCTGCAGTCCATGGGGTCGCAGAGTTGGGCATGACTGAGCGACTAACACACGTAACACACATGATTTGTTAATGTTTGGATTTGTATGTGTGTTACAATTCAATCCAAGTTTTGCTAAAATTAAAAAAAAAAATTACAAAACTGACCCTTGGAGGATATCTACTGAAATTCACGTTTAAGAAAGGCACAAGGCACCAGAAAATGAGAATTTAGAGCAGTTGCTTCATTTCTTTTGTGTATTTATTTTAATCACCTGAAAGCTGTTCAAACACCTGTTCTGGTCAGGGCTGTGGTTACAAGTGACAGACCAGAATTCCAAGTAGTTCATCTCAGTCAGGAATGGGGTTGAGTGACAAAATTTAGGGAAATACTTTTTAGAAAAACCAAGCCTGGGAAAGAGTAGGGAGGCAGACGTGTCTCACGTGTGGGTGAACGCTCAAGGCACTTAGTTGTGTCTGACTCTTTGGGACACCATCCCGCCAGGCTCCTCTGTCCATAGGATTTCCCAGGCAAGAATATTGGAGTGGGTTGCCATTTCCTCCTCCAGGGAATCCTCTCCACCCAGGGGTTGAAACTGCATCTTCTACACTGGCAAGCAGTCTTTACCACGGAGTCACCTGGGAAGCCCCAGGGGGGTCTCAGGAATAACCTGGTTCTCAAAGAGCATGAGGACCCTCTGCCTCTCCTCTGCCGCCCTGTTGACATGTTGTCAGCTCTCTTCTCTTTCCTTACAGAAAAGGAAGGCCAGAAACATGCCTTCACTTTGTTCTGTGTATGTTCAGCCTTAGTGACCAGGGGGAGACTCAGTGTGAAATTTTAAAAATCTCAAGCAATGAAGTCCATAAGCCCCCCTTCAGTTCAGTTCAGTTCAGTCGCTCAGTCGTGTCCGACTCTTTGCGACCCCATGAATCGCAGCACGCCAGGCCTCCCTATCCATCACCATCTCCCGGAGTTCACTCAGACTCACGTCCATCGAGTCAGTGATGCCATCCAGCCATCTCATCCTCTGTTGTCCCCTTCTCCCGCCTCCAATCCCTCCCAGCATCAGGGTCTTTTCCAATGAGTCAACTCTTCGCATGAGATGGCCAAAGTACTGGAGTTTCAGCTTTAGCATCATTCCTTCCAAAGAAATCCCAGGGTTGATCTCCTTCAGAATGGACTGGTTGGATCTCCTTGCAGTCCAAGGGACTCTCAAGAGTCTTCTCCAACACCACAGTTCTAAAGCCCCCCTTGAGACAAGTTAACTATGGTTAGGCTCATGGGTCATGTAAGAAACAAAGATATATGTATATATCCAATTCTATGAGAAACACAGATAAGATGGGTGACAATTTCTAGAAAAACAAGTGTAGTTGAGTGTTGGGCAGACAATCCTATTCGTCTGCACAGTAACCACTAGGCTATTGTCTTCATAGTAAAGTGGAGCTTCTATTAAGAAGAACTAAGAAATATAGAATTAGTTATTGAATATTCAAATAGCATTGTATCTTTGCAAATATTTTCCTTTCTTTCCAGCAACTTTGTTGGAGAGGCTAGCACAGGCTGGATGTGGTTGTGATTTTCTTGTTGGCATTGCTGGATTTTTAGGATTTCCAGGCATCAGAGTCTCCCCTATGTGTCAAAAGTGGAGACAGAGTGGACGTGCATGATCCCTGAAGAATGGCTGCAAACAGTGTCCTGGGAGATCATTCAGCCAGCGTTTCTGCGGCATTGTCTGTGCAGGTGGTGAGGGAATGAATATTCAAGACCCAGATTTTTCCTTCGGTTTCTTCCTCATCTAACTAGAAGCTGTTTGAAGTCTGCCACCATCTCAACCTACTTATACAAACCCTAACATTTAACAGTTGCTTGTCTCAGAATTAGCTAGGAAATGTTTCCCCAAATCTCCAGTACACCCTTTGCATGTTAAAATATCCCATGCAGGCGTGTCATTCCAAAGATCGGGGGTCAGACAGACGTGGCTATAAGTCCTGGCTCCACACCTGCTGTCACTAGCAATGAATTCACTGCTGCTAAACCTGTTTCCTCATATTCAAAATGGGAATAATAGGACCTACATCAGAAGTTGTTTTGAGGATTACGTATGAGAATCAAGTAAGATTAAGAGGATTGAGACGGCCTGCACTTGGCCAGGCACATAGAAAGTGCCAAATTGATATTCGCTATCAAGTAATCTTAGTTTTGCTATAAACCCATGTTTCTCTGAAGCCCGGGATCCTGCCAACTTCTTTGTGTATATGCCATGTCTGTTAGATCACACACTCCTAGGGCAGGGCTGAGGCTTATCTATCCTTCTAATGGGCTCAGCAATAGCCTGATGCCTCAGTAAACATTTGTGCAATAAATGTTTGCTGAACTGAATGTGTGTGTGTGTGTGTCATTTAATGATCCTTGGTTCATTGGTTCCCTCAAGAACCCAGCAGCTCTGCGGAAAGACTTGGTGAGCAAATGAAGGCAGAGTCACCCAAGCTCTTCCACCTCAAGCCACACAGGTGTCTGCACCTTCAACCTACCACAGGAACCTGGCACTTCTTTTTATGGGCTCACCTGGTGGATGGAGGTGATGGTAATGGTGGAAGTGGGACTCGTGGAGATGAGCCCATCAAGAGTTCTAGGTGTCCTTAACTTGAGCCTCGATCATTCATTTGAATCGCCTCGAGGGTCTGGTAAAACACAGACTCCTGGACCCCAACTCAGTGGGCCTAGGCCTGGGAATGTGCACTCCTAGCAAGTTTCCAGGTGATGCTGTTGTTGCTGGACCAGGACCACATTCTGAGCACTACGCGGTTACTAGAGCTCTGCTTCTCAGGCCTGGCTTCACACTGGAACCCCCTGGAAGCACTAGCAGAGGCAGTTAAATCAGAATCTCTGGGCGGAGGGTCCCAGACTGCATTTCAGCCCTCTGGGTGATTCCAGTGTCCAATGCTCATTGCCACTGTGGTACATCAACGAAAGCAAATGGAAAAGTCAGGGGTTAAAATAGGGACTCGGAGAAAGACTTAGATGGTGTATAAACCAAAATTCCACATAAGCGTGTGTTTGTGCACGCTCAACTGTGTCCGACTCTTTGCCATGCCATGGACTGTAGCCCATCAGGCTCCTCTGTCCATGGATTTTCCAGGCAAGAAGGCTAGAATGGGTTGCCATTTCCTCCTGCAGAGGATCTTCCCTGACCCAGGGCTCGAACCCATGTCTCCTGTGGCTCCTGCATTGGCAGGTGGATTCTTCACCACTGAGCCTCCTGGGAAGCCCCTTGTGATCAGGACTGACTCTCAAATAGCAAAAGAAGCCCCCNTGGATTTTCCAGGCAAGAATGCTAGAATGGGTTGCCATTTCCTCCTGCAGAGGATCTTCCCTGACCCAGGGCTCGAACCCATGTCTCCTGTGGCTCCTGCATTGGCAGGTGGATTCTTCACCACTGAGCCTCCTGGGAAGCCCCTTGTGATCAGGACTGACTCTCAAATAGCAAAAGAAGCCCCCACAGCTCTGTGGGGGCTCGGGTGTTGAAAGCCAGGGAATTGTTCAGTTAGGCAGCTTCCAAAATACGCTGGGCATGCCCAGCTGTGGAGGAAGCTACAGATGAAGATGCTTGGGCCTAATTGGGGAACTCCTGTGTCGGCTGCGGTTACCACTGACCAGCAGTGGAGACCGAGCTCTGGCTGGGCCCAGGGTGTGTCTTCCAGACTCTTCTGAAGTAGGGACAGCCTAGGCGCAGAGACCTAAAAGTATTGGCCTGGTGTCCTGTGAAATCCCTGCAGAAACCAGGTTTTCCAGATGCAGTCTGAAAACGTAGCAATGCTGTTTGTTCGTTAAGTTTTTTTTTTTTTTCTCTTTTCCTGTTGTTAATTTTCCAAACATACGTTTTTGATGAAAATGTGCCTCCTGTTGACTAATAGCCTGCATTTAGGGAGCACTTACATTTGTTGAGGTACTTTTCATGCATTAATTAGCTCTTCTAAAAGCCTGGGAATTAGGTACTCTTATTATTCCAGTTTTACAGGAAATCAAAGCACCAACCGGTTAAGGCATGTGCCTAAGATCACCTGTTTAGCAAGTAGCAAAACCCATATTCCAATGCAGATTCTGGCTCCAGAAGCTTTTAGCATTCCAGTAGTTCTCACAGTGGCATGGCCTGGGGATCCCCGGGGTCTTAGAGACCCCTACAGGGAGTCTATGAGACCAAAGCTATTTCATAATAAGACTAAGATGATAGTACTCTTCAGTCTCATTTTTTTCACAGAGGAATTTTCTGGAGAATATCCAATGGGTGAGGAGATCATGGGTACTTGTATATTCTCGTGTTTTAAATTTTTCTGTATTTAAGTTTCTAATATGATAAATATTGATAGATACAACCCACATAAACAAAAGACCTTGGCATTCGCAATACTTTAAAGTGTTGTCATCGGGTCCTGAGGGCAAGAAGTTTGAGAACTGGTACTACCTCTGTGATGAATGACATTGTAGGCAGGAAGTGCTTACCTGGAGGGGCTTTGGATATCTTCCAGCCCAGCTCCATCATTTTACAGATTTCATGTGGCTTGCCAAGAGGTCACACAAGAGGCAACAAGAACTAGCACTGGGCCAGTTTCTATACTTTCTGAATCTGTTAAAAGAGAAACTGAGGCATATTAAAAAATTAAGGGTTTATTTGAACCAACGCTTTGAATCAGGTAACATCCAATCTAGCAGACAGAAAGGAGCTCCAAGGAGCAGTTAGAAAATGAAAGAATTTCATATACAGAAGGGAGCAGGACCAAGGAAATTATAGTAGGCAAAAAAAGTGGGTCGTTATCTCAAGGTTACTTTCTTTTAGTGGGTGGCAGGAGTCTGTTAGGTTACCTAACTAGTGCTGATCTGGTGAAGTCCTGATTGACTGGCCTAAGAATCCATTTCTGGGAGAGCCAGAACTATAGTGAAGTCTCAGTTTGATGTGGAGCTTAGCACAAGCGACTCCATTTTGTGAACAGTGCCAACCGATGGGCTTGACCCAAGGAGCCTATGCCGGTCCTTTCTCACAGGTGTTCCCAGGTTCCCAGAGTGTGCTTGGCACCCCGCTTCTGCTTTCTGAGCACACTCGCCCATCGAAGCTGACCCCCTGGCACTTTTGTCATTGTCGCCCTCATGTTCACTGTGCTCACATGGAGCTCTTCTTTAGAGTAGCTGTTCTTTTCTCAGAGCATTTCAAATGGAATAAGCACACATCAGTCAGCGTGGAGTAGCGATCAGCAATCAGCTCCCTATTCATTCCAGCTGGTGACCCAGGGGCGCCTGGTGCCCTGAGAAGGCAGCCGTGGGACAGGGAGACTGAGTGGGAGGCCTGGCTGCATGAGTACCTGCAGGAAACAGCCTGTCAGAGTTCTTCCTTCTGAGAATGCAGATCCCTGAGAGATCACTGGGATGAGGGTTCTCCTTTCCAAAGCAGAAAAGGCTGGCAGAGTTAAAGCAGGAAGGTGGAGGTGCTTACTTATCTTGGGTGCGGTTAATGAGAAGGATTTTGGAATGCTCCTGTAAGCTGTAAACACCTCATTCTTGCACGCCCCACCGCTAAAGGTGGGGAGTTGCATCATCTTCACTCTAAAGGTCCATCTACTTCCTCCCAACCTACCCCCCGTCCCCCAAAGGCAACAGAACTAGTGCGGGATGATGGCACCCCCTGGAGGCCAGTATGGGGAACTGTGGTCTTGACAACCACCTCTGACCCTCATCTTCTGGGGACGAGTGCCCAGGCCAGATCCCTTGCCTGGTCTGTGTCTTCCTGAATATATCACACACGTACACACGCTCATTCATATATGGGTGCACATCAATCACTAAGCACCCAGAGGCATGCATACCTCTTCTTAATCCCTTAAATCATCTCAACTCTCAACCAGTTATCTCAGGGGAAAATAAAGTTTCTTTTTCCTCTATCCATTCCATGTGTGTTGCCCAAATTTAAGTCTGATCACATCTGACAAGACTCTCAGAGATGTGAGTGAAGTCGCTCTACTGAGAAAAAGAAATGCCACTGGCTTTGAAGCGAAACTGAGTGCAGACGAGAAGATTCTACAGGGCTTGATCTGGGTGCCAGACTCCATCTCAGCAGAGAGGACTGAGGAGTTCCTTGGCCGTGGGACCGGAAGGGCTGGAATGCGGACAGTATGGGGAAAACTAGGACGATTGATTTCCCTACTCTCAGCACTGGGGGTGGCCCAGGGCAGTTGTTCTCCTGGGGGCCTTCTCCTTAGTGTGATCAGGAGGATTAGAAGAGCTCTGAGAGGCAGAAGGGCAGATAAATAGCTCTTACTAGTTACGGGCATTTGGGAGGCACTGATGCTCTCAGAGACAGTTCAGTTGAGTTCAGTCGCTCAGTCGTGTCCGACTCTTTGCGACCCCATGAATCGCAGCACGCCAGGCCTCCCTGTCCATCACCAACTCCCGGAGTTCACTCAAGCTCATGTCCATCGAGTCAGTGATGCCATCCAGCCATCTCATCCTCTGTCATCTCCTTCTCCTCCTGCCCCCAATCCCTCCCAGCATCAGAATCTTTTTCAATGAGTCAACTCTTGGCATGAGGTGGCCAAAGTACTGGAGTTTCAGCTTTAGCATCATTCCTTCCAGAGAACACCCAGGACTCATATCCTTTAGGATGGACTGGTTGGATCTCCTTGCAGCCCAAGGGACTCTCAAGAGTCTTCTCCAGCACCACAGTTTGAAAGAATCAATTCTTTGGTGCTCAGCTTTCTTTATAGTCCAGCTCTCACATCCATACATGGCTACTGGAAAAACCATAGTTTTGACTAGACAGACCTTTGTCAGCAAAGTGATGTCTCTGCTTTTTAATATGCTGTCTAGGCTTGTCATAGCTTATCTTCCAAGGAGCAAGCATCTTTTAATTTCTTCAGTCACCATCAGGAGGGATTTTGGAGCCCAAGAAAATAAAGTCTGTCACTATGGCTTCCTCATCTATTTGCCATGAAGTGACGGAACCGGATGACAGCTTTTTCACTCTCCTCTTTCACCGTTATCAAGAGGTTCTTTAGTTCCTTTTCCTTTCTGCCATAAGGGTGGTGTCATCTGCATATCTGAGTTTGTTGATATTTCTCCCAGCTATCTTGATTCCAGCTTGTGCTTCATCCAGCCTGGCATTTCACCTGATGTACTCTGCCTGTAAGTTAAATAAGCAGGGTGACAATATACAGCCTTGAAGTACTTTTCCAATTTGCACCAGTCCATTGTTCCATACCGGTTCTAACTGTTACTACTTGACCTGCAGTAGTAGATGTTTCTCTGGAATTCTCTTGCTTTTTCTATGATCCAATGGATGTTGGCAATCTGGTTCCTCTGCCTTTTCTAAATCCAGCTTGTACATCTGGATGTTCTCAGTTCACATACTGTTGAAGTCTAGGATTTTGAGAATTACCTTGCTATCATGTGAAATGAGTGCAACTGTCTGGTAGTTTGAACCTTGTTTGGCACTGTCTTTCTTGGGATTGGAATGAAAACTGACCTTTGTGGCCACAGCTGAGTTTTCCAAATTTGCTGGCATATTGAGCCCAGCACTTTCATAGCATCAACTGGAATTCCATCACCTCCACTAACTTTGTTCGCAGTGATGCTTCCTAAGGCCCAGTTGACTTCACACTCCAGGATGTCTGGCTCTGGTTGAGTTACCACACCATCGTGGTTATTTGGGTTATTAAGACCTTTTTTGTATACTTCTGTGTATTTTTGCCACCTCTTCTTAATATCTTCTGCTTCTGTTAGGTCCTTGCCTTATTTCTGTCCTTTATTGAGCCCATCTTTGCTTAAAATGTTCTCTTGGTATCTCTCATTTTCTTAAAGAGATCTCTGATCTTTCCCATTCTATTATTTTCCTCTGTTTCTTTGCTTTGTTCACTTCACTTCTTACCTCTCCTTGCTATTCTTCGGAGCTCTGCTTTCAGATGAGTGTATTTTTTCCCTCCTCCTTTGCCTTTCGCTTCTCTTCTTTTCTCAGCCATCTGTAAGGCCTCCCCAGACAGCCATTTCGCCCTGTTGTGTTTCTTTTTCTTGGTGATGGTTTCGGTCACTGTCAATGTATTGAGTTAGATTTCATGCTTGCCTAGCACTGATTTCACTTTTTAAAATTCCTTAAATAACATAACAGCAACCTAGAATTTTTGCCACAGAAACATCACTTTTCATTTATATATGTTTTATGTAATTTATTATTACCTGAAACAGCTTGTGCTTCTCATAAGAGCTAAAAAGTAATGACTCTTTTTTTAAAAGAGTGAGACATAGTTGACATAGAATATAATAGTTTCAAGTGTACAAGATAATGATTCCATATATGTGTGTATTCTGAAATGATCACTATAATAAATCTGATTAACACATATCACTACACATTGTTATAAATTTTTTTCATAACAAAAAATTGTTATGAAACTTAATGGGATGAGAAAAGTAATGAGAACTTTTAAGATCTACACTTTGAGCAATGCAAATTGCTAAGATTTGAAATTTTCCAATACACCAAATTTACAAATTTTTAAATACAGCACAGTATTACTAGTCATCATGCTGTACATTACTTCCCCAGGAATTTAAAATTTTATAACTGGAAGTTTGTACCTTTTGACCACTTTCACATATTTTTCCCATTCCCAACTCCCCATGCCTGGCAACAACCAATCTCTTCTCTTCATCTATGAGTTCCAGGTTTTATTGGTTTTGTTTGTTTTTATAGTTTCCACATATAAGTTAAAGCATGCAGTATTTGTTTTTTCTGTCTGGTGTATTTCATTAGCATGTCCTCAAGGTCAATGTATGCTGTTGCAAATAGCAAGCTTTCCTTTATTTTATAAGTAATATTTCATTGTGTGGGCTTCCAAGGTGGCATTAGTGGTAAAGAGTCCACCTGTCAGTGTAGGAGTGGAGAAGGCGATGACACCCCACTCCAGTACTCTTGCCTGGAGAATCCCATGGACGAAGGAGCCTGGTAGGCTGCAGTCCATGGGGTTGCGAAGAGTCAGACACGACTGAGCGACTTCACTTTCACTTTTCACTTTCATGCATTGGAGAAGGAAATGGCAACCCACTCCAGTGTTCTTGCCTGGAGGATCCCAGGGACAGGGGAGCCTGGTGGGCTTCCGTCAATGGTGTCACACAGAGTCGGACACGACTGAGGTGACTTAGCAGCAGCCGCAGCAGCCAGTGTAGGAGATGTAAGAGACGGGGGTTTGACCCGTGGCTTGGGAAGACCCCCTGGGGTAGTCGCACCCCACTCTGATCTTCTTGCCTGGAAAATTCAAGTTTTTTTTTGTGGTTCCTTATAAATTTTATGATTATTTGTTCTAGTTCTCTGGGAAAAAATAGGGGTATTTTTATAGGAATTGTATAAAATCTATAGATTGGTTTGGGTACTATGGACATTTTAAAAGTAATGATTCTTCCAATCCAAGAACACAAAATATTTTCCCATTTCTTTGTATGATTCACAGATTCCTTCATCAGTGTTTTATAGATTTTGGAGGATAAGTCTTTCACCTCCTTGATTAAGTTTATTCATAGGTATTTTATTCTTTTTGATGCAATTGTAAATGGGGTTGTTTCCATAATTTCTCTTTCTGATAGTTCATTGTCAGTGTATAGAAAGGCAACAGATTTCTGTATATTAATCTTTTATCCTGCAAATTTATAGGATTAATTTATTAACTCAAATACGTGTTTTTATTTTTTATTGGAGACTTTAGGATTTTCTATATATAGTATCATATTATTTGCAAATAGTGACAATTTTACTTCTTCCCCTTCAATTTGGATGCCTTTTACTTCTTGTCTGATTGGCTAGGACTTTCAATACTATTTTTAAAAGAAGTGGTAAGAGTGGGCATTCTTGTCTAGTTCCTGATCTTACAGGAAAAGCCTTCAACATTTCCCTTTATGTTAGCTCTGGGTTTGTCATAAATGGCCTTTGTTATGTTGAGATATGTTCCCTCTATACCCACTTTGATGAAAGTTCTTATTATGAATGAGTGTTGAATTTTGTCTAATGCTTTTCCCGTATCTGTTAAGACGATCTTTTGATTTTTTTTTTTTTTTTTTAAGGCTTTTCCTGGTGGCTCTGATTGTTGAGAGTCTGCCGCAGTGGTAGAGACCTGGGTTCGATCCCTGGGTTGGGATATCCCCTGGAGAAGGAAATGGCAACCCACTCCAGTATTCTTGCCTGGAGACTCCCATGGATGGAAGAGCCTGGTGGGTTACAGTCTATGGGGTTGCAAAGATTCGGACATGACTGAGTGACTAATACTTTGATTTTTATCCTTCCTCTTGTTAATGTGGTATATCACATTGATTTGCAAAAATCAAGCCATCCTTGTGTCCCTGGAATAAATCCCACTTGATCATATGTCTAATCCTTTTTATATATTATTGAATTTGGTTTGCTAATATTTTATTGAGAATTTTTACACCTATAGTCATCAGAGATATTGGCTTATAGTTTTCTCTTTTTTGTAGTGTCTTTGTCTGGTTTTGGTATTAAGGTAATGGTGGCCTTGTAGAATGAATTTGGGAGTGTTTCAACCTCTTCAATTCTGGAAAAGTTTGAGAAGGATAGGTATTAGCTCTTTACATGTTTGGCAGAATTTCTCTGTAAAACTGTCTGGTTTTGGATTTTGTTTTGCTGAAAACTTTTTTTTTTTAATACAAATTAAATTTCACTACTAATGCTCAATAGTTTCAGATTGTCTGTTTGTATTTTTTTAATCATGTGGTAGTTCTATTTTTTATCTTTTTAGAAGCCTCTATATTATTTTCCATAGTGGCTACACCAATTTGTATTCTCACCAACATTGTACAAGGATTCTCTTTTTTCCACATCCTAGTCAACACTTGATATTTCTTGTCATTTTGATAATAGCCATTCTAATAGGTGTGAGGTGATATCTCATTGTGGTTTTGATTTGCATTTTCCTGATGATCAATGATGCTGCTGCTGCTGCTGCTAAGTCACTTCAGTTGTGTCCGACCCTGTGCGACCCCATAGACAGCAGCCCACCAGGCTCCTCTGTCCTTGGGATTCTCCAGGCAAGAACATTGGAGTGGGTTGCCATTTTCTTCTCCAATGCATGAGAGTGAAAAGTGAAAGTGAAGTTGCTCAGTCATGTCTGACTCTTCACAACCCCATGGACTGTAGTCTGCCAGGCTCCTCCGTCCATGGGATTTTCCAGGCAAGAGTACTGGAGTGGAGTGCCATTTCCTTCTCCAATCAGTGATGCTAAGTACTTTTTATATACCCATTTCCCGTTTGCCATCTATATGTCTTCTTTGGAAAACAGCTATTAAGAGCCTCTGCCTTTTTAAAAAAGTTTTTAAATTGGATTATTATTGCTATTTTTTTTGCTCTTGAGTTATATGAGTTATTTGTATACTTTAGATATTAACCCCTTATCAGATACTGGTTTGCAGGTGCTTTCTCCCATTTCATAGTCTGCCTTTTTATTCTAGTAACAATTTTCTTTGCTCTGCAGAAGCTTTCAGTTTACTGTAGTCCCATTTGTTTGCTTTTCCTTTTGTTGCCTTTGTTCTTGCTCTCAAATCCAAAAAATCATCACCAAGATTGATGTCCAGTTGCTTACTGTCTGTGTTTTCTTCTATGAGTTTTATGGTTTCAGGTCTTACTCAAGTCTTTTATCCATTTCATGATTTTCATCCATTTTGAGCTAGTTTTTGTGTATGGTGTAAGATAGTGGTCCATTTTCATTCTTTTGCATGTATCTGTCTAATTTTCCCACCACCATTTATTGAAGAGACTGTCTCTTCACCATCCTTGGCTTATAATTGTCTTTTCTTAAATACACAATCCACATTGTATATTCATTGTATATTCTTTATCTTAAATTAACTGACATGTAAGCCTGGCGTGCTGCAATTCATGGGGTCGCAAAGAGTCGGACACGACTGAGTGACTGAACTGAACTGAAGCATGAGTTTATTTCTGTGCCTTCTATTCTGTTCAATTGATCTATGCATCTGTTTTGATGACTATGTCTTTGTAATATAGTTTGAAGTCAGAAAACGTGGTGCCTCCAACCTTGTTCTTAAAATTGTTTTGACTATTTGGGAACTTTCATTTTTCCATGAACATTTCAGGATTGTCTGTTCTATTTCTGTAAAGGAAAAAAAATGTCACCGGAATTTTGATAGAAATTGCATCGAATATGTAGATTGGGTTAATTACTACCTTTTATTGAGCACTTTTATGTACTCCTCTGAGTAACATTGTCTTTTCATTATATCCACCTGATTTAAAAAAACAAAAAGAAAGGAAAGTGAGACTTAGAGAGGCAGGTGAGTTGCCCAAATGGCATGTGGCAGAGAAATATTTGTACCCAGGTCTCTGTGACCACAAAGCCTGTGTTCTTAACCACAAATACTGCATTTGTTTTGCATATGATCTCCTACCTTATCAAAATACATCACTCAACATTTTTATAAACATCTCCCTCCATTTCAATAATTTTCCACAGTCTGTAATTTATCCCTCTCCAGTTTCTTTACTGTGACTTTGAATTTTGTTTTCTGATAAAGTTCAAATGCTCCCTTTAAATTTCCCAATCTGCCAGGAGAGATTAGATTCAATCTGCCATCATATCTTGAGCTGATTTTCATGAAGAACCATTGGAGAGAAGCCACAAATGCCCATGAGCACTCATAGGGAAAGAAATGACTTCGCAAGAAAGTCTCAAGAGACCTGTGGGGTAATGTTAGCCACAGCACTTGGAGAAAACTATTGATTGTATCTCTTCTGAATTCACTTTTTAGCCCTTTTTGTATTTCCTGATTCTTAAATTCAAACAATACAGAAGAGAATGAAGAAAAAAGTGAAAATTTCTCTCTCCACACCTAAAATCATAGGCCTTATTTTATTATCCTGTAAATATTCCAATTAAATTTAATCACATCTTTTTGTAGTTCTAAGATGTATTCTTATAAACATTTTTTTCTAAAGAATATTTTACTTTCATCTACATTGGATGAGATCACATCCAGTGTGATCTCAAGCTACTGCCACAGAAAAAGACACTGGAAAGACAGCAGATTTCTACTTCCTGAGTAAAGATCACAGGTATCAGATAATCAGCTATTAAGTTGGAAGTTCTTTAGGCAATTAGCACTTTATTTCCATTCAGTTCAGTTCAGTTACTCAGTCGTGTGCGACTCTTTGCGACCCCATGAATTGCAGCACGCCAGGCCTCCCTGTCCATCACCAGCTCCCGGAGTTCACTCAGACTCACGTCCAATTTCTACTTCCTGAGTAAAGATCACAGGTATCAGATAATCAGCTATTAAGTTGGAAGTTCTTTAGGCAATTAGCACTTTATTTCCATTCAGTTCAGTTCAGTTACTCAGTCGTGTGCGACTCTTTGCGACCCCATGAATTGCAGCACGCCAGGCCTCCCTGTCCATCACCAGCTCCCGGAGTTCACTCAGACTCACGTCCATCGAGTCAGTGATGCCATCCAGCCATCTCATCCTCTAGCTTCCAGTAATTAAATTAGCAAATTATTCCCTTCCCTTACCTCTCAGTAGGGATCAAGCGTGTCTACATTCTTCCACTAAGAATTGATTGAATATCTTTCTGGTTGACCATGGCCAGACTATGTACCTCTTCAATAGCCTATTTTATTTTTTTAATTTTATTTATTGATCTCTTATTTTTGGCTGTGCTGGGGCCTTGTTGCTGCACATGGGCACTGTCTAGTTGCAGTGCTTGGGCTTCTCACTAGTGGCTTCTCTTGTTGTGGAGCATGGACTCTAGAGCACACAGTTTTCAGAAATTGTGGTACACGGGCTTGGTTGCCCTGCGGCATGTGGAATCTTTCTGGACCAAAGATCAAACCTATGTCTCCTGCACTGACAGATTCTTAATCGCTAGAGGAGTCCTAACATGTTGATATGAGAAGGAAAAAATTACAACCCCAAACTTATAGATTATATAAGGGCAATGTGCAAGAAATAAGCATTCCCAGAACCATTAAGTTTAGGTGATAATGGACAAACATACTCCCTTCTTCCCTTCCTCCATTGCCCAAAGGCAGAAAGCCCTAAGTTTGGGGTTCTCTGACTTTGGCTTCACTAGTTTCTCTCTCTGCACCATGGCTTCTCAATTTTAGGAGCATTGATATGAAAAGGAGATTGATATGAAAAGCATATCAATCTTTTTTCATATCAAGCATTGATATGAAAAGCCCACATTTCCTTGAGATCATGGATCTCCTTTTCACTGGTATGTGTTGGTTCTGCAGTAATTCAAGAGGGAAGTTAAAAAGAAACAGGGATCACAAAATATATTTCAGTGTGTATTTTTGCAAATCTTTTCCTAAGCTATAATCTGTTTTACTTTTGTGGTTTTAATTTTCCTAACCAGTTTAAACTATTTGGTGGTTAAACAGCTGTGACCTTTCCAGTACTCAACATGTGATGTGACAGCACATTCTTCCTTCTGTTATTCATTGTGTTCCTTTTTAGCTCTGATTTTTTGAATGAATGAACTTCATTTCATTTTCAAGGTTTCTCTGAAAAGCACCAAGTTTTTGTCATCTGAAGCTTTATTACTTGAACACAGGACTTCCTAGGTGGTGCTAGTGATAAAGAACCTGCCTGCCAATGCTTGAGACCTAAGAAACTCTGATTCAGTCCCCGAGTTGGGAAGATCTCCTGGAGAAGGACATGGCAACCAACTCCAGTATTCGTGCCCGGAGAATCCGCATGGACAGAGGAGCCTGGCAGGCTACAGCCCATGGGGTCGCAAAAGAGTCGGACGTGACTGAAGTGACTTAGCACAGCATAGCACTTGAACACTGAGCCTGCCAGGCTTTTCTACCCTCATCAGTAGGAGATTTTGTGGGTTTTCAACTTATTTGCCGTGAGAACCAATGATGTGGGGTGTGTGTGCTCAGCTGCTAACTCGTGCCTGACTCCTTGCAACCCCATGGACTGTATAGCCTGCCGGGCTCCTCTGTCCATGGGATTTTCAGGCAAGAATACTGGAGTGGGTTGCCATTTCCTCCTCCAGGGGATCTTCCTAACCCAGGGATCAAATCCGGGTCTCCTGCATTGGCAGGTGTGTTCCTTAGCACTGCGCCACCTGGGAAGTCCCACGTGGAGAAGAGGCCAACTTTAATTCAGGGCCTGTGTGCTCAGCCGCTTCAGTCGTGTCCAACTCTTTGTGGTCCTATGGTCTCTTGCTCACCTGGCTCCTCTGTCCATGGGATTCTCTAGGCAAGAAGAACATGAATACAGAAAATTTCACATTCCTCAGTACCCAACCTATTTCCAAGATAAGGACACACAGCAGCAGGAGATGTGGAATACTTCTTTTGCTAATTTTGTTAAAATGTCACTTTCTTAAAAAAAAAAAGATTCATTAAAATATTAAAAATATACATTGAGTACTTACTGTATCGGGCACTGTTCTAGGCACAGGGGATCTGTCAACAAGAAAATATGGACTAAGTTCCTTACCATGTAAAATTCACATCCTAGTGAGGGGGACAGATAGTAACCAAACAAGTAAATATGTTACCTATGTTGTTAGAGTTTTAAAGTTAGAAATATAACATGCTTTTTTCATAAGTTTAGATAATGTAGAAGAGTATAAAGCAAGAAAAGAGATTGCCTTCTCAAGGTCCTGCCAACTCTCTGCTCACAAGTTACCAGTATTACAACTTAATGTGTATTCTTTCAGGTTTTTTTTTTTTTTTTTTTTTTTTTCCCTGGTTATACAAACATACAGCCTTCCCAGGTGATGCTAGTGTGAAAGAACTCACCTGCCAATGCAGGAGACATAAGAGACGTGGGTATGATCCCTGGGTTGGGAAGATCCCCTAAAGGAGGGCATGGCAACCCACTCCAGTATTCTTGCCTGGAGAATCCCATGGACAGAGGAGCCTGGATGGCTACAGTTCATAGCATCACAAAGAGGCAGACACGACTGAAGTGACTTAGCATGCATACACCTGTACAAACATATGCTCATATATTTGTTGTAGAAAAAGGATCATACTGTACATACTGTGCTTCAACTTTCTCCTTTTAAACTAAGATATGTAAATCTTCTCATCAGAAGATGTAGCTGTATTAGACTCTTTTCAGTGTCATGCCTATGGGTTTATTAATCCATTTCTCATTTATATTGTCTTTGTTTTCTCACTATTATAAAAATGCTGCAGCAAATATTCTTTTGTATTATATCACTTGCAGTGATAATATTTCTGTGTGTCATAATTCCTTCAGCTGGGCTGACTGGAGCAATGCACTTGCATATTATTAGACTGATTTTTCCAACAGTGAAGTCATTTGGAAGTCACATAGTGAAAAAAGGAAGGATTGGTGAAGAGTCATAAAAACAAAATAGCAGAAAAGTAACTCTTGGTGAAGAGTGAAAACAGAACAAGATGGGAGTATAATTGACCACAGAATGTAACTAACTATCCAGTCTCTGTGTCAGCCCTCTCATGAATTCTCCATAAATCCCACAGTTGGCCAGGTTATCTGATCTGAGCACCAGGAAGTGAGTATCAGATGGTTCTCATTTGGTGCTTTGTTCTCAGTCAGACAATGTTTTATGGACGCCCGATAGGCACTGTCAAATTCAACCACCCAACGTGTATTGAGTTCTTCCATACATCACATGGGATTTGTTGCATTCAATCATTCAATAAATGTTCCTGGAGCGCCTGCAATGTGCCAAGCACTGTGCTGGGCCTCTTATGGGAGGGCTAACCCAGTCATGGAGGTCAGGAAAGATTTCCCTCAAGGGTCTCCTGAGTGGGCATGGTTAGTCCATTAGGTGATGATGACTAAGTTGAGTGAAGGGTTTCTTGGAGTTACTTACCAGGAGACATAAGCACAGGCTCAGTAATGGAGAGAAACCAGCAAGGGTGAGGGGCAGAAGAAAGCCAAGTGGGTCTGGATGGAATTTGCATATCATGACTGTGATATAGTGATTTATAATAAGAAACATGTATTTGGCCTTTATCCCCACAAAGCTCCTAAAACCCTTGGAATTTCCTAAGTGATAAATATGATGAAGGTGTTTTGTTGTTTATAACAACCCCCCTTGAATCACACTTGAGTTTATGTTAATGAGGTGACTTGGAAAGCATCTAAGGATGGGAATGGGTAGCCAGAGGAACCAACCATGTGATTAGGGGGTTGGAACTTTCAGTTTGCTCTGACCTCCAGGGAGAAGAGAAGGGCTAGAGGTTGAACTGATCACCAGTGGGCAACAGTTTAATCAACAATGCCTCTATGGGCAGGATTCTTAGGGAGACAGGGCCTCCCCCAAATCACTGCACCCAAGCAGAGGCACAGGAAGGGGTGTAGCTGTCTGTTTGCCTGGACACTCACTTGGGGATGATCCGGGGTGTGTGACTTTAACCAGGTAGTAGATGAAACCTCCATAAAAACTATAAAGTGTGAGGTTCAGAGAGCTTCATGTTGGTGCCCTTCTCCTATGCTTTGCCCTATACATCTCTTCTATCTGGTTGTTCCTGAGTTTTATCTTTTTATAATAAACTGGCAATCTAGTAAGTAAAATATTTCTCTGAGTCTTGTGTGTTACTCTGGCAAGTTAATCAAACCCAGAAAGGGGGACTGTGGAACCTCCAATCTATAGCCAGTCAGTCAGAAGCACAGGTGACGACTATCCGCAAATAGATGGTATCAGAGTTTAGTTGAATGGTGGACACCCAGCTGGTGCCACAGAGAACACCACCCACATTGCAAATGGGTACAGAATTATTAATGACCTAGCATCAGGCAAGGTGAGGCTGGAGAGCTCCCAGAGCCCAGAACATGAAAGTCCTCATAGATCACGTTAAGGATTTTGACTTATCCTAAGATCAATAGGAAGCCTTTAAAAGGCTCTGAGCAAGGGAGAGAAGCTGTGGAAGGCAAAAGGATGTGGTGACATAATCAGATTTGCAATTTGAAAATACTGTTCTGAAAACAGCATGGAGTATAGACATAGAGGTGGGAATATAGTGAAAGCCTTTGCTGGGGACCAGATAAAAAGGTTTTGTAGGCTTCCTGTTAAGAGAACACAGTAGATTAGACTAGGGTGGTGGTAGATTAAATGTAGGGTTCATGAAAAGATATTAGGAGGGAGGGAGACAAAGATTAGGAAGAGGATTGTGTCCAGAATGAACCCTAGTTTTTAGATATGAGCATAGATGGTGAACCACTCATTGAGGCTGGGAACACTGCGAAAGACTGTTTGGGGAGGAAGTATCCTAAATTCTGCTTTGAGAATGTTTCGTTTGAGATATCTTTGAAGCAGCCAAGAAGGGTTTCCAAGTGTGCAAGTGGCTATTTGGCTCAGGAGCTCAAAGGAGTGGTGTGGTGTGGAGAGATCAATCTAAATAGATGTGGTCTTTGAAGATCCTCAGAACAGATGTGGTCTTTAAAACCCAGGTGAGATCTCCCAGGAAAGAGCATGGAGTGGGAAGAGGAGAGATCCCAGGGCCAAATCTGGAGAGCTGTCCACAGTAAAAGATGCAGCAGAAGAGGGAGGCATTTGCTTGACCTTGACAGTAAATACCTCCTTAAATTTGTACCCTAAACATTTCACTTGCCTCCATCTAGTCCCTTCCTTGCTGCCCAGAGAGGAACAATGTGAATCTGGAGTCACATCATGAAAGCCAGGGAATTTTTATTTTAAGAAGTGATGGTCATCGTTGTTGAATTCTGCTAAGGGGACAGACAAGTTGGGCATGGAATAAGCTGTTTGGATTGATCTGTGTCCTGTGGGGGAGAGAGTGATGGATATGCTGAAGTTCAGTTCTTCTTGGTCCGTCACTGTTTTATAGATCCACGCCTCATGCTCTGCTCTCTCTTCACTCTTCCAGACTGAGCAGTCTGGATGGCCTACACCTCTCTCTCTAGAGCAGTCTCCAACCAGTCTCTCACCTTGGTATTCTATACTTCCTTTTGTGAGAAGGGCTCTTCACTTAATTTGTCACAAAAACATCCCTACTGCTGTTGAACTTGCTCAATATTTCTCAGTAGCTGAGAAGTCTGCACTGCGTGTAGTGCTTTCCTTTTCAGAATAACAAACACCAGGAAGATCCCTTTGCATGCATGACCCAGAACAGTGCCAAGCACATAGAAGATGCACAATTATTGCTTATTAGAAGTTATGGTGGCTAAAGGCATAGGTTCTGGAATCTAACAGACCTGGGTTCAAATCCTAGCTCTGATAGTCACTAGCTGTGTGACTTCAAGCAAATTACTTAACCTCTCTGAGCCTCATCTATGAAATGAGGACTATAGCCAGACCTCATAAGTTTATTATAAGGGAGATAATACATTATGAAGATTAATGAAATAAATGAGGTACAGGATCCCAGATCATCTGAACCCACTTGGAACACACCTGAGCCCAGAATGGAGACTGACTTGTCAGGATTCTTAGGGAGACAGGGCCTCCCCCAAATCACTGCACCCAAGCAGAGGCACAGGAAGGGGTGTAGCTGTCTGTTTGCCTGGACACTCACTTGGGGATGATCCGGGGTGTGTGACTTTAACCAGGTAGCACCCGCTTGTCTAGTTTTCCAGGACAGAGAACGTGACTCTCCATGGCCCCTCCCTCCAGCATCCTGAGGCCTGAGAGCCTCAACTAGATGGTGTGTTCCTCTTTCCTAATTCTTGTTCACTCAATTGTGTATTGAATTTTTCAAAAAGTTTCTTACAGAAGCAAAAAAGGGGGGAACATGTCTTGCGTTTTGGAGCTTGGTCTCTTAAGTCAGGGCTAGGTCAGGGGCCCCTCTTGCACAAGTCTAGAGGTAGCGGTGGTCCGCAGGCGTTTCTCCACCGAGGTCTGTACCTGAGGGTTCATAGGACAGAAGGCTCACTGCCCATATTATTCACTGAGGTTTCCCTTTTCTCCTTGAGCACCACATGAGCCAGACCACATAGAGCTGAGCCATGCAGGCTGGCTTGTGTGCTCAGGGAGCTTGCCGCCTGGCTGGGAAGACAGATACACACATAATCACATTCATAGGACAGAAGGCTCCTGCCCATATTATTCACTGAGGTTTCCCTTTTCTCCTTGAGCACCACATGAGCCAGACCACATAGAGCTGAGCCATGCAGGCTGGCTTGTGTGCTCAGGGAGCTTGCCGCCTGGCTGGGAAGACAGATACACACATAATCACAGTGGAGATGAGGGTCGCAAGAAGGAGGAGGTACAGGGTGAAGTAGCCAAGACAGGACCAGAGAGAGGAAGCAACTCCCCCAAGGTCACACAGCTGGGGAGTAGCTGAACTGGGAGTGAGGCGCTCCACGGGCAGACTTCTGGATCTCTGCTCTTTCGCCCGTCATCCTCCATGTAACTGGGAGGGAGTTTTGGGGCTGCCTCAGATGGAAACCTCTGAGATGCTCTTCCATGAGCACACCTGGAACAACCAGACAGACTGTCCTTGGGCCATTTCCCTCTCCCTTCTTGATCAGTCCCAATGGGAAAACTTCCCAGAACACTCCCCCCACCTGCCTCCCTGCTCCAGCAGCTGGTCCCCCAACTGCTTCCTGGCGGGGAATATGAGGAACCGAGGCAACAGGATGCTGAGAGATTGACCTGACCAGCCCAGAACAGCTGGGCACCAAGTGCATAGGTGGGCAGCTGAGCCCCAGGCATCGTAGGAGCCACAGTGTCTGATGCTTGTTTCACTTACTCCTTCCCCGGCCCTGGCTGGGTCACTCTGCCCTTACTCAGAGAATCCGTGATTGAATTGGACTCTGGTGGTTCAGACAGAACTTCGCTTGCCCTCCCTCCCTTCAGCTTAGTTCCCAAGGGCAGCTGTCTTGGAAGCCTGGCCTGGGCTGGTGCCAGGGCCTCAGTCCCTCTGTCCGGGCTGGATGCTGCAAGGCAGGGTGCAGGCGGGTCTCCATGTCCTGGCATTGTCAGGAGCTGTGTTGTGGTTGAAGGCCGAGGGCCATCTTGCCTCTGGTGACCTGGGAGAGAGCCAAGAGGAGGGAAGGCAGAGAGAGGAGTCCACACAGACTCAGTGATAATAAACTGCCCAGGCTTCTGGTCAGCTGGTGAGCTCTCCTTGCACATTTTCCAAGAGATACTACAGGAGTTAAGGCGGGAGCATTTATGGCGTGAGCTGAGCTGTGCACACCCTTCCTCAAGGCGAACAGGTACAGGTTATTGACCCTTCCACCCAAGTCTCATGGGGATGGGGTCCCAACAGCCTTCAGCAGGAAGGCTTGACGTGAGAGACTGTGGCTATGACGACACTTAACTGTAGCTGACACAACCAGAAGAATCTAGAGGGCCAAGGTTATGTCTCTCAGCCTGGAAGCATCAGGGCAGGCAGAGGGAGAGAGGAGCTTCTGGGCTGACAAGAAGCACAGATGTGTCTTTGACTGTGGATCACTGTTGCATGGCCTGCAGGGACCCTGTGACGGATCTGCAGTAGGAACATCAGCTGGGAGCGGAAGAGAAATTGCCTGTAGTGAGAGGCTGTGGGCTGTAGCACTGGCATAGAAGATCAGGGGTACCAGGAATAGCCCCCTGAGACAGGCATGGCTCCTGGGGAGGTGAGTGATGGTTGAAGGATTCAGAGGGGACCCTCTGAAGAACCCAGAAAGAGTTCTGGGAAAGGGGGATTTAAACATCAGTCAGGTCCAGATTGCTGGAGCTGGTGTGCAAGCTTCTCTGCTGTTCTCTGATTTCTCCTTCCCCACCATGTACCCAAACCAGGGAGAACACATCAGGACAGGAAGACCATTATCCTCCATTTTTGGAAAGTATGTAACCCTCTACTGGGCCCTAGTTAGGAGCAGGGAAGAAGTATAACCTTGCAATAAGTAGTTATTGATCAACATACTGAACTGGACTTTCTGAGTTCTGAGTGGAGACCATGCCTTGTGATTTAGATTGTGCTGAGAAAGTCCTGGGGTTGCGGATGTTCTCATCCAGGTGTGTTAATTACATCTCATGAGTTCTGTTGGTTTAATGTCACATTCACTGCTTCCCTGATAGTTCAGTTGGTAAAGAATCCACCTGCAATGTGGGAGGCCTGGGTTCGATCCCTGGGTTGGGAAGATTCCCTGGAGAAGGGAAAGGCTCCAGTGTTTTGACCTGGAGAGTTCCATGGACTGTAGTCCATGGGGTCACAAAGAGTCAGACACGACTAAGCGACTTTCACTTTCTGGCTTTCCAAGTCGCGCCGTGGTAGAGTCTGCCTGCCAAAGCAGGAGATGCAAAAGACGCTGGTTTGATCCCTGGATTGGGAAGATCCCCTGGGGTAGGAAATGACAACCTGTTCCAGTATTCTTTCCTGGATAATCCCATGGACAGAGGAGCCTGGCTGACTACAGCCTATGGGGCTGCAAAGAGTTGGACACAACTGAGAGACTCACACTTCCAGTTAATCAATGGGAGAGCCCTCCCTGGAATCCAAGGCGGTATTGCCATGCCCGTGCCAGAACAAGGCTGTGTGAAGGGTAATGGGGGAGGAGCAAGCAAGGACCACCTCTGGGCTGGGGGAGAAGGGCATTTCCAAAAGATAATATCCCTCGTCCTGAGCAGGTGCTGGGGCTGGGCCTCTGGTGGGGAGCGTGGGCCTGGCCAGGCAAGATGTGTACTCAGCAGAGCCGCAGCCAGCTCCATGGGAGCCCTGCCTAAAGGTTTTCAGCATCCTTTCTCCCATCCAAACATCCCCTCCCCGCTCCTCCTCTCCTCCTGTTTTCATTTTGGGTTTTCTAAGGTAGTGCTGGGAGTTTAGGTGTGGCTGCTCCTTCCCACCCTCTTGGTCTGAGTTCCCCACCCCCATCTAGAAGTTCACTCATCCTAAAAACTGAGGTTTCATTCAAGGTAGTCTCACTGTAGCTGGGGTCGGGGTGATGTATGCGAAGAAACCCACTTCTCTCCCTCTTGAGGCCTATCTCTTTGGTCTGGGACCCTGCCGCCTTTTTCACCTGGGCTACTGTGCTAGGATTTTAGCCTGTTCCCTTGTCTATTCTAGCCCCTACCTCTTCACCAGCTATTCTCCATACAGCTTCCACGGTGGTCATTTAAACGTGTAAACAAGATGAGGTCAAGCAACTGTGTAAAACCCTCCCATCATGCTCAGAATTAAAACAGGAGCTTTTAAATAAGACCTAGAAGTATCTGTGACCCAGTCCCTTACTGCCTTCTCCAGAATTCTCTCCTGCCGCTTGCCACCTTGTCAGGTGGCTGCAGGTGGCCGGGCAGCTCGGGCTCTCCCTTTTTAGTGTTCTCAGGAATACTCTTTCCTTGCCACCCCAGCTCCTCTCTCATCTCCACTTAATGCCATTTTCTTAGAAAGGTCTGGACCTTCTGTGCTCTGTCACAGATGTTATTTTCTTCAGTCCACTTACTGCTTTTATTGTCATATATTTCTCATCTTTGTTTAATGTGTGTCTCTTTCCCATATTGGTGGCTCAGTTAGCCGTTTGGCTACCCACTTGGATCCCCAGAGGCTCGGGCAGTGCCTGGTATACAGTGGGTCCTCAAAATGATGTGTTGACCAAAATCATCTTAGGTTACATACTGGCTGCCGAGTATTTATCCTCTATGTGATCCATCCTGGAGTGGCCAGGAGGGCCTGAGGGTAAGCTGCTCTGTAGCTCTCAGCTCTCAGATGCAAAGCATCAGGGGCCCTGAGAATTGACTCACCTTTGGAAATAGGTCCGTGGTGAAGACCCAAATACATCTCCGGTGACTGTGAGTGATTTAGATCACTTTCACATCATTAAAATTGGACTAATAATGCCTGTTTTGAGGAGAAGAGGACAACAGAGGATGAGATGGCTGGAAGGCATCACTGACTCGATGGACGTGAGTCTGAGTGAACTCCAGGAGTTGGTGATGGACAGGTTAGCCTGGTGTGCTGCGATTCATGGGGTTGCAAAGAGTCAGACACAACTGAGAGACTGAAGTGAACTGAATGCCTATCTCACAGGTCTGTTTTTGTTTTTATTTTTGTTTTTTTTTAAATTGACTTACAGTTGATTGGAAAATTCCATGGACAGAGAAGCCTCAGTCATGTCCAACTCTTTCCATGGGTTTGCAAAGAGTTGGACATGACTGAGTGACTTTCACTTTTTTGATTTACAATGTTGTGTTCATTTCTGCATAAAGCAAAGTTAAGCATATAAATACATATAAATATAAACTGGGTTATACGTATATATTCATTAAAAATTATTTATTTATATTTAGGTATTAGTCAATATTGTTGTTGTTGTTTAGTCGCTAAGTTGTGTCCAACTCTGTGACCCCTATGCACTGTGGCCTGCCAGGCTCCTCCGTTCATGGGATTTCCCAGGCAAGAACCTACTGGAGTAGCTTGCCATTTCCTTCTCCAGGGGATCTTCTCAACCCAAAGATCAAACCCAGGTCTCCTGCTTTGCAGGCAGATTCTTTACTACTGAGCCACCTGGGAAGTCCCATATATTCATTTTTATATTCTTTTCCATTATGGTTTATCACAGGATATTAAATATAGTTCCCTGTGCTATACAGCAGTGTTACAGAAAGGGCCCAAGAGTGGGCTCTTGTCTAACACTTGGAAATGAATTGTCTGAGGTGACACACGTGCTGACAAAGCAAGAGACTTTACTGGGAAGGGGTGCCCAGGGAGAGCAGCAGGGTCAGGAACCCAGGAGAGCCACTCTGCCATGTGGCTTGGAGTCTCGGGTTTTATAGTGATGGGATTTCTGGGTTGTCTCTAGCTAATCATTCTGACTCAGGGTCCTTTCTGGTGGCATGTAGGTTACTCAGCCAAGATAGATTCCAGTGAGAAGGATTCTGGGAGTCTGGTAGGACATATGGGCTAGAGCCTCCTCTCCCCTTTTGACCTTTCCCAAATCCTTCCAGTTGGTGGTAGATTGTTGGTTCCTAGTTCTTTACTAGGCCCTCCATTGTAAGATAACTCATGCAAGGAGCTACTGTCTTGCCCGGCCAGGATGGGCAGTTTTGGTTAGTTGTTCCCCTAATAGCAGGACTTTGTTGTTTATCCATCCCGTATATATTAGTAGTAGTTTGCATCAGCTAATCCCAGACTCCCAATCCTTCCCTCCCAGACCCTCTTCCCCCTTGACAAACACAAGTCTGTTCTCTGAGTCTGTTTCTATTTTGTTCATTTTTCTCATATTTTATGGCGGCTTCCTAGGTGGAGAAGGCAATGGCACCCCAGTCCCATACTCTTGTCTGGAAAACCCCATGGATGGAGGAGCCTGGTGGGCTGCAATCCATGGGGTCGCTAACAGTCAGACATGACTGAGCTTCACTTTCACTTTTCACTTTCATGCATTGGAGAAGGAAATGGCAGCCCACTCCAGTGTTCTTGCCTGGAGAATCCCAGGGACGGGGGAGTCTGGTGGGCTGCCGTCTCTGGGGTCGCAGAGTCAGATATGACTGAAGCGACTTAGCAGCAGCAGCAGGTGGTGCTAGTGGTAAAAAAAATCTGCCTGCCAATGCAAGAGACGATTAGAGATGCTGATTTAATCCCTGGATTGGGAAGGTCTCCTGGTGGAGGAAAAGGCCACCTACCCCAGTGTTCTTGCTTGGAGAATCCCATGGACTGAGGAGCCTGGCAGGTTACAGCCCATGGGATTTCAAAGATTTGTGTCATATTACTAGAATCCACAGATAAGTGTTCTGACTTAATACAATGATCTCAAGGTCGATCCATGTTGCCTTATTTCATTCTTTTTTATGGCTGAGTGATATTTCATCGAGTGTGTGTGTCACATCTTCTTTATCCATTCATCTTTTGATGGACACTTAGGTTGTTACCATGTCTTGGTTATTGTAAATATTGCTGCTATGAAGATAAGAGTGTATATATCTCTTTGAAGTCTAGTTTTGTCTGGGGATATGACCAGGAGTGGTATTGCTGGGTCATATGGCAACTCTAGTTTTAGTTTTTTGAGGAACCTCCACTGTTTTCCATAGTGGCTGCACCAACTCACATTCCTACAAAAGTATAAGAGGGTTCCATTTTCTCCACACCCTCTCCAGCATTTAGTATTTGTAGACTTTAAGGATGGCTATTCTGACTGGTGAGGTGATATCTCACTGTCATTTTGATTTACATTTTGCTAATAATTAGCAATGTTGACCATTTCAGTTCAGTTCAGTTGCTCAGTCATGTCTGACTCTTTGCAACCCCATGAATCACAGCACGCCAGGCCTCCCTGTATATCACCAACTATCAGAGTTCACTCAAACTCATGTCCATCGAGTCAGTGATGCCATCCAGCCATCTCATCCTCTGTCATGCCCTTCTCCTCCTGCCCCCATTCCCTCCCAGCATTGGGGTCTTTTCCAATGAGTCAACTCTTTGCATGAGGTGGCCAAAGTATTGGAGTTTCAGCTTCAGCATCAGTCCTTCCAATGAACACACAAGACTGGTCTCCTTTAGGATGGACTGGTTGGATCTCCTTGCAGTCCAAGGGACTCACAAGAGTCTTTTCCAGCACCATAGTTCAAAAGCATCAGTTTTTCGGTGCTCAGCTTTCTTCATAGTCCAACTCTCACATCCATACATAACCACTGGAAAAACCATAGCCTTGACTAAACAGAACTTTGTTGCCAAAGTAATGTCTCTGCTTTTGAATATGCTATCTAGGTTGGTCATAACTTTCCTTCTGAAGAGTAAGTGTCTTTTAATTTCATGGCTGCAGTCACCATCTGCAGTGATTTTGGAACCCCCCAAAATAAAATCTGAGACTGTTTCCACTGTTTCCCCATCTATTTCCTATGAAGTGATGGGACCAGATGCCATGATCTTAGATTTCTGAATGTTAAGCTTTAAGCCAACTTTTTCACTCTCCTCTTTCACTTTCATCAAGAGACTTTTTAGCTCCTCTTCACTTTCTGCCATAAGGGTGGTGTCATCTGCATATCTGAGGTTATTGATATTTCTCCTGGCAATCTTGATTCCAGCTTGTGTTTCTTCCAGCCCAGCGTTTCTCATGATGTACTCTGCATACAAGTTAAATAAGCAGGGTGACAACTGTCTCTTATACACATCTGGATCAAATCCGGGTCTCCTGCATTGGCAGGTGTGTTCCTTAGCACTGCGCCACCTGGGAAGTCCCACGTGGAGAAGAGGCCAACTTTAATTCAGGGCCTGTGTGCTCAGC
>SJYT01035862.1:844252-897946 GCA_006410635.1 Cephalophus harveyi
GCCACAGTCAGCTCCCGGTCTTGTTTTTGCTGAGTGTATAGAGCTTCTCCATCTTTGGCTGTAAAAACTATAATCAATCTGACTTCGGTGTTGACTATCTGGTGATGTCCATGTGGAGAGTCTTATCTTGTGTTGTTGGCAGAGAGTGTTTGTTATGACCAGTGCATTCTCTTGGCAAACCTCTATTAGCCTTTGCCCTGCTTCATTCCATACTCCAAGGCCAAATTTGCCTGTTACTCCAGGTGTTTCTTGACTTCTACTTTTGCATTCCAGTCCCCTGTAATGAAAAGGACATCTTTTTTGGGTGTTAGTTCTAAAATGTCTTGTAGATCTTCATAGAGCCATTCAACTTCAGCTTCTTCAGTGTTACTGGTTGGGGCATAGACTTGGATTACTACAATATTGAATGTTTTGCCTTGGAAATGAACAGAGATCATTCTGTCGTTTTTGAGATTGCATCCAAGTGCTGCATTTTGGACTCTTTTGTTGACCATGATGGCTACTCCATTTCTTCTGAGGGATTCGTGCCCACAGTAGTAGATATAATGGTCATCTGAGTTAAATTCACCCATTCCAGTCCATTTTAGTTTGCTGATTCCTAGAATGTTGACGTTCACTCTCGCCATCTCCTGTTTGACCAGTTCCAATTTGCTTTGATTCATGGACCTGACATTCCAGGTTCCTATGCAATATTGGCTCTTTATAGCATTGGACCTTGCTTCTATCACCAGTCACATCCACAACTGGCTATTGTTTTTGCTTTGGCTCCATCCCTTCATTCTTTCTGGAGTTATTTCTCCACTGATCTCCAGTAGCATACTGGGCACCTACCGAACTGGGGAGTTCCTCTTTCAGTATCCTGTCATTTTGCCTTTTCATACTGTTCATGGGGTTCTCAAGGCAAGAATATTGAAGTGGTTTGCCATTTCCTTCTCCAGAGGACCACATTCTGTCAGACCTCTCCACCATGACCCTCCCTTCTTGGGTGGCCCCACACGGCATGGCTTAGTTTCACTGAGTTAGGTTGAGCATCTTTGCATGTGCCTAAGTGAGTGCCGAAGAATTGATGCTTTTGAACTGTGGTGTTGGAGAAGACTCTTGCGAGTCCGTTGGACTGCAAGGAGATCCAACCAGTCCATCCTAAAGAAGATCAGTCCTGGGTGTTCATTGGAAGGAATGATGCTAAAGCTGAAGTGAAGTGAAGTCGCTCAGTCATGTCTGACTCTTTGCGATCCCATAGACTGTAGCCTACCAGGCTCCTCTGTCCAAGGGATTTTCCAGGCAATAGTACTGGAGTGGGTTGCCATTTCCTTCCTTTGGCCACCTTATGCAAAGTGTTGACTCATTGGAAAAGACCCTGATGCTGGGAGGGATTGGGGGCAGGAGGAGAAGGGAACGACAGAGGATGAGATGGCTGGATGGCATCACCGACTTGATGGTCATAAGTTTGAGTGAACTCTGGGAGTTGGTGATGGACAGGGAGACCTGGTGTCCTGCGATTCATGGGGTTGCAAAGAGTCGGATACTACTGAGCGACTGAACTGAATTGAATGGCCATTTATGTATCTTCTTTGGAGAAATGTCTGTTTAGGTCTTCTCCCCACTTTTCAACTGGGTTGGTATTTTTTTGTTGTTGTTATTGTATGAGCTGTTTGCATATTTTGAAAATTAAGACCTCATCAGTGGCATCATTTGCAAATATTTCCTCCCCACCTATAGGCTGTCTTTTCATTTTGTTTCTGGTTTCCTTTGCAGTGGAAAAGCTTGTAAGTTTGATCAGGTCCCATGTGTTTGTTTTTGCTTTTATCTCACAGATTGTTCTGATGGTTAAATGGGTGAGAGTCAGAGAAGGGAGATCTTTATAAAGTACCTACCACGTGGCAGACCCTCTGCTGCATCCTTTATGTATTAGTACATTCAGTGGGAGTAAGTTTTATGCGTGACCATGTGATTGGAATGGCTCTAGCCAAGCCAGATTTGAGTTACTTGTTGGCATTTTAGCTCCCGGCAAGTCAGGGAGAACACTAGGTAACCTGGGTTGCGATCCGCGGATGATCAGAGGGAGATGGCAGGTGGCTGTGCTTTCTTTGTTGCTTTCGTTGGCATTGAGGTGACACTTTCTGTGGCCTCTTGTTCCTCCACAAATCTGTGGGGGTAGGGACCTTAGAACGTGCTGCCTTCAAAGAGGTGATTAAAGTTGATGAGGTCATAAGAGTGGGGTCCTAACCCAATATGACTGTTCTCTTCATAAGAAGAGAAATGATACCAGGAGACCTTTGGGAAGTGGCTGGAGACTTATCAGCTTTGCTTCTGCCTTCTGAAACCTCAACTGTTTCACTTCATTGGTTTTACGGGTGGCAGTTACTATGCAAATATGTTGTGAGGGTTAGGATATACCACAATGACTGTCAACATCCTTCTTGACACTCATAACATAATGGGAGGACAATAAAACATAATTTCTGTGGTTGCAATGAAAGTTCTAAGTGGTACAGAAGTAGGAGAAAGTTCAGCTCAGCCTGCTGGAATTGAGATCTGAGTTGGGTTTGGTAAGAGCAGGGCTTTGGTGGTGGAAGGTGTGGGGTGATCATTCACTATTTCTTCTTTTGGGGCATGCTTCTCCATTTGATGGTAATCCTGGCACCCAAATTGCACAGCAGGGGCTTGTGTCAAGCAGAATTATTCATGGCTTCCAGCAAAATATTGTCTGCAAATTCCTGTTTCCAGACAAACAGGTCTGGCTCCCTATCTTCTCAGGCCCAGCTGGGGTGCAGACTCCTCCAAACCTTTTTAAACTGGTGAAAAGATCAGAGCTGAGCCTGCGTTGACAAAGCACTAAAAACGGGGTAAAGTGACCCTTTTCCCAAGTGGAGGTGTGGCAGCCTGGTTAGCAGGTCACAGACTGGTTTCCTCTTTCCTTCGGGCGCGTCTTTTGGCCTTCCGTTCCCTGAGGCCTTCCCCTGTTCCGGCCCCTGACCTGGGGTTAAAGTGCTACACTTTGAGCATTTCCTATGCAGACCTCACAAATGCTTCCCTATTCTGCACCAGCTCCGAGGAGGGTGATGCTGAACATAGTGGAAGGAGTTGTGCTCAGAAGATGCTGCTCTCCTGCCCCGCTGAATGCCTGGGGCCTCCTGACACCGCCAGGGTGTCACCAATCCAAGACAAAGCTTCAGGCCCTTTTGTCTTAGGGCAGACATATGGGGCAGAGATATGAACCATTGCAACCTTCTAACTAATGTCTTACTTTAGCCCATCTAGAATTCCCCAGCAAGGTATTTTAATAATAAAACAAGGATTTATCTAATGAGCTGAAGAGAGCAGTCTGTTGTTCAGATCACTTGGACTTCTCTTCAGTACTCAATTATCTGGAATTTTTTGAAAAATATGAACTCCCAGGTACTGTTTTTTCCTCCAAAGCTCCAGATGTGTCTGGTGAGCAGCTTTGTTTAAAGACAACTGGACTGGGTGATGATCTTTTATCTGGTTTGTTTCACTATTTTTCTATTTCATATTTAGAGCTCTCCTTTAGTTTGTTTTCCAATTTCTCCATCTCTTTTTTGTTGTTCTTTCTCAGGCCTTTATCAAGTATAGTAGAAAAGCTTTTGTATACATAAATAAAAATAGGTGGCTCAGATGGTTAAGAATCTGCCTGCAGTGAGGGAGACCGGGTTTGGTCCCTGGGTCAGGAAATCCCCTGGAGAAGGAAATGGCTACACACTCCAGGTTTCTTGTTTGGATAATTCCTTGGACAGCAGAGCATGATGGGCTATAAAGAGTGGGACACGACTGAGTGACTAACATTTTTTAATATAAATAGTATGTATATTACATGTTTTAGAAAATTTATGTATTTTTTGCCTAACTAAAAAATTTAGACATTTTGATTACACTTGACTATGCAGAGAATGCTAGATTTCTAATTTATATTCACTCAAAACTTTAATATAGTTGCATTTATTTTAGTATTATTGCTAAACACTAGTAATCTAATCTAGTATTACTGCTAAAAGTCTAGAAAACTTATTATCTTTGTGATTAAAAAAATATTGAATGAGGCTTGAAACTTCTAATCCAATTCTGAGCATACAAAGAAAAATTGTATTTATATTGTAAAAAAAAAAAAAAAGACAAGAAATTAACATGTGATATGTTATTAACTGCAAATTTTGTTCAAATTTCACAAAACTTTATGCTAGCGTCCATTATTTGTTTTCATACCTTATTCAAGATTCCACATTGTATTTAGTTGCATTGAGCAGCTTTAACTGCAACAAATTCTGGTAAATTCTCTTTTCATTTTTATTGTTTACAAACATTTTCTAATATACCTTGTATGGCCCCTATAGTGGACACTTAATTTTCAAATACACGGGGTTTTTTAAGTATCTTTGATATTAGCTTTTCATTTAAATGTTTTCTTCTCTGTAGTGACCCTCTGTTTTTTTTTCAACTTTTTTTTTTAACTTTACTAAGGCTTTCAATGGCTAAGTCAAAGATTTGGTAAATGTCACACTGCACTTGAAAATATGTGGGTTGTTTTCAAATATCTCTTGGTATTGATTTCTAACATAATTCCACAGTGATGAGAACAGACTCTGTAAGATTTCAATACCTTTAGATCATGAAAGTTTTGCACCTTATTTTATGTCCTTGGATATGTTCCAATGTCTCCTGGTCTGTAGTTTATGGGAACTTGAATAGAATTTGCATACTACCGTTGTGTGAAAATTGTAGTATTCGAGGGCCAGTCTGCCATCTCTAAAGTAAACAAACATTTCCCAAAGATTTTTTATCTCAAATATTCAACAAATGTTCATAAAATCTGCTACAGTAATACTTGCTGCTGCTACTGCTGCTAAGTCGCTTCAGTCGTGGCCGACTCTGTGCGACCCCATAGACGGCAGCCCACCAGGCTCCCCCGTCCCTGGGATTCTCCAGGCAAGAACACTGGAGTGGGTTGCCATTTCCTTCTCCAATGCATGAAACTGAAAAGTGAAAGGGAAGTCGCTCAGTCGTGACTGACTCTTAGCGACCCCATGGACTGCAGCCCACCAGGCTCCTCCGTCCATGGGATTTTCCAGGCAAGAGTACTGGAGTGGGGTGCCATTGCCTTCTCCGACAATAATACTGAATGGAAACTTTTAAATGAAGGTTATGATCTGCAACTACTGATATGAAGGATGACAGACAGCAAATTATGCAATCAAGTTTTTAATAACAAAGATACTATTTTTAACATGGTCAAATATACTTGGCTAAGTCCAGATTTTAAAAAACAAAAGTATCTAGCCCAACAGTACAACCATACAGCTTTGTACAGAACATTCCATAGATCAACAGAAAATACATTTGAGCACAAAAATAAAAAATATTTAAAGAGAATCTCTAAGCAGCATTTTATTTCTGCAAAACAGACATATAGTACTGATTAAATATCTACAAGTGCTTTCCCTTTACAAAAATACATATATTCTTAATAGACTAAGTCATTAACAATGACCTGGTAATCTTTCACTTCAATTTGAATGATTCATAAGCTAAATCTTACAACCACAAAAAGGTTTTTATTTGTATTAAGATGTTACCACTTTTGACAAAAAGAAAGCTTAAAATATTTCATATTTCAAAGGAAAATTAGCAACAGAACTGTACAATATAGTCTGTGATGGTTTGATTTAATGTGAGGGCTACTCTGTTAAGAACTGGTGCTTGCTGCTGTGTGGCCAGAAGCAGGAAACGCAGGACACTGGTGCTCCCCCCACAAGCTCTTGTCGCCGACCACAGCTTCATAAGGACACTTGGGCCCCTATCCCCATTCAAAAAAATATAGCCAAAGAAAGCTGCCCCTGAATAACGCTAGGCTGATCCCATTCCATCTCTAATGTGCGGAACGCCTGCTATGCTGGACTGATGTGAAGTCCATATACACATAATCTATTCACCATCTCTGCACTGCACAGAAATGTTTAATCTTCACTTTACACTAGATTCGTTTCTTATTCCAGGAAGCTCTGGAAAATGGAAGAAAACTGGACCCACTATTTAATGTTTCACTTGATTCTAAAGACAATTAAAATTAAAACGCATTTCTGAATAATGTCTCAAGTTCTGAATCCTAGAAAAAGGGGCATAGCAAGTATACAGACACATTTTAAATTATTTTTGTTTAATTTCATAACTTTCTAAAAAGGAAGTGCTCAAGCATTTTAATTGTATTTGAAAATATAGTCAGGATAGCAAAAAAACACACTACTTGTGAAAACTATATTACAGTAGGAAGAGAATCACTTTTAAATTATTGGGAAAATGCTACTGCTTTAAGAAAAAAACTATGAAAACCCTGTGATGTAATATTTAAGTATTTTTAAAGAACTTTCAATCTGAACTTTTTTCAACAAAATACTACTGAACTAAACTGTATCAAGTAAATCCAGAATTAATTGGTTGTTTTGTGCTTTCAGAGGGTTTGAGTTTTAGCATGTTTTTCAATTTTTATAAACCAGATCTGTCAGGTTATATTCCTTATTATAGGGACAGGGGTGTATCTTAAAATGATAGCATTTCATATTTTTATGTTTCCAACCCATAAAATCAAAGCTATGGCAAACTCTCTTTTTGTAATGCCCACAACCAGTATCTACATCTCACTGGTATAAAGTATAGCCTGCTGGAAAATTCCTATGGTACACCAGAGTATGTAATGAGTACATCCATCTTTACCCTAGCCCAGGAGGTTTACCTAGTGGCCTGTCAGGAAGACTTCATTAGTGTGGGCCCACAGCACGGGCTCCCCAGAATATCGGTGTGAGGTCAGGGCTTAACCTGATGTACATGCTCTTCATCTGAGGCCCGAATTTGGCTCTATGGTTAAATTCTAAAAACAAAATAACTGCTGAGAAACAAGACAAAGAGTTACTTAAAAAAAAAAAAAAAAAAAAAAAAAACCCCACAGGCCTTTGGGAAACTTTTTGTTTTTGGATACAGAAAAAGAGAAATGTACTGTTTTCTACACAAGTAAGTATGTCAGCACTTTTACCAAAGTCTGGATTTAATAAAATTTCTCATATTACTAAGAACCCAGGAACTAAATAAGCATAATTTTAGTCCATATTGCCTCCATGGGATAAAAATCTTCTCAAATTAGAATTTAAAATCTCAATTTCAATTTTCTCTCCAAACTATGTATTTCTCCCATTTTTCATCCAGAGGGAGGCTACTGGTTGTGTTAATCTCTTTTTCACCTTTGAGAATTTCCTAAGATCTGTCAGATGGTGCTGGAAAAACAAGAAACATGGCTGAAAGGAAGTATGTTCTGATTATTGCAAGAAAAACCTGCATTTGATTGATCTTACCATGAAAATTAAGTTTAAAGTCTTTCTTTGGTGATATTTTAGCAACTACTCAAGGTTATTGCCTAATTATATAAAAGTAAATTGCAGTCTAAAAATTTCCAACCTCCAAACAGTTAAAACTGTCTCTCTAACATGGTTATTAACACTAAAATGTCTTTGGTGATATCTATTTTCTTATGAAAATCTTTCAAAGAGAGATTACTCTAACTTACAAGAGCCTATTTAGATATAAAACCATTGATAAGAGACAGGGACAGAAAACTTAAAACTTATGCAGTAAATCTACAACAGAAATGCACTTTAGCGATGAGGCACTTTCTCTTAAATAGTTCAATAAAGCTAAACAGTTCACAATATTATATAACATACTATTTTCCCCCTTAAAGAATCATTTTAATTTAGGTTACATATAGTTGAGCAAACTCATTACATTTATAAAATGTAGCATATTAATATGGGACAGACTTTTAATGAATAGAGAAATAATATATTTTTCTAAAAGCATCACCCAAGGTACCTGGACCCCAGACTGAATGACCTAATATCACCTCATCAGTGAACCTTTTTTTTTTTTTTTTTTTAAAAATACTTAAAAAGCATTTTGTTAACCTGGAGTAAGGGCTATATTTGGATTTTTCTATTAACTAATGTGATTACTTCAGTTAAACTGATGTCTTATAATGCACAGGCCTTCTTTAGATCCAAGGTCCCTTGACCCTTGGACATCTATGATATCTAAAGTAGAGATAACCGATTACAAAATCTTTTGTGGAAGTAAAGTTCTTTCAGTTTGTTGCTTAAGAAACAAGAGACTAAAGAAAAACTTAGTTTTATTCTCCAATTTTGCAGATTCAGATGATTATTCATATAGGCTACTTGTATAAAGAGTAAATTTTATTAGCACCCCGTGTGTAAAACTGAACACCTATGTATTTTTGCCTGTGTATTTTTTCTGTATCTGGTTTCTTACAAATTTCACAACCTGACTCGGGATAATTAACTAGGGATTAGTGTATTACTAGACATGAAAGTAGTCCCATACTTAAAAACCATAGTTGAATATATGAAGAAGTCTGTGGCTCAAACAGTGACACCACATTATTCAGGACCATCATAAAATGTGTACCTTTCCCCATATAACAGATGCGCTTCTTTATGCAAGGGCTTTCACATGTTTTGGCACATATTCCACTGCATTTCAATAAAAATGCTAATACAGTAACATTAAATAAAGGAATTCTATATAAAACTATTCTCAATTCCATAATTACTTCCTATATATTTCCTTGGAAAATAGAGACATTACATAAGATGAGGCAACAGGCCAAATTTAACGAGATCATGTATACAAAACTCATTTAAGGCTGTAAGTTTTGGCTGGGACCCAAAAACATCCAGGTCTCATTTGTGGTTTTTTAAAATGCACTCTCAATTCATTTTGAGTTAATTAAAAATTAACTTCCGTAAGTCATCACTGACCTAGATGTGACAAATTTATAAGAAATCTACAAATGCCTTAGAGATGTCAGGGAACTGGATTTCACAGCACAGCAAAATAATTTCTGTAGCTGGAGAGTAAATTCAGTTTTTGGTTTAGTGTAATGGTCTGTTCCAACCATTTTTTAAGAGTTAACAAAAATCTGCCTTTTAAATTCTGTTTGTGAGCCCTTCCAAGCACAAACACAATTGAACAAAATGAAATTTTAAAAAATATTGCCATGATCTTTTCCACAAAAGTCAGGCCAAAAACAACAGAAAACTTTAGACTTTTTGACTTGAAACGAAGATATACGGAAAAGATAATTATGACGTTTCAGCCTTTTACATTGTGAAATGCATGAAGATTTAGCTGTATTTTGTGTTTCTTAGAGTCATACACTTTTATTTCTAAGAAGCATTTTGAGATTTAGAAGGTATTAGCTTATGATACATTTTACTGGAAAATACAGTATAAAAGCTATGTGTGTAACACACAGATTGTGCTCATGTCAGATTTCTAAAACAAGTATTTTTCCTAACTTTTAAGATTATTTCCTAAATTTCAGAGGTTAACTTTGTTTCAAAGAAATTAGTCAAACTTAATTTCCAAAGTTTATGAGAAACAGTGTGGATTTTAAGAGGTTTAAAATGAAGTTCTTCATATAATTTAATGTAACAAGACTTTTGTTGACTTGCAGACTCATCTCAAAAGGAATGGAAGACTTAACAAAACTGCAAAACCAAGGACATTATATAGCTCTGACCTTAAAGAACTTATTTATAAAACAATAATCCCAGTTCCCCCTAATTACTACAGGATCTAAAGTGAAATATCGTCAAACCATTAATTCTGGTTAGCATATTTATCTATGACACAGTATTTGTTCTAGTTTATGCATATGGTTTGGAAATGTGACAGGTTATTAACAGTTTTAATCTACAATTGCTTTGAGATTTTTGAAATCCATAAAATAGCTAATGTTATCTGCTCTAAAAACCCTAGTATTTAAAATCATCATAACTTTCTGCATGCCACACTGACACACACCTAAGGCCAACTGAAAAAGGGAAATGATGTACTTGTTAGATTAAGATCCACAATATCATGATGCACGCAGTAACGTGGGCTACACAGCGGCAATGACGTCTCAGGAAGCAGCACCCGCTCGCCATAAGGCATTATGAAAGAGTAACCTCACTGAAACATGGGTTTTGTTAGAAGTGAATGTGATCAGCTGCCAACATTTCAAATGGTTATGAATCTCACTTCACTCTCCAAGGAGTCACGTACATTTTCTGGAAGGCAAACAGGCCCTCCTGTGCGACTGGTAGGCTACACAGACAGATGACCCCAAACGCCTACAGTTATAATCTGCTCTAACGTACAGAACAATTGGAATTCTTCCCAAAAGGACTTGCACACTCAAGAGTGAACTATTTTGCACACAAAAAGCTTACTGCAAACAGGACAGTGGCTCAAAGGCCATTTCTCTAAACATATTTCCCCATACAAAATAATTTCAAGATATAATAATTATTAGTTCCTTGTACAGTACTCTAAACAAGAATTAATCAAATAGTAAGTATGTGAAAACTGCAACACCACAAAGATTGAGCCATATTACTAGTGTAATCAAACATTAGAACAATCTTGGAACAGGCAAGCAAAATATTCAGAAGGCTAGGTCATGGCCGCACACCTACTGATTTCCACCATGACTTGTATTGTACACTGGGAGACGGCACAGATACAGATGGTTCAGTAGCAGAATGGCACTTGGTTTGCTCTTAATAGAAACAACATAAATGCAACTGACGATTTAGAGACAGACAGTGGCCTTATTCGCATGCTGACAATCTGGCTGTGTCCCTCTAGTCCACACACCTTTCACTGTGCAGTCTGTCGATGAGTAACACATAGTGCGGCGTTCATCAGTGGGGTCTGGGCCCCTTGGTCTAACCGAAATCAATTCTTGGTCGATACTGCAACACCATGGGGTACGACTATAAAATAAAAACAGATGATGAGTAAGATTGTGTTGATATAAAAACAATACAGATTATACATAAAAGACTTTAAAAAATGTGCAGTTATGGTTTACAATAGTTCTTGGGAATACTGATTATGACAATTAAGACTAATTATCCTTATATTTTTAAACTATTATGTTCTACAGACAGTCAACTCTTCCATAATTTGCAACAAAGGTCAAGTTCGAAAGACTGTGGATGTCATAGTGGTTGTATATGTGAACAGTACTACTGTTAGGACTTAGGGCAAGCCAGGGTTTGTGAGGACAGAACGCTCTCGCTGCTGGGGGGCATTCACTCATTGACCTGTGGCGCTGTACAAGACCAGCCTGCAGGCTGGACTCCATCAGAGCTGTTCTCTGTGTGAGTCCACAGAATCACAAATTGACAGACCTTCTGCTGTGACCGTAAAGAATACGCCAGCAATGTGGGAGATCTGGGTTTGATCCCCAAGTCGGGAAGATCCCCTGGAGAAAGGAATGGCTACCCACTCCAGTATTCTTGCCTGGAGAATCCCATGAACAGAGGCGCCTGGTGGGCTATAGTCCATGGGGTGGCGAAGAGTTGGACATGACTGAGCAACTGACACACACACGCTATGAATAGTCGGGAAGATCCCCTGGAGAAGGGAATGGCTACCCACTCCAGTATTCTTGCCTGGAGAATCCCATGAACAGAGGCGCCTGGTGGGCTATAGTCCATGGGGTGGCGAAGAGTTGGACATGACTGAGCAACTGACACACACACGCTATGAATCTAGGAAGCTGGGTACTGCTTACAAATCACACATTTTAAGTAAGTTTGACACTTTTTTATTTTTAGCATTTAAAATTTAATGGTCCTTTAAAAAATGCTGAAAAACAAGTCACTAATTGTTAGAGGAGACATTTAGGTTACTGCCTCCTTTCAACAATCAATCCTACTAAATATTTGGACTTCACTATCATGAAATTGAGTGGCTCAGACTATCCTTCAGCTTGCTCCACACAGGGAAGGTATCAACATGTAGCCCCGGAGAGGAGACAGCGTTCTGTGGGAAAAGCCACAACACCACTTTTGTGTCTTTTTTGCCCTCTGTTTTGCAAAATGTAGAATTCAAACGTCACAAAGTCAGAAAGGGTCTGAAGAACCGATGGTTTTTCCTTTTCTGAAAGCTGTGGACTCCCCTTTTTAAAACGAAATTTCCAGGAGCTACTTTTATGGAACCAAGAAAGGCTGAGATGGCCACTGGCTTTTTTCCTCCTTGTCTCCTTGTAGGTGAATGCAAAAATCCTGTGAGAAAACGGTTTCCTTTCCTATAGATGAAAGGGGTGGACTGAGATTCTATGGTCTAAATCTATTTTGGTTAAATTCTGCTTGCTTGTTTTTATTTTACACTTTATTCTGTTCCCTCTGAACCAGAATATCTGCGAGTGGACACTGAAATCTGTTTTAGAAAACTCCCTGGGTTTTCTGAAATTCAGCCAGATGTAGAGACTGCTACCTAGAATCTTACTATCCTAACCTGACTTCTTCCCATTCTACCCAACTCTTCCCACAGCTTGTCTCTCATTACAATAACCTTTCTAGCTTTGCTTTCCATTCCTGACTCTCTTAAATCTGTACACTTTCTGCTAATAAGTCACTCATTCAAAAATCCATTATTATGTGTAAAAGAATTCATTACCAGTTCTACTAGGATGAAGGAAAAGAGGGAAGTAAAATGGCTTGGTCATCAGTGGTTGGAATTTTTTTGGTTTTTTATTTATATATATGCAAATATTCCTTATTTATGGTATTTTTGCATGTACTTTTTAAAATGTGTGTGACATCTGCCATGTATTTTTCAGTATTAGTAGTCAACTTGATTTGTCTGGGTTTTTTTTTTTTTCCTTTTACATGTAAACACATTGAGAAAGTTCATCTTTACTCTGAGATTGGTTATTTAGCTATGTTTTCTTCTTGATCTTTGATGGTCTCATTTTTAATGTGCACCATTTTAGCCATGAGAAACACATATAATGTGAGGTATGGGCTGAATTCCCCACCATCCCCCCATCACTAATAGTCTCAGACCAGTTAACTCAAGACAAACCCTGCAAGATCCCACCCGCCCCAGCATCTGCGCTCCAGGCTTCCCAGTTCCCCGGCCCGCTGCTGTCTCGGCTCCAGGTCCCTTGGCCACCTTGCAGCCCTTAAACCACCAGACATAACCTTGCCTCTAGATCTCTGTCCATCTTCAGCCTGCAAAGCTCTACCCCAGAGAGACACACAGCTATTACTCCCACTTCTTTTTGGTCAAAAATCACCACCTCAAAGTGGTCTTCTCTTAGCTATCTCATCTAAAATATTCTATTTACCTACTTCAGTTTTTCTTCTAACACAATAAATTTTACTCATTTGCTTTTCCATCTGTTACCATTATTAGAATATAGGCTCCATGAAGGAAACAAATTTTGTTCACTTTTACTTCTGTGTTCCCAAGGCCTACAAGGTTGCCCAGTGCATAATTAAGTGCTCAGTAAATATTTGTTAATGAAACTTGGTACCTGCCATTAATTTGAAATACTCTTTATAGATTTGTATATACTAGAGTGAATTCCTGAGCTCTGCTTTTTATCCATGTGTCTATGTTTAAGTTAGTACCCGATTTTAATTATTTCAGCTTTAAAATACATTTCAGTGTGTGGCCGCGCATACGCCCTGTGATTACTCACTTAAAAATGTGACTGACCAGAAGTGCCAAATTATATTTCCTGATGAACTAGAGGATGACAGACTTTGTCAAGTTAAACAAGAATCTGGTAAAAAATGTTTGAAATTATATTAAACTTCATAATTATAGGAAGAACTGACCGCTATATTTAAATTTGTTGTGTATGATGTACTGTGATTATATATGAGAATGTCTTTAATCTTAAGGAACACATATGCTGAAGTACTTTGTGGTCAATGGTCATGATATGTGCGATTTAATTTCAAATGGCTCCATAAAGAAACAAGAGATATAGTTATAAAAAGATTAATAAAGTAAGGAGAGGAAAAGAGGAAGAAAGGGAAAGAAGGGGCAAAAAATGTAGCAAAATGTTAATTGATAAATCTAAAAGTTAAGGATATTTCTTTGTGTTATGTCAACTTCTTTGTCTTGAAAAATTTTCAAAATAAGCTTGTAGGAAAAATGTGAATCTTACCAAATGCCCTTTTAGTATCTACTGACATTTATTTTACTTAATATATATAATTCCTCCCCCCAGCATTAAGATGTTCTTTGATTTCTGATAAAAATACTATTTGGTCTTGGTTTATTCTTCTTCTAGCATATTATTTAAGTACATTTAGTATATTATTTATCATCTTTGTTATGTTCAAAATGAGACTTGATACCTGTGTTCTAATTGGAGGTTCTCTATCAGTTTTTGCCTTCATGATTATGTTACATCTAGAAAATGAATTTGGTAAAATTCCATCTTTTTCAATTCCTTAAAATTAACAACTTAGGATGGGAAGGATCTATTCCCGGAAAATTTGAGAGAATGCGACCATTCAAAGTAGCTTTATATTTAGGTATCCTTTGAAGAAGTAACCCTTTAATACTGTTCTATGTCTTTCATTACTTATGATTTACATTTTCTTTCTTCTTGGGTGAATGTTGGTCCCTGGAGAAGGAAATGGCAATCCACTCCAGTATTCTTGCCTGGAGAATCCCATGGACAGAGAAACCTAGTAGGTTACAGTCCACGGGGTCGCAAAGAGTCGGACACGACTGAGCGACTTCACCTTCACCTCACCTTCTTCTTGGGTGAATGTTGGTTCACTAGAATTTTTCCTACAAAATGATTTCACCAAATTTTCACAAAATTAAGGATTTAATCATATAAAGCTACACATATAATATTTTCTTATAATAAAACAGTGATAATTTTTTCCTTGAAATTTTCTAGTTGATTTTTGGCTAAAGATGCATCCTATTAATTACAAGTTCAACTTTCTGACCAGACTATACTCCATAATGAAGTGCTGTAGAAAAAAAAGTATGTGTGTGGATTTTTGAAAACTTGGTCTTACTCTAGTTTCCTAAAACATTAGATCAGAGTTTAAGAATACCTTTATTTCTCAGGAAACAAACAGTCATCAGTGAAGAGAATAAAAGCAAAAAGCCATATATGTATGAGTTATAACTGAAGGCCAGGACCACCACAATTCATCCCCAAATCAGCTGTGAAGTTAAAAATCAGCTACAGCATCTACACACATTTCAACAGTTCAGTTAAACTATTCACTCACCCCCCACCCTCAATTACATAAGGATAAGGATGATTGCTTTTTTTCTCTAAATGATTTTTCTCTTGGCCTTTATAATTGCTAAATTTGCTTACTCCATTACTAAACACACATACACCCAGGACTTAACCAGTGTGTATTAAGAAACACACATTTTAATGAGTGTGGGGATTTGCACTATCACAGAACTGACAATGAGACTGAGGAAAAGTCTAGATAAATTGATAATTTAACACTTTTGATTTGAAATGGTTCTTTCAATACTTAACATATATTTATTTGTCCTAACCCTAAAATAGCAATATCAGAGATAAATTTGCTAGTTAAGGTTGTATATAATTATAATTCCCCCTTCTTGGTGCCAAGAAAATAATGAAGACTAATTAAAAATCTCTATTTTTAATAAATACTATGACTAAAACATGGATTAAGGCTGATCCTAGATCATCTCTGTACTCAACAGTAATCCTTACTATATTACACACTTCGTCTCTTCTGTTTTCCAAACTTATAAGATGCAGTTTTATTAAACTTTCCTCAGAGGCATGTTCACTTTCTCAGTGCATTACTAAATCCGCTCACTATCATTCTGTGCTAAGAGGTAGCTCACTACAGTCCTTAGGGCAGGTCCAGTAAGCAAGCTCACATCTGCATTTAGCTATTGCTGTTATTTGGCCTTACCTAATCTGGCATTTTTTTCTTTCACTTGTGGGGGAATAAACAATGAAAAAAAACAAAACCCACACACAAATAAGTGTTAAGTACAGAGCAGAGATTCAATATGGAGCAGAGATTTCTTGCAGGCTGAAGCTGGTAGTTATTAAAACCGACGGATGCATATATAATGGCTTTAACATTTGTAACTTAATTTTTAGTTTGGTAAAATTAAATAGATAATTCAAGAGAACTAAAATAAGTGGAAACTTTGGGGACATAAGTTGAAAAGATAAAGTTCTGTAGCTCAAATAGGTCTGAGTTTCGCCAAGTGACGTGTCTGGGACCTTGCGTCTGGGGTGAAAGCAGTCACCTCTGTGGCGGGCAGGCATCATTAGGGTCATATGTATAGTCGTGAGTGCCTCTTACCTGATACAAAGGGCCATCCTGAGAGCAGACTTGCGAAGCTGAGCAGTTCAGACACCGAAACTGCGGAGGAGATGAACTCATCAGATAAGAGGCATCCACAACTGGATACATATTTAAAATATTTTAATGTCAAACATGAGGCAACATGATTAATTTTAAGTAAATACTTTCCAAGAGATGGCAGTTGTTTTTGGAAAAAGACTTTAATAACTTAAGTGACTGGTAAATTTTAACGTGAAATAATTTTAGTCTCTAAATATGAATTTTGTTAACATTCTGTAAATATTTACCAAAATGGTGACCTATCTATACATCGCTTCTTCAAATACTAAATTCATGAGAAAACCCTTGCCTTCTCAGTCCAGGAGAGGCGCCTTCTTTCTTCCATCTTTGCCTGTGATTAATCTCTCCTTGATCTCTTCTTCACTCACTGTTTAAGAGTCTCAGAGCTCTGCCAGGGGGCAGGGGGCTTGTCTCAGCCTGTAGGGGATCCAGTTTCTGCTTAAGATTAGGTTCTTTATGTTCCTCACATCAGACTCTTGGTCTCCATAACTATTTTAATAGCATTTGACTGTGAGCTCCCTGAGTCTGATGTTATGCATAGCTGCAATCTTAATAGCTAAGGGGCAGAACTGGCACATAGCAGCCACTCAAAAAAAGGTTTATGAGTAAACCAATGAATGAATATGTTTTTAAACTAGTGAATAGATTCAATTCTAAATCCACTGTCTTTTAACAGTTTGTGTGTGTGTTAGTCGCTCAGTTGTGTCTGACTCTTTGAGACCCCATGGGCTGTAGCCCATCAGGCTCCTCTGTCCATGGGATTTTCCAGGCAAGGGTACTAGAGTGTGGGTTGCCCTTTCCTCCTCCAGGGTATCTTCCCCACCCAGGGATTGAACCTGGGTCTCCTGCAATGCAGGCAGATGTTTTAACCATCTGAGCAACTAGCCATTCATATTTTAAAAGTCATTGCCAAATCTTGATTTTTCAATATTATGTTGAACACTTAAGCATAAATATTTGAACTATAATGGAATTATGAAATATAAAAACATACACTTTAAAATTTTACATATATGAATTCAACATTGCATGACTCTTCAAAATGAAAATATAGATAACAATATTTCCTCTAGAAGTTAGTCTCTGAATTTCTGGACAGGGCTCATCAACACTGTTAAGACACGCCCTGCACTGCTCTCCTTGACAACCTTCCTCCCCTCCTCTGGCCCATCAGGCTTTGCCTAACTATGCAAACAAGTCCCAGACAGCATTTAACAAGGAAGGAGTTGCATGGAAAGAGGTAAGATTCACTAAGTGGTATTTTTTCTTATTAATCTATTTGGTATCAGTTGTGGTGTTGGAGAAGACTCTTGAGAGTCCCATGGACTGCAGGGAGGTCCAACCAGTCCATTCTGAAGAAGATCAGTCCTGGGTGTTCTTTGGAAGGAATGATGCTGAAGCTGAAGCTCCAGTACTTTGGCCACCTCATGCGAAGAGTTGACTCATTGGGAAAGACTCCGATGCTGGGAAGGATTGGGAACAGGAGGAGAAGGGGACCACAGAGGATGAGATGGCTGGATGGCATCACTGACTCGATGGACACGAGTCTGAGTGAACTCCGGGAGTTGGTGATGGACAGGGAGGCCTGGCGTGCTGTGATTCATGGGGTCGCAAAGAGTTGGACACAACTGAGCAACTGAACTGAATGCAAAGAAAGCACAGCAAGACAAACATGGTGGAATAACTTTAGGCAGGGACTGGCAGGGGTTGCTGGAAGCCATAAACGCAACCAGGGTTATCTGGGAAAGGGGGAGTCCTGAGAGTAGGTACTCAACCTACCCAAGGAAAGGGAAGCAGGAAGAACATGAGTTCACGGGGAAAGCTGAGGCTAAAGAGACAGATATGAAGAGTAAGCTTGCAGGCATGAGACCAACATAGGAGTATAGAATTATAATAATAATGAAAGCAAACATATGTAAGTTATTAATAATACAGCATTTATTATGTCAGGCACTCCTGCTAAGTACCTTATTAAATAATATTTCATCAGTCCTTACTAAAATTTTGTTAAGATCAGTATTATTACTCCAAGTTTAAGGATCAAAAAACCCAGGCAAACTATGCAGCATAATGCAACTGGAAGGAAACAGCTGCAACATACATGACGAAGAGGAAAATCCAGATACAAAGGAACTCCTAGAAGTCAGGAGGAAACACACAAACTTCATAATGGAAAAAAAAGGGGCAATGGATTTGGAAAGAAACTTCACACCAGAAACACGAAAGTGAAAATATGCAGTGCTGGTGAGGGTGTCAGAAAATGGGCACTCACACGTTATTGGTATTATTATAAACTGTGAAACCTTTTTAGAGAACAATTTATCAGTATCTATCAAAATGTAAAACATGCACATTCTGCTGTAAATCCACACCTGGAATTTAGCCAACGAATATGCTTCCACATGTGAAAAAGATGGATGTACTGGAATACAGCATGTCTGTAATGTCAATTTGAAAAATGTCCACCAAATGAGTACTAATCAAATTATGCTATAGCTGTGCAAATGGAATACTAACAATTTGTTACAAAAAATTACTTTAAAATTTACTGATTTTCCACAAGGCATATCAGCACATGAGAAAAAGAAGCTGCAAAACAATACATGTGACCCCATTTATGTTTTTAAAAATGTGATGAAAACACTGCATGGACATTTTAAGCAGAATACATGTATTAGTACAGATGTGGAAACCACAGAGGAAACCAACGGTCATACATCACGTCTCCTAAAATCTTATTACTCAAGTGTTTGTTAGTCACTCTCAGTTGTGTCTGACTCTGTGTGACCCTATGGACTGTAGCCCACCAGGCTCCTCTGTCCATGGAATTTTCCAGGCAAGAATACTGGAGTGGGTAGCCAGTCCCTTCTCCAGGGGATCTTCCCAACCCAGGGATCGAACCCGGATCTCCCACATCGCAGGTAGATTCTTTACTGTCTGAGCCACCAGGGAAGCCCAAAACATGTGTCAGAAGTGGGACACACTTCTGAAAGGATGGTCCAAAGATGAGATGCAAAGGCATCCCTGGGAGCTTTTAGAAATGCAGAATTTTTGTCTTCACTCTAGAACTACTGAATCAGAATCTGTATTTTACCAAGATCCCCAGGTGTTTTGTGATTTGCATCCAAGTTTGAGAAGCAACAGTTTTTTAAAAAAGGTCCATCTTCTCCCACTAATAAGCAAAAGAGGTACACTGATCTTGAGGCACAAATATCGTTATGAACTGAAAAATTTCTAGGACTTAGCTAAGTCTAACCAGATACGCAATTCCTAAAGATAAAAGTCTTTCAAAAACACAACATGATGAAGACAAGGATCCAGAAAGAGCAGAGAAGACAGCAAACAGCTCTGAGCCTGAAGTGGACCGGCCCCAGGACAAAGGTGGGGAGTGGCCCAGATGCCGTGTGGTACAGGCAGAGACGTCCTGCTCTTGAGGAGTGGAGGCAAATGGACTGCCAGAGATTCTCCCAGGAGTCTAGCAAGAGGACATGGGGAAGAGGTGATGCGAATATGGGGTCACCTTGCCAAAGGCCCAGAAGGTCACAGGAGGTGTCCAACATGAGAAGGGAAGAAACCACAGACTTGACTCAGACAGAAGAGGACTGCAGAACTTTAGAGAGCAGCCCACAGCACCAAACTGAATAAAAGACTGCAAGTGCCAGCCCAGTCAACCTACTTGAATCCACTGCCAGTCACAATTCCATTCGCAAGCTCACCCAAGTAAATGGGGAAAACTAGCCAAAACAATTAAGAAAATAATAAAGAGCTTTGACCTAATGCTGATTGACATCATAAAGTAACACAGAAGGCCCAACTAGTTTCCTTAATTTGAACTTTGTTTAAATATATCCCAAAGAAAATGGACAACTGAAGGGTTTTAGGTAGAGATGTCATGTGATCAGATTTTTATAAAAGCTATAACGTGAAATGCCGGTGTAGGATAAGTCCTGCTCAGAAGGACAAAACAATGTCCAGAAACATAAATGGATATCACATCTGCATGTGTACACCTATGTCTAGATACATATGCAGAGACAAGGGTGACATCTCAAAACAATGAGGCGCAAATTGTGAATCATTCAACAAATTGTATTTCTGCCAAAAAAATTTCTTAGAATACATCAAAAGTCTTAGCCTCACTGTAGATGGGTGTGTAACTGAACACATTCTGGGTAGATTAAAATGTTTAATAGAAAAAAGTATGAGAAGTGAAAGAACCATAAACTGGTCATTAGTTTAGGAAATAACACCAATCCCAGCCCAAGACAGAGCCAGTGAGCAATGCCAGTAGGTAGAGTAATGCAAGCTTTTCAGACAATCTGGTGTCTTGCTGGCAGTGAAGGGCAGAGATGGGAAGCGACGTGACTGCAATAAATATGCTGGAAGGGGCTTAATCAAGCAAAAAATTGTTTTATTGCTAATTTGTACATTTACCCCAACTGCCAGAATTTATCAATAATTAATTGGGACATGAGCAAAATTTAAAAATTAACAGAAAACGAATGGCGAACAGAACAAAATGACCTTTAGGCTGTATCTGCATAACTATTACCTTATAAAAGACACAACTTTCATTCAATTTACTCTTCAAACAAATACTGAGTATCTGTATGAGGCACTGCTTTAGGTGCTGGAGACTCAGAGTGAACAAATCATCACCCTGCCCTCAGATTACAGCTGCCTTGGGAACAAACAATAAACATACCAAGAGGCATACTATGGAAAACGGTGAGGCAAGGAAGGGGATTAAGAGTGTCAGACTGGGACCACGGAAAAGGTGACGCAGAAACACAGTTCTCTGAAGGGGTAAAGGGAACAAGGTGGGTAGATACATGGGGAAGCAAGGGCAAGCCTGGCACATTAGAGGAAACAACACACAGAGGCCGCTGAAGCCAGAGGGCAGGAGCAAAGGGCGAGGTGAAAGACGGAGGAAAACCCCGGTGGGGTCCGCCCTGTACAGGTCCTTGGAAGGGCTGCAGCTTGAATCTAAATGCCATTAGATGCTACTGGAGAATTTCAAGCACGGAAACACGTTCTAATTTGCTGCTGTGCTAGGTGAAGATGGAAGGAGGCACGGGGGGCAGCCAGAGGGAAACCTGGAGCCCTGCAAGAGACTTTTACAGAAATTCTGGAGAAGACAGATGGTGGCTTGGACCAGAATGAGGACCTGGTAAGATGCAGCTGGATTTGTATTTTGATGGCAGAGTGCAAAGAATTTGCTAAGGATGGAGAAACTAATCAGGACAGACTTCAGGGATTTTGGTCTGAGAAACCAGAAGAATGAACTACTAATCTTGGAGCTGCTGAGACTGTGAAGCTGAGGGAGAAACGGGTTTAGAGAACAAACAAAAAAACAGTTGACATGCTAAAAAAAATGAAACGGGCTCCTTACTGCTGTACCAAATAGCAAGGGTGGTATTTTTTTTTTTATTTGTTGATTTAGTTTTTACATGAATAAAAATCTTAGGATACTAAAACCATTTTTTGGAACCAATTTTTAATAAAATATGCCTTACACAAGCAGGGGATGTAAACTATTCAGAAATGTGTAATCAGACGCATACTTGTAGTAAAGACTGAATACACTTTATAAATGACAATTTCTATGAATTAGCTCTTTCGAGCTCTGCCATTAGAATAACTGGCAGTGTGGGCGACCTTTGGGAAGGGACCTTGAGAAGGACAAGTGAGTGCCAGGAGAGGTCCTGCCATGGATGACTAGTTACATCTCTCTAACCTGAAGGCAAACCTATTTATAACGATGATTTCAAGCACTGACACACACTGAAGTGTCCCATAATCAAAGAAAGCTAAAATTATACCAATACGGTATTGCTACTGTGTGTAGAATCACAATATTTAGGCCTCAGGAGGGCTGGTCAAGAGAGAATTGACTACCCTCGCAATCTGCACTGGGTCCCTGGAATATTTTGGTTAGAAAGAATTAATGAGGGTGATATATGTACAACCATTTAAAAATATATAAAATGTCATAGAAAGGCAAGCATTAGTTTACCAAATACAAAGACAATTAGGAAAAAAATAAAAAGGAGCCCTAGAGAGGTTGCATGAGTTCCTCAAGGCACACAACCAGCTGGTGGCCGGACTAGAACGTAATTTATTCCTCCTGGTCACGAGAACTTAGCCTCGCAAGGAAGGCGTCAGCATCCCAGTGGGATGCAAATTGAAACAAGTTCTACTTAAGAAGTTACATGCTTCATTTGTTATTGTGTCATACCAAGACAGTTCTTCTGGAGAAAACATAGCTCCACAAATGTTTACATTCAATATATTTGTGAACCACTGTAATTGTGTGAGGCTACAGTTCTTAATTCTGTGTTTTTATAATTACTACTGTATTTCTTACTGCTACAAATTAGCCTTGCAATTCCTACCCCTTCAGATTTCCCTCCTATCGACATTACATATAACTCAGGTAAGATACACTAGAACATTCACATTAATTCTAATCAAAGACATATTTCAAAATACCAACTCCTTTGGGGTTAAAAAAAAAAAAATGTTCTTAGGTTTCTTCTTTTAAACATTTCTCTCATATTTCCTGGGGCCTCAGGCACAATAATCTAAACCTGGTATCAGAAACCACTGCAAACTCACTTACCCTTCGGTCCAATCTTATATTTTCAGTGTAAAGGAGGTGCCTGAAAAAAAGAGTATCTCAATTCTACCCAACCTGTCCTCTCTACCACAAACAAAAATATCTGAACCATTAAACCTACTAGTCAGGGCAGAACCTAGGAGTTTCCATATTTTATTGGGGTTTAAAAAAAAATTTAAGTGCCATCTCCTCCACTCTAAGTAGAGTTCTGGACATATTCAGAGCAGTGTTTTAAACTCACCTTAAACATAACAAAACCACATTTAACACAGACCTTGGTCTTATACTTGGGATCAGCTATCATGCCGTCACTGAGGAACCAGTTTCTTCTCTTTCCCTAGTATTTTTCTTTTTTTAAAGTGTCTCAGTAACTGTTAAATTTGATTAACATACGGATAAAAAACTAATTATACGCATAGGTAAATATAAAAGCAATTTACGTTTTCGCCTCTTAGTCGCCATCGTGTCATGTAGATGAACTCCATAGTATGATCCTTCCCCATAATTTCACCATTGCACAGCACATCCAACTTTAAAAAGAATAGTTACAGAGCCATTAACATAAGTAACTCTCAATTCATAAGAGTTTTACACATTTTTTTCAAAGTTCAAATAAGATTCAAATAGTCATATCAAAATAGAAGTAGTATCCATTATTTGAAAAGAACACGGGAACTTTCTATTGAAAACAAAGGCTCACCTGGTAGGTATTAACGATTCATACATAAGTAGCATGAGCCACCGTCTGTCTTGCCCCACACCTCCACCTCCAGTTCAGCACACAATTCTGAAATGCACTGGGAGCTTTCTCAGGCACTGTGCAGCCTCTGAGGTTTTAGACACATTTCTGTGATTGCCTCTCACCGACTGAGAAGAAACTGTGGGAACCTCACAGTTCCCCCAGTCACATCTACCTTATGAATCAGTCTCTCATTTGGAGGAGCTGCGTTCATTAGTTTGCATCTGCAGAGGGTAAATGAATGGCTGTGGATATGAGGTCTGGGGGGCCTTCGAGGCATTCAAGTTGACAGAACAGTAAGGACCAGACCACAAGCCTGAATCTCCCAGGGCTCTCCCTTTCTGCTTTGCTTGGTTGGTGACTTGCATAATTTTGGGTTGGCTAAAAAGTTCGAGTTTTTCTGTAAGATGTTACAGAAAAGTTCCCAAAGGAACTTTTTAAGGGTTTTAAAGAATTATTTAAACAGAGACTAGAGTTTTGGACTTTATGTATAAAATGAGTGTAATTCCAACTGCACTAGGTAGATAGATGCTCAACTATATGGACTTTTGACGACTTATGGTGACATAAATGGGCCCGCATTAATGTTTTCCAGAAACCACCTTATTTTTAAACGAACAAGCAGATAATTCTATTTTCTTTATCTTGACTGTAAAATCCATAAACAAAGAGGTAAAGGGGTTTACTTAGCATGCAATTACAATCAGGTACACTGTTTCTATTATTGTCATTAAAAAACCAAACAAACCATCCTGCCCGAATTACCAATGCTGTTATGGAAGCTTCAGCTGTTAGGTATTTCATTAAATTACTGGCCTACTTGTAAGGCAGCAAAATAAGGGGGGGAAGAGTAAATACTACTAAAATCATACATAACGTTCTCAGCATTGGGATAGAAAAAAAGCTGTCTGTGGAGTCAGTCTCTTCCCCTTCCACCCTTTTCTATAAAGGAGTGTAGTAAGGGCCAGCAGTAGGCCAGCAGTAGGAGAGCAACAGTTCTCTCGGCTCTAATAACTTCCTGAAAGCTAGAAAATAACTCAGGGAGTCACACCTGAAAGTAAGGAAATAAAACTGCAAGTGGTATTCTGCAAGAAGAGAATAAAGAGCAAAACCAAATTATAAAGTTTCATTTTCTATTTCACTGTGGTTGTAAGTTGTTTTTATCTTTTACTTTTTATCAAGCACATATGGCTTTGGTTAATGTTCACAATTTTTTCCCCAATGTAAAAGTTGCTATCTGTGGAAATTTTTTTTACATTTGTAGGACCAAACATATAAGAATTAATCCTTAATCCATAAATTAATTAGTCATTTGTAAGACATTTTAAAATAAGTTCAGGTTCAGAGGTTTCCTCAAAATATAGACTTAATACCTGGCAATGCCTGTGTTTAATCTTATTTTATTTCTGCTATGATTGTTCATATGAATACTATTGTATATAAGCTTGAAAAAACTATGTTGCCTTTGATGCCTTTGTTTATACAGGAATCTAGCCTTGGTCTTCAAGGTTTTTTAGGTGCTACCCCACTCCAGTACTCTCGCCTGGAAAATCCCATGGACGGAGGAGCCTGGTGGGCTGCAGTCCATGGGGTCACTAAGAGTCAGATACGACTGAGCGACTTCACTTTCACTTTTCACTTTCATGCATTGGAGAAGGAAATGGCAACCCACTCCAGTGTTCATGCCTGGAAAATCCCAGGGACGGGGGAGCCTGGCGTGCTGCTGTCTATGGGGTCGCACAGAGTCGGACACGACTGAAGCGACTTAGCAGCAGTGGAACTCACAAGGGAGGAAGAGGAAATTAATACAAGTTGCAAGGCTGCCATTTGCACGTGTGAGAAATGGTAGCCATGTTCCCTCATTATGTTCCAGCCATAGCTTTAGGATGATAAACATTCTTGAAACACTGCACACATTACAAGCTGTGCTGTGTTCAACATTAGGGCAACTGACCTCTCTTGTACAGAAACTAATATGTTACATTTATGTAGACAGTATGCTGGTGTTACCTAGGGCTAAACAATGTATCGCTTTTGCATAGGACAGAACTAAATGAATACCAATTACAAAATCCCTTTTCATAAAACAACAATGCTTTACATTCTGAAAAAGAAGTCTTTAAAGAATGTTAAAATGGATTGAAGAGGTCTCAGACTGAAAAAAAAAAAAAGGAAATTAATACAAGTTGCAAGGCTGCCATTTGCACGTGTGAGAAATGGTAGCCATGTTCCCTCATTATGTTCCAGCCATAGCTTTAGGATGATAAACATTCTTGAAACACTGCACACATTACAAGCTGTGCTGTGTTCAACATTAGGGCAACTGACCTCTCTTGTACAGAAACTAATATGTTACATTTATGTAGACAGTATGCTGGTGTTACCTAGGGCTAAACAATGTATCGCTTTTGCATAGGACAGAACTAAATGAATACCAATTACAAAATCCCTTTTCATAAAACAACAATGCTTTACATTCTGAAAAAGAAGTCTTTAAAGAATGTTAAAATGGATTGAAGAGGTCTCAGACTGAAAAAAAAAAACATACCATAAAGCATGCAGGCATTAAAAAAAAAACTATCCATTTTAGCTGGGATATTTATTTCAAGAATACTTAATGGTAAATATCTCCTCTAATTATAAAATGTTAAATTTATAAGTATCATGTTCTAGTCAGGAATTAAATTCAAAAATACAGATTACACAAATAGAATATTACATCCAAAAATTAAAATTTTAACATGAAAATAACAATTAGAATTATCAAAATAATCAAGATTAGATTATTAACTTACCTCATAAGAACTTGGAAGTTTTAGTTTTAAACTTAGAAATTTTTTAATAGTTCCCACAGTTACACGTGTAGAACACCGAATGAATTTCTTCATTAAACCCTAAAGGAAATAAAGATTATTAATGAAAACATTTTACTATGCTTTGGTTTTCTCATTTCCTTAGCAGTACTAATCCACTCATTAAACTTAAACATCAATAAAATATAAGTACCACTCTGGAATGAACACCACAAATGAGGTTGTAGACATGATAAACCTGACCCAATTTGTGAAAGAAAATTATATCCCCAAATCTTAAAGGTTATCAATATTAAAACAAAAACAAAACCAAGCAATTGGATCTTTAAAAGATATAGAGTGTTACTGCTACTTATGCTTAGGAAACTAGGTCAACAATTTGGAAACGTTCCTTAATTCATGAAGTCAGAAAATGGAACTATCCAGTCAAAATATATTCCTAGCAAAATGTATTTCCCAGCAAAGACCAACAGAAACTAATCTATTTACAAATAACACCTGATCACAATTCAGGTGGCAAAGTATCCATTAAGAAGAAAACAGAAGTTAAAAGTCACATCTAAAGCAAGAGGCACCTGACCAATTTCGAATGAGAAGACTGACGTTACAGACAGCGTGAGAACAGTAACAGATGCACGTGGACATTCTGCTGTCTGCTCACACCAGCTCAGCCTCACCAAGGTTTCTAGACAGCTTGTGCAGACTTGTTAGTGTGTTTCATAGGCCCCAGTTAAGTCAGAGAATACTGTGAGGGTACTAAAGACCCTTTAAGTGTATTTTCATCTGCAGGGAAGTCTAATGATAAAAGAACCTGTAGAAATGACCTGGTGTCATCACGCATAATCTTTTCAAAATTACTAGTAAGTATAGAGACCTCAGAAGAGTAAAGGTTTTAAAACTAGGCAAAAGCTTGTTTTTGGAATTTTTAATCCAATAAAGTCTGACATCAATTGCTGATGAAATTCCAGCTTGGATTATTTAATATTTGATGTGTAAGTACTTTGGAAATAAAAATATAGCAATTATGCATTCTCTCCATAGAAATGTTATATTTACACCACATTTGCTGCTTTTCCTATATATGGGCTATATTTTGTTTCCATTTTATCTCACAATTTTTTGTTGAAAACTGAACATTTTAATGTGGTAACACTGGAAATCAAATTCCTGCCTGCTCCTCAGGGATTCCTGTCATTATTTAATGACTTTTTAAAACTAATTCTGCAAAGTCTGTATTCTTTACAGCATGTATAGTCAGCTAACAACTGAACAGAGATTTCCTTGGAACCAGTCAGTTTCCCAGTCTTTGCTGAAGGACTCTGTATGAGTTTTGGGGCATACCTCTAACACTTAATCAAGCTGTTGACAACTCTACCTTGGTCTTCACTTCTGGCTTGTGCAGAACCTCGATGTCAGCTGAAGGTGAGAATTTAGCGCCTGTTAATGTCTTTTCTGAGCATCTACACAATCCTGTGTATATATGTGTCCTTCTAGATTCCTATGAATATTTTTTAGCTTCTCAAAGCTGCTATATATTTTGATATCTGTAGACATCTCATTCTCTGCTGCTGCTAAGTTGCTTCGGTCATGTCCGACTCTGTGCAACCCCATAGATGGCAGCCCACCAGGCCCCGCCGTCCCCAGGATTCTCCAAGCAAGAGCACTGGAGTGGGTTGCCATTTCCTCCACCAATGCATGAAAGTGAAAAGTGAAAGTGAAGTCGTGTCCAACTCTTAGCCACCCCATGGACTGCAGCCTACCAGGCTCCTCCGTCCGTGGGATTTTCCAGGCAAGAGTGCTAGAGTGGGGTGCCATTCTCATTTTCTAGTTTTTCCTTTTAAGCTTTTTGGTTAAGCCTACTTTTTGCCCCAAATGTTATCTATACTTCAGGCAGTCATGCAGTTACAACAACATTTATTTGTATTTAGTTTCCTCCTCCTGCTCCTCCCTAGTCCATGGAGAAGGTTTTATCCATTAGGCAAGCTTCAAGTCAGGTCTAATATAGACAACCTTTTAAGTACAGTGTTCTAGGATCCATCAGACAAATTATAATTATTTGGCAATTAGGCTTTGAAAGAGATCCACCTCCCTTCTGTCCTTTGGTGCTTGAGAAGCTGCAGTAGGAGAGTGGGCTGTGATTTTTCCTAGGCTGTTTCAGAGCTGAGAGTAGAGGATGGGACTAAAGCAAGTTAAAATTATTCTTACCAAGAGTCGGACATTTTTTTGCTCCATTGGTTTCTGCAAGGGTTTTAGCCTTTGGTTAACTATCAGATTTCTGAAAAAGTCAATTATGAAAACTTTTGCCAGCTTTTTCACTGATTTTATGCAGAAGCGAATTTCGGGAGGTCCTTATTCTAATAGTTTCACTCTGTTCTTGCTCCTGACTTTGACGTTTGAACTGCAGTAGGTATACTATATAAACAATACATTACTGAGAATCTCATCCTACTACAGAGGAATGAGGTGGTTGAGAAGGCTATAAAGGAACCTAGGAATAATTTTTCTGAATTTTATCTCACAATTTTTTGTTGAAAACTGAACATTTTAATGTGGTAACACTGGAAATCAAATTCCTGCCTGCTCCTCAGGGATTCCTGTCATTATTTAATGACTTTTTAAAACTAATTCTGCAAAGTCTGTATTCTTTACAGCATGTATAGTCAGCTAACAACTGAACAGAGATTTCCTTGGAACCAGTCAGTTTCCCAGTCTTTGCTGAAGGACTCTGTATGAGTTTTGGGGCATACCTCTAACACTTAATCAAGCTGTTGACAACTCTACCTTGGTCTTCACTTCTGGCTTGTGCAGAACCTCGATGTCAGCTGAAGGTGAGAATTTAGCGCCTGTTAATGTCTTTTCTGAGCATCTACACAATCCTGTGTATATATGTGTCCTTCTAGATTCCTATGAATATTTTTTAGCTTCTCAAAGCTGCTATATATTTTGATATCTGTAGACATCTCATTCTCTGCTGCTGCTAAGTTGCTTCGGTCATGTCCGACTCTGTGCAACCCCATAGATGGCAGCCCACCAGGCCCCGCCGTCCCCAGGATTCTCCAAGCAAGAGCACTGGAGTGGGTTGCCATTTCCTCCACCAATGCATGAAAGTGAAAAGTGAAAGTGAAGTCGTGTCCAACTCTTAGCCACCCCATGGACTGCAGCCTACCAGGCTCCTCCGTCCGTGGGATTTTCCAGGCAAGAGTGCTAGAGTGGGGTGCCATTCTCATTTTCTAGTTTTTCCTTTTAAGCTTTTTGGTTAAGCCTACTTTTTGCCCCAAATGTTATCTATACTTCAGGCAGTCATGCAGTTACAACAACATTTATTTGTATTTAGTTTCCTCCTCCTGCTCCTCCCTAGTCCATGGAGAAGGTTTTATCCATTAGGCAAGCTTCAAGTCAGGTCTAATATAGACAACCTTTTAAGTACAGTGTTCTAGGATCCATCAGACAAATTATAATTATTTGGCAATTAGGCTTTGAAAGAGATCCACCTCCCTTCTGTCCTTTGGTGCTTGAGAAGCTGCAGTAGGAGAGTGGGCTGTGATTTTTCCTAGGCTGTTTCAGAGCTGAGAGTAGAGGATGGGACTAAAGCAAGTTAAAATTATTCTTACTAAGAGTCGGACATTTTTTTGCTCCATTGGTTTCTGCAAGGGTTTTAGCCTTTGGTTAACTATCAGATTTCTGAAAAAGTCAATTATGAAAACTTTTGCCAGCTTTTTCACTGATTTTATGCAGAAGCGAATTTCGGGAGGTCCTTATTCTAATAGTTTCACTCTGTTCTTGCTCCTGACTTTGACGTTTGAACTGCAGTAGGTATACTATATAAACAATACATTACTGAGAATCTCATCCTACTACAGAGGAATGAGGTGGTTGAGAAGGCTATAAAGGAACCTAGGAATAATTTTTCTGCCTTTATGCAATATATAATCCAGTTTCAAGGATAAGACACATGCCAAAAAAGATAAAAGACAGCATTAGTGCCTGGTACCTTTAGATCACAAATACTGATTTAATCAATAGCAAAGTAAGCCCTAATTGAGTAATGCATACAAGCCAATTTCAGAAGGGATTCACCAAGGTGGGGAAAAAAAAAAAATCACAAAATATAGAAGTCTCTTGAATCTTGAATCCAAGACAAAAGTCTTGGACAGCGGTGAGAAGAGAGAAGAACATGCCAAAATGGAAGGGTTGTTCAAAGTCTTAGGGGTTTTAAATATCCTTAATATAAGCCTTTATATACTCTGGATGCAAATTCTTTGTCAGATACATGGGTGCCAAAATTTATGTTGGTGCTCACGATAAATGACAAGAATCATATTTTGATGATTCACTGCCAGGAATTATGGAAAATAAACTTACAAACACAGGGGTTTTAATGAAAGACCTTGAATGCTAACACAAGGAGTCAAGACTTGATTCTAAAAGGTGGCGAACTATGGTCACGGCCCTCAAGCCAAATTCGGCTGTCCATCTATTCTCCTAAGTGACGTTTAATTGGAACACAGCAAGGGCAGTTTGTTCACTATCATCTATGGCTGCTTTAGAGCTAAAATAAGTCAGTTGAGAAGTTGCAACAAAGCCCATAGAGCCCACAGAACCTAAAGGACTTACGACTTGACCCTGACAGTGGCTCTAACTGCTTGCACACACTAAGGCTGCAGCCTCAGCCCTGGATAACAAAAGAAATCCAGAACACAGGAAACCCTTCAGGCTACTTTAAAAAATCTAGATATAATGTCAGCAGCACTTACTAGACTGAGGGAAATTTTGCAGGACTTATGACTGGTTGAAGGGAAGGGAGAGAAGGTCAGAAATGTAAGAATTTGAATTTCTATGATTGGTTAAAAGATGGTAGTGATAAGGGAAACTGCATGTTTGGAGTAAAGTTAGGTGAAAGTATAGTATAGTGCATTTGTCTTTTAATATGTGAAGTTTAATGTATTAGTGAAACTCCTAGTTAGGATACTAAAGTAGTTAGAGATATAATACTTCGACCTGGGAGTGATGACAGGTTTGGAAAGGGGGATTTAAATATTTCTTTGCATAGCTGGAAGTCACAAAAAGTAGAAGTGACCTCCTAGGATGACAGAGAAAGAATAACTGAGTGGGGGGCTCGATGTTAGCCTACACTCACATATACCAAGCAGAAGACAGGAAGAAGTCAAGTCAGTAGAGACAGCAGAGGAGCGGCCAGAGAGAAAGGGTGAGACTTGACTCAGGAAAGCACAGTGCAAGGCAGTACAAGTCAAGCCAAGTCAGTACACAGCGCAAGCCAAGCTGTAAAAGCTGTTTTAAGAAGGAAGGCACAAGAATGAAGAAAAATCTATAAAGGAAAGAGGGAAAAGATAAAAGCTCAACTGGAATGGTGAGGTGTCAGAGAGGTCAAACAGTTTCAAGGCAGGGGGTGGTTAATTTTTCAGATGAATCTGAAATTCAATGATTTATAACTTTCATGCTAGAAATCCAGCAGAGAAGTAGACCTCTCATTCATTTATGAAAAGATACTCCACCTTTTGATTGACTCAATTTTCACTACAAGATAATAACTGTATATATTAGAGAGCTAAAGGATGATCATAATCTCCATTAAGAAGAACCTCCCCCAAAGGGGATTACAGAAATGATGGAGAATAAGAGAAATGTAAGATCATTAAAAATTCTTATGCAAAGAAGGCTGACAAACAGGAAAGGGTGCTGCAGCAGAGCATGAGATGCCAACAGAGAGGCCTTGAAGGATGGACAGGAACGGAGGCCACTGCGCTAACCACTGCTCTACTCTTTTACATGTCTTGTCCAACCAATCTCTCTTAACTAAATCTATTATCTTATTTTATTATACCTGTTTGTATGAGTAAGACCTAACCAAAGATCCCTGAGTGAAAAGACTATTTACATCTTTGCTCATGTCCATGCTGCTGCTTCTGCTGCTAAGTCGCTTCAGTCGTGTCCGACTCTGTGTGACCCCATAGACAGCAGCCCACCAGGCTCCCCCGTCCCTGGGATTCTCCAGGCAAGAACACTGGAATGGGTTGCCATTTCCTTCTCCAATGCATGAAAGTGAAAAGTGAAAGTGAAGTCGCTCAGTCGTGTCCAACTCTTAGTGACCCCCATGGACTGCAGCCTACCAGGCTCCTCCATCCATGGGATAGTCGATAATATTCACTGAATCACTATGCTAATACGTATTTCTTTTTGCAAGATGCTGGGAAAACTTAATCAGCATTGAGGAATTCAACTCACTGGTTTACAGATCACACAGAGGAAGTTAAGGAAAAGTTCATAGGTACTTTATGACATCCATCTAAACCAACTACATTGTTCATAAAATGTATTAGCCATGACGTGGATAGCTTTTTGAGTTGCAAATAAAAATAGAGAAACAAAAGAGAAAATGAAAAGAGAATGAATAAAAGGGTTGAAGGTGCTGTGTATCATGAAATGACCCGAGTCTGAGTTGGTGACCACACTTAAAAAGGGAAAAACAGTGTATGTATATGAACTCCCAACAAAGGTATAAAAGGAGATGGAAGGAGAAATAGAGGTGTGATTCTCCAAATTGGCCACTAGGTGGTGGCATTGACCCAGGACGGTTCAGTTTTGAGGGTCAGAAATCAGGAAGGAGCCTGAAGTAAGCAACTGCTTGGCAATTTGCAGGCAAGGGAGTTATCAGAAAGTGACTTTCTATTTGTTTCTGTTAATAAAAACTTTGAAAGCAAAGATTCTGAGACACTAGGAAAATTTATCAACAAGTTACAGAAGATTTACTATAAAATGATTATTTAAAAAATAACTGTAGTTGTCCACTCACCTTTACTACATTGTCCCCTGATTGTCCATTATTTCGTAAACAATCTAGACATATAGCAATCTGTGGGTCACTTCTGTGATAGTCTTTATCATCTTGATTTTCATCACCTTCTTCATCTACTTTAGGTTTGTCAACTTTTGACATATCATCTGTATAATTTAAACAAACCCAAGTTAGATATATCTCAAAGTTGATTTTATAGTTAAGCAACAATACACTAACCATGAGAACAAAAATCTAATTTAAAAAACATTTCTTAACAGTTCTTGATGAGGAATAACCGAAAATTTTAGTACCTTTAAAATGTTCAAAGCAACTCAACAATGGAAATATTTTTAAAAAACCATTAAATGACTCATTAGCATAGCGTACAAATTCTGGACTCACCGGGACTTCCAAATGAAAGATTTAGGACTAACTATATTTGGTCACAAAATGACTGGCATTAGTGATTAGACCACTTAGAAACTGACAGGATATAAAAATACTTCCACCCTCGAGAAGAAAATGGCAACCCACTCCAGTAATCCTGCCTGAAATTCCATGGACAGAGGAGCCAGGCGGGCTACAGTCCAGGGGGGTCACGAAGAGTCAGACAGAACTTAGTCACTAAACAACAACCCAACAATATATATTTGATAAATTAATAATTTTGAACATATGTTGTTTAAAGAAATATATAAAATGTTTTTTTAAACTACACCATTTAAAAAGTTCAGTCAACATATGTAATTAGAATTTCAAGTTTGTATATACATAATAAAGTGTTTTTGATCAAAGAAAAAAATACTTCCAAATTCTACATTTATTCAAAGTTTAAAACCAAGTAAACTAAATATTTAGTAAAACTAAAATATTTAAGTTCAAAATTAATTAGCTAGTGAAATAACGAGTAGAGTGAATTAGCTTTTTTAACATGCATGTAACTAACATATTAAAACACCATCAAAGAAATCTGAGAATACTTCATATTATAATCAAATGTATTTAACCTATGAAATGCCAGCAGGCTACATATAATGCGCATATATTTAATGATTCATTTGTTTATTGAGTGCCTTTAATTCTGTTAGACTAAGCCTGAGGGAACAGCATTGAAACTATGAGGTCATCCTCATTCTTACAGTGTCAGGGTGTAAAAGGTAAGTAAAGAAAACAGACGGAGGAGCTGATAGACTCTGATGTAAGAGGTAAGATAGGCCAAGTGGGCACACAGAACAGAGGCGGTTAATAAACCCAAATTCTGTGGTGAAGCAAAGATTCAGGGGCGATTTCCAGATAAAACGTAAGCTGAAACCTGAAAGAATGAGCCAGTCAAGCATTACAGTATAGAAAAGCCCAGGAAAAAAAAACAGACCAGTTAGATTAAAAAAAAAAGATGAGTGAGCGCCTCTGTAATAACTGTGGTAAAAGCATTACAGATGTGTTGTACCGGGAAGGTGGGTGTTCTCTCCTGCCTTTTTATATGGAAATTACCTAGAAAGGAACTGCCTTCTGTGGACCAAGCTCCAGCTCCAAGAAAAGGTCCAAATCCTCCACCCAAACTAAAGACCAAATATGATAAAACTATTTTTAAAAGACAGAAATATGGGGGGAAAGGAGAGAAACTCAACTCGGGCTATGGTCCTTCACGAGTCCCTCTGTAAGCCGCAGAGTCATGGACTAACCTGACCACACAGCTTCTGATGACAAGCCCTGGCTCCTACTGTCTTGAAAACATAGTTAAAAACTGGAGCATTCAATCAGTTTTACCTATATTTTTTACTATGGCACTACTGTATAAATTGCAGTTTACAGCTGGGTAAAATAAGCCTTTAATTAAGTCTTTTTTTTGCCAGGCTTGGCTTCTTTGCCCATTTCAGTGTTTTAATTATAGATTAAAAATAATCCCTTGCTACCTTATTCCATTCAAAATTATTCTCAAACTTTCCCTGCTTTAGGAAGCCAGTCCTGCACAGTTCAGCTGAACTAAAACAAACAAACTCTGATCCCCATTTTTCATATGAAGAGAGAAAGCCATTTCAATGATACGTATGTAATCGACAATCCTATGAATCTTATGGGAAAACCAGAGGTGGAAGACTGAGCTCTACAGAAGAATGAGCCTACAAAAACATACGATCCTTGAAAAATTTCAGTGGTATTCAGGCCATCCTGAAACAAATCTCATATTAAATGACAAAACGAAAGGACACTTCTTCCTTATAATTTCATATATGTAGTACTTTTTTTCCTTTTATGTGAATTATATATGTACTAAAAGCCTTTTCTCTCCCAGTAATGTCTGCCAGTTTCCTTAATTATTAAAAATTACTCACTGCTGAATCTCCTGGGACCTAAAAGGCAAATTTGAACACTTAACATATGTGAGGGGGAAAGTTCCCAGAAATACCTAGAAATATTTTTCAAATCTCAGAATATATAAATTTGTATTATTGGAACTTTACCTATGAAAAGTTCATTCCAGATTAACAGAGCATAGCAAGATCCTCTGATCTACATGGCTTTCAGCTACATTCAAGTCCCTTCTCCTATTAAATATACAAAATAAAATAAATACAACCATAACCCCCTCACTGTTCAGCTGCAGGCTGTGGCTCTTTCTTCAGTTTCCTGTAGCTCTTTAGCTAATTCTGCTATAATCAGTGGTCACTTTTCTGTCTTATCTCCTTTTTCTCTTCCCAGTTTCCTCTATTTCCAATTACCTTCAATTGGCCTGATAAAGATTTTACATGCATTTACACAAAATCTCATGATTCTATATTAAAAGTTCATAATCACAGAAAAGTTCATAATATAAAGGGGTACACAATATTGTACAGGAGAAATTCGAGCTTGGAGAGAGAGATGAGTTCACCACAGCTACAAAAAGCTAAGAAATTCCAACAGATAGAAGTTTAAAAAGTCACCTTGTCCATTTTCTTGAGGCTTATTTTTCTTCCAAAATTCAGACTCACGCTCAAGTTCTTCTAATTTAAAAGAAAAAAAGTATAAAAATAATAGAAACAATCACGAAATCTTTAACAAAAATGGTGATTTTACAAAACAAAAAATCTGCAAGAATTCAAAGAGCAACTTACGTTCTCGTAGTCCAGGAACCAACTTAAATATAATTTCCTCTAGTGTGTTATCCAACCTTCCAGAGAGGAAAAAAGAGAATATACTAACAATAAAGACATTAAAATCCAGTATGTGAATGTTTAAGATTTGCATCTCACATATATTACAACATATAGAACATATGGTTTTAGCACAAGCACCATACCCAACTACTCTGTAGGTGGAACACATTTATTTCCAGCCTGTCCCAGTAGCAGACTATAAAAATGGTCCCGTCTCCCGTTCTCTCTATCATCTACCCACTCTGAACAGGACTGTGATTAAGGGAGGGGTCTTTTCCTCCACCCTGAGAATATGGGCCAGCCTTGAAACACACTCAGGCCAAAGAATGTGGTGCAAGCGACACTGCTGAGCTCTGAGCCCAAGCCTGAGGCATTTCATGTGCTCTGGCGCACTTTCTTGGAACCCCGCCACCATAAGAACAAGTCTGGAGGATGAGCCACCACGTCCTACAGAGCCAAGCTGCCCTGGTAAGGCCATCTCAGACCAGTTCATGGGCAGCCCAACCCAACAGGACAGAACCCAGCCAGGATCAGCAGAGCAGGGACCCACCAGCCTCTGACTGCAGTCACCCAAGTGAGCCCAGCCAAGACCAGCAGGCCCACCTGGATCTGTGAACCACACACAGAACTGCGAGGAATCAAAACTGCTTTTAGTGTTGTTTTCAGCATGAAATTTAGGTGTGGTCTGTTATACACCAACAGCTGATCCAGCCACTTTCAAAATCTCTACGACAACTCTGGTAGAGAAAGAAAATCTGCACTCCTATGAAAGAAAATCTCCATTCTGAGAAATTGAGACCATTTCCCCCTAGATATTGGGGACTTCCCTTGTGGTCCAGTGGTTAGGACTCCACTCTTCCTCTGCAGGGGTGCACGTTCAATCCCTGGTTGGGGAAGTAAGATCCCGCATGCCAAACATCAGCTTGGCCAAAATAAAAACCCACTGTCTTGCCATTGCTTTTGTCTCCTTTCCCTCCTGGATCTGAGCAATTCCTCCTTTCCATGGCTTCACTTCTCATCTCGCCCTCCTGCTCCTACAGCATCCTTCCCCCTCATCTCCTTCCTCCTGCTCAACTGCAGTACTCTTCTCTGACAATAAACATGGACACTTTTCTCACATCTAAACCCCCCCCAGTCCTGGCTTAACCTATTGTCTTCTCAAGCCGTTGCTGCTGCTGCTGCTGCTGTTGCTAAGTCGCTTCAGTCATGTCTGACTCTGTACGACCCCACAGACGGCAGCCCACCAGGCTCCCCCGTCCCTGGGATTCTCCAGGCAAGAACACTGGCGTGGGTTGCCATTTCCTTCTCCAGTGCATGAAAGTGAAAAGGGAAAGTGAAGCCGCTCAGCTGTGTCCAACTCTTAGCGACCCTAAAGACTACAGCCCACCAGGCTCCTCCATCCATGGGATTTTCCAGGCAAGAGTACTGGAGTGGGTTGCCACTGTCTTCTCAAGCCGTTAGCAGATTCTCAACCTCTTCTTCCAACTGGAAAACTTTGAAAGCATAGCCAACATTATTTCTGTCGTATATTTTTTGCTTCTCTTACTTGACAGACCTTCCCAAATCATCAATAACTTCCATTATTGAATAGATTTTAAAAGAAATTTTAGAGTTAAAATTTTTAATTACTTTTAAAGCCATTGTTCCCTAGGTATTTTTCTTTTTTTCAACTACTTCTACCTCCGAGGATTCTCCTTTGCTCTGCTCTCTGTACTCTCTGACCTCTTCTACATACTTCCTTTCCTGAGGATCTCATCCACTTTTGTGACTTCAAAACTAACATACAGGCAGATCACACACACACACACACACACACACACACACCCCAATTCTCTGTGAAGCTCAAGTTTCATATTTCCAACAGATGTCGAATATCTCAAGCCCCTCCTTTCTGTTCATCTATGTCAAGATTATGTCTTCTCCTTCAACAAAATATCTCTGAAAACCCGTCTTTCTTTCTTAAAGTTAAATGCAGAAATGATACCATATCACTCCCAAATAGGCTCGAAATGCAAGCATTATCTTCAGCTACCTGTCTCTCTTGCTTCCCATGTTTACTCATCAAGCCCCCTTCTGGGTATTTCTCCCACCCAGTAATTATGTCTTCTCCTTCAACAAAACATCTCTGAAAACCCGTCTTTCTTTCTTAAAGTTAAATGCAGAAATGATACCATATCACTCCCAAATAGGCTCGAAATGCAAGCATTATCTTCAGCTACCTGTCTCTCTTGCTTCCCATGTTTACTCATCAAGCCCCCTTCTGGGTATTTCTCCCACCCAGTCTTTTCACACTTCCCATCCTTCTGTTCCCTCAATTAGCACTCTACTTAGAGGACAGCCCAGAGACATTCTCTTTATCCCTGACATGTTCATAACGAATTTTCCTTAGGCACTAATCTGATCATTACTTGCCTGCTCAAGAACTAATTTCTTCCCAACACCTGGCTGAAGGTGTTCTTACAACTGGAGTCCAACCTACAAATTGCAAGTGGTGCTGCTGTCTTGTGGCTCTTCTCTAGCCAGCTGGCTTGGTCAGTCATCCCTAGGGATGCCTTGCCTTTTCCAACCTGTTTTTCTGCCTCACGCTCTTCACCCTGGCTCAGATACTCTTTTCCCAGTCCTCCTCTCCAGCCGAACCGATGTCACCTTATTCTTCAGGACACACACACTAACTCACTCACAGTTTCCCAGTCTATTTAACAGATGCACTATTTAAAAGAAGTATTATTTCTCTTCTTAATATTTGTTTTATCAACAAAATACATATATTAACACAAAATTTACAAATCAAACTTCCCCCAACCTTAAATGCTATATTAAGATATCGCATTCTCTTGCTCCACCCTTCCTATTCCTGAATTCTACAACCCCAGGTACAACCACTTTCAAATCCAAGCTGTTTCTATTAGTATTTACTTTCATATTTCTATATATATTATAGATAAATAGAGAAAAAACAAAGCCATTCCTTTTTTGCTGTCTAGATTTTTCTCACCTCCTTCTGCGGGAGATAAGGTTTTAGCTCTCTTGATACCATCCCGCCAGGCCCCTGTCCTCCCCACGTACAGTCTCCTAACTCTCCTCTTCCTGATAGTCTTACTGCCATTCCTGTGTTTAACAGTGAACGCTTACATGATTATGATTATATAAATAATCACAGTGTACTCTGACTGAAGATATCCCCTCATCCAACTTTTTTATTTCTTTTACTTTTACTATTTACTTTTCTTCAATTTCTACATACCCATTCGCCAATTTTCTAACATAATTTCTTCTTACTATGTACAAACAGGGGCTTCCCTGGTAAAGAATCCGCCTGCAATGCAGGAGCCCCTGGTTCAATTCCTGGGTCAGGAAGATCCTCTGGAGAAGGGATAGGCTCAGTTCAGTTCAGTTCAATCACTCAGTTGTGTCTGACTCTTTCAACCCCATGGACGGCAGCATGCCAGGCCTCCCTGTCCTCCTCCATCACTGGAGTTTACGCAAACTCATGTCCACTGAGTCTGTGATGCCATCCAACCGTCTCATCCTCTGTCATCCCCTTCTCCTCCTGCCTTCAATCTTTCCCAGCATTAGGGTCTTTTCAAATGAGCCAGCTCTTTGCAGCAGGTGGCCAAAGTATTGGAGTTTCAACTGCAACATCAGTCCTTCCAATGAACATTCAGGACTGATTTCCTTTAGGATGGACTGGTTGGATCTTACCCACTTCAGTATTCCTGGACTTCCCTTGTGGCTCAGCTGGTAAAGAATCAGCCTGCAATGTGGGAGACCTGGGTTCGATCCCTGGGTTGGAAAGATTCTCTGGAGAAGGGAATGGCTACCCACTCCAGTATTCTGGCCTGGAGAGTTCCACGGGCTGTATAGTCCATGGGGTCGCAAAGAGCCAGACAGGACTGACTTTCACTCACTCATGTACAAACAGATCAGGAATCCACCCGTTTCATTTCTGTCCCTGTAATAGGCATCATCCCTCGCCAGTTTCACGTGCTCTCTGCCCTGCTCATCCAGTTTAGAATTGACTTCTCAGTCAGTCATCATTAAAGCCGCACCTTGCATGCACCTTTAATTCCCTTGTCCCCACCTCACCTGCTCAAATTATTTGGTACAACCACAACACTAGTTAAACCCAACTCTCTGTTAACTTGTGCTGGTGGCCACTGGGCTGGAAAAAAACACAACCACACCCCTTCAAATTCATAACTACAGCCCAGATGTGCCTTTAGGATTTCCAGGACTCATACTACACCTCCCCAGTTCACGTATTCTCATACTTTCCTGCACAACACATTTTTCCCTCTCCTCCAACCTCTACATCCCCCTTTTCCACCCTACTCCTGGCTGATAAAACATTTTCTGCTCAGTGAGACAGCAATGTCTACAGAATCTGAGCACCGTATCGACCCATGGCATCTGCACGCTGCCCTCCCACCTGCTGCTGCAGAGGGTCTGCTGATGCTTTCACGTGAAGCCAATCTCCAACTGTTACACTGCATACCCTCTTCCCTCCCAAGAACACTGCTTCAGCAATGTCCCCTCTCCCCCACTCTCCTATTACTGTCTCTTTGCTCTTTCTTGGATTATTCCTTTCAAACATGTCAGTATTGCTCCCACATCACAACAAAATAAAAGCCTTCTTGACTGTACTTCTTTGAACAATGACCACCCCATATCTTTGCCCCCATTAGTGGCAAAACTTGAAAAAAAGTTGTTGATACTCGCTGTTTCTAACTCTTGTGCCTCCCCTTCTCTCTTGAAACAATCCAGTTAGGTTTCGCCTCACGGTTCCGCTGAAAGTGCTTCTGTCAAGGCTGCTGACCTCCAATTGTTAAATCCAACTGCCAACTCTTGGTCTTCACCTTACAACATCACAGTCCAGCATGCCCGCATCTGTGCTTGGCTTCTAGGCCACACACTCTGGAAGCTTCCCTCTCCTATACTGACTACGCCTTTTCGGTTTCCTTTGCTGGTTACTCCCCTTCTTCCTGATCTATCAACTTTAGAATGTTCCAGGGTCCCATCCTCGGTCCTCCATACTTCTCTCTGCACTCATGCCCTTACGTACTCCTGTCTTGTCCCACGGTTTTAAATACTGTCTGCCCACTGAAGACCACCAGATTTTTAACCCCAGCGAGACCTCTCTCAAGTCAAGAATTGTATATTCACCAGCCAACTTCCCTCTTCTCTGAAATGATTAATAGACTCAACATGTCCAAATTCAAACTCCCCATCTGTGAAAGTTGCTTAGTCCTGTACAGTCCATGGAATTCTCCAGGCCAGAATGCTGGAATGGGTAGCCTTTCCCTTCTCCAGGGGATGTTCCCAATCCAGGGATTGAACCCAGGTCTCCCCCATTGCAAGGAGATTCTTTACCAGCTGAGCCAGCAGGGAAGCCTAACCCCCAGATCTCCCAGCCCCAAGCCTGCTCTCTGCCTACTCAGCCTCCCTTCTCTCACCCTCTAGCTGCTCAGGTCAGAGACAGGCCCATCCCCGAGCTCCTGACCCCTGCCCGTGCGGTTCCTCAGACGAGCTGCAGGCGCCCTCCCGACCTGGAACAGGCCTGCTTCCCGAGATCTGCGCGTGGCTGTTCCCTCGGAGACAGCGATCCAGGGCTCCGATCCCACCTTCTCAGTGAGGCCTATCCCCGCCATTGTATTTAGAACTAGCATCTGTCCGCCCTTCACCGCCTCCCTTCCTCCCACCATGTCCCTCACTTGCAGCACTTCTCAGAGTTGCTGATTCAGAGGGTCTGAGGTGGGGCCCCCAAACTGTCATTTCTATTAAGATGGTAATGGTGTGGGGACCAAACTTTGAAAACCAACGTTTACCTATAGACAAATTACTCCAATTATAGACACTAAAATAGGAAAAAAGTCAAAGATATAAGACCTGAAAACCCAGATTTACAGAATGATGGCAAACAGTACACAGAGATGAGCGTTCATGAGGGCTCTTTACTATGGCAGGAACCGTGGGGAGAAACATGGGTTCAGTGGTTTGTGGCAGGAAGTGACATTTGAGTTTGCTGGGCCTCAGACAATGTAGCGTCACTCCTATAAACTTCCATTTACAATCTTGAAAAAGGGTTTGGTTTGGGTTAGGATCTTATAGAGCACTTCTAACTTTAAAAATATATGACTACACTTCTTTATATTATTACTATTTATTTGGTATAATGATTATACCATTAAGAAAAGGGTATTCATTTTAAAAATTCTTTTTGGTTTTATATAAATGTACACTTTTAGAATATATGATAAATTTTTAAAAATTAAGACTCCCAAGATTAGTATCCCTATTAGTTCTGCCCTCTTTCCACTACCACGTAGCTCAACAGAGTACTGTGTAGAATAATAAAATACTAAAAATAACTGCAACTAAAGTAACCCTGAGATCCTGAGATAACGTTGTAATTTTTAATTTGGAGATATATTTCTTAAATATTTAATATGTACAGCCTTATTTTTCATTTCTTCTTAATAAAATAAATTGAAATGCTTTAAAATGAAAATCAAAGCCTACATTAACTGAGTCAAGGCACCAACAAATATTATGATGCATAATAAAAATTATTAAGAGCTTATATAATTATTTAAGTTAGAGGAACTAAAAATATATTGACATACCTCAACATTTCTAATGGATTCGTCTCATGAACCTGGTTGCCACACCTTGGACAATCATTGCTATCTTCAAAGTGCTGGACAATACAAGTCTTGCAGACTGAGAAGAAACAAGATGTTAGATTAAAATACATCACTTGAACTTAATATAACTAGATATAGTCCCTATAAATCATCTACCATACATAAAATANCTAAAAAAATACAGAAAAAGAAAGCCTGATCCCTTAATTTGGGAGCCTTAAAAATGTCCAAAAGGAGAATTCGAACTCCTTCAGTATCTTATATAGTCCTTAAAAGAAAATCCCAAGAAATTCTAGAAATACATCTCCCATACGCTTTTAAAAGCTGTTAATAAAGCACAACTTTACACAAATTAGAACCTGAGAAAATCCAGGCCAGAAGTTCAGTGAAACTGAAAAAAGTAAAATGAGAATTTGTTTTCGCTCAGATGCTTTAAAAAAATCACTATAAAACTGACCTTTGATTCCTAGTTTATACTAGCTGAAAAACATTTTTAAAATATCTTTAAGATTTAATACTAAGCTAATTGCTCAACTGCTATACTGGTTAACTCAGGTGGTTCAAGAATAATGTTTATAAAGGTCCCAGTCTGTTGTTAAGACCTGTCTCTTATACACATCTACAGTAACGGCTGGTAAATCTGAATTTATTTCTTTTGCTAAAAATTTACTTGAATGCAATATAAATAATACTTAATAATATTTGAGAGTTCTCAACATGCCTGGATTAGTTTTTATGGGCAGGGTGCTCCTGGGACAAACCAGGAGTTTCAACAGAACTTCTGGCCCGTGCAGAGTATGATGCATCCGTGCTCACAGGACCATAATTCCAAGGGCCATGAAGTATAGCCAATGACATCAAGCTGGTGCAAATGCACAAGAGGTAAACCAAAAGAACCACTGAGGATTAATTAATTAATTAAGATGCTGCTGCTAAGTCGCTTCAGTCGTGTCCGACTCTGTGCGACCCCATAGATAGCAGCCCACCGGGCTCTGCCATCCCTGGGATTCTCCAGGCAAGAACACTGGAGTGGGTTGCCATTTCCTTCTCCAATGCATGAAAGTGGAAAGTGAAAGTGAAGTCGCTCAGTCATGTCTGACTCAGCGACCCCATGGACTGCAGCCCGCCAGGCTCCTCCATCCATGGGAGTTTCCAGGCAAGAGTACTGGAGTGGGGTGCCATTGCCTTCTCCAATTAAGATGCTAAATAAAGCTTATTATAAATAAAGACAATAGAAATATGCTTTGTGGCTTTTGGGGCACAAGTCTATATAGCCAACCTCTTGTCCAAATAATACTAATCTTTCTGGTTATGACTCTCTCCCACTTTTTCCCTAAGCTTCTTATTTACCAACTTTCCTGCCCAAAAACCTCAGACATAAACAGCAGCTGAACTGTAAAAAATTTTCAGCCCAATTCCCCCCTTTCATTTTATTACCCTGTGTAATCTGAAATTTTCACCTGTACAGATCAGCTCTCCCTTTTACAACTTCATTACAAACTATTTTTCTCCCCTCTGCAAGTCCGGGACTATCTAAAAGCAGTGAAAATTTATCTATATGATTGACCTAGAATAAACACCAGGATTCCTACCACTGAGATTAGGTCTGAAAATTCAAACTTATCACACACATTGGTCAGAGAAACAATGGTCAGGGTAGACTTCTCCTAGAAAACTAATTTTAAAATTATCAGTACATACAGTATTTCCTTTCACTTATTTATTCACTGATTCAATAGCCAGCTTTCCTGGTGGCTGAGAAGGTAGAGTCTGCCTGTAATGCAGGAGACCTGGGTTCGATCCCTGAGTCAGGAAGATCCCCTGGAGAAGGAAAAGGCAACCCACTGCAGTATTCTTGCCAGAAAAATGCCATGGACGGAGAAGCCTGGTGGGCTACAGTCCATGCGGTCGCAAAGAGTTGGACAGGACTGAGAGACTAACACTTCCACTTTTCACTTGCAACAGCCAAGCATTATACTAGGAGTTGGGGGATGCAGGGATAAACAAAACAAAGTTCATATTCTTATGGAGCTTATATTCTATTTGGGAAGTCAAAGAATTTTAGTTAGCAATAAGTGATATCTACAAAACAGACAAAAAATGGTAGCAAGAGAGAGTGCTGCAGGCTGGGGACTATTTTAGGTAAGAGTGATCAGGGTAGGACTTCTTCCTAAGAAGATGACATCTGAGCAGATTTTTTTTGCTGGATGAGTACACCTGGGTGCCCTATTCTCTACATCTTTTTACCATTACATGCAGCAATTAGGGTAACACTCCTTTACTACATTTCTCCCCAAATTTGGATGAAACACAGTAGTACAAAACCCTAAAAAAAAAAAGATTAGATGTGAATATTTCTCTTCTCCAAATTTCCTGGCCTCCAAAACATTCTGAATGTCTTTTTTAAAAGTTAATGTTTGGGAAGGAAGGGCTACCTTGCTAATCAATACTGAGCAGAGGCAGGAAAAGCTGAATTCTTTAGCAGACTGCTGGTATTTGCTGTTTTCCCAGGGACACGAGGTAAATCTCTAAAATGTGGGAAAGAAGGCAAATAGGACAGATAAGAGGCAAGAATGAAGGGTATTAGGAAGCATGATCCTGTCCTGAACTTCAGCTCCTGCCCTGGAACTCTGATGGTTGTGGTTCAAAAGGTTTATCATTCTCAGGAATTCCTGGTTGTCTCTGGCCCTTGGCCAAACAGAGAGGCACGTGACATACCCAGAGCAAGGCCTCCTGTGGGTCAGCTAGAAGGCTAAGGGCAGGAGCCCGTCTTCCCAGGGACAAAGATACTAATCCAGGTTGATGCAGAAAGAAATGTCAGGCTCATTTGTCCAGAGGTGCACACAGTTTCAAGAATAAGGCTGCTTGAGGCCAAGGCAGCCTCAAGGTGCTCAGGGATGGGACCAGTCATCTGTATTCCAGATCTGGACTGATAGCCACTAGCAGAATGTGGCTCCTGAGCACTTGAAATGTTGCTAGTTCAAGTTGAGATGTGCTGTAACTATAAATTACACACCAGATCTCAAAGACTGAGAATGAAAAGAATAATCTTAATAATAATTTTCATATTAATTACATGTTGGAGTGATAATATTTTAGACATACTAGATTAAATAAAATATATTAAAACTAATTTCATTTCTTTATTTAATGTGGCTATTAGAAAACTTAAAATTACACAGGTGGCTCACATTTTATTTCTATTGTGCAGAACAGAGGGAGTAGAAAGCCCCATTAGGAGGCAACTTTATTTCTCACACAAATGTGTGAGATACAGTATCTTATTCTACTTTTGCGGATAAAGGAGACGAGGTTCTTACAAGCCAGGTAACCTGCCTTCCCTGATGAATGGCAGCACAGAGCCTTGAATCCAGGTTTTCTGATAGGGGATCACAAATTTTGTCAGATTAAAAACATTTTTTTAACTTAACAAAGGAAAAGAATGGAATGTAGAAATACAACTCCCCGCCCCGAAAAAACAATTAGGAGGCAACTTTATTTCTCACACAAATGTGTGAGATACAGTATCTTATTCTACTTTTGCGGATAAAGGAGACAAGGTTCTTACAAGCCAGGTAAGAACCTTCCCTGATGAATGGCAGCACAGAGCCTTGAATCCAGGTTTTCTGATAGGGGATCACAAATTGTGTCAGATTAAAAACATTTTTTTAACTTAACAAAGGAAAAGAATGGAATGTAGAAATACAACTCCCCGCCCCGAAAAAACATCTTCAGCTTCTCTGCTAAATCTGACTACCAAGTAAACATGACAGATAAGCCATCCCATCAGTGCAGTTCAGTCGCGTCTGACTCTTTGCGACCCCATGAATCGCAGCACGCCAAGCCTCCCTGTCCATCACAAACTCCTGGAGTTCACTCAGACTCATGTCCATCGAGTCAGTGATGCCATCCAACCATCTCATCCTCTGTCGTCCCCTTCTCCTCTTGCCCCCAATCCCTCCCAGCATCAGAGTCTTTTCCAATGAGTCAACTCTTCGCATGAGGTGGCCAAAGTACTGGAGTTTCAGCTTTAGCATCAGTCCTTCCAAAGAACACCCAGGACTGATCTCCTTTAGAATGGACTGGTTGGATCTCCTTGCAGTCCAAGGGACTCTCAAGAGTCCTCTCCAACACCACAGTTCAAAAGCATCAATTCTTCGGCGCTCAGCTTTCTTCACAGTCCAACTCTCACATCCATACATGACCACAGGAAAAACCATAGCCGTGACTAGACGGACCTTTGTTGGCAAAGTAATATCTCTGCTTTTTAATATGCTATCTAGGTTGGTCATAACTTTCCTTCCAAGGAGTAAGCGCCTTTTAATTTCATGGCTGTAATCACCATCTGCAGTGATTTTGGAGCCCCCCAAAATAAAGTCTGACACTGTTTCTACTATTTCCCCATCTATTTCCCATGAAGTGATGGGACCAGATGCCATGATCTTCATTTTCTGAATGTTGAGCTTTAAGCCAACTTTTCACTCTCCTCTTTCACTTTCATCAAGAGGCTTTTTAGTTCCTCTTCACTTTCTGCCATAACGGTGGTGTCATCTGCATATCTGAGGTTATTGATATTTCTCCCGGCAGTCTTGATTCCAGCCTGTGCTATGGAATTAAGCCATCGCATAGGACGTAGGAATTAACCTTACTACATAAAGTATTACATTAAAAGAATTAAATTTTTTTTCATAGGCTAACGCTCATAATTATTTTTAATTAAAATTTTTTCCCAAATAGTTTACAAGAAAAATTTAAGATGCTAAAACATTTTTATTCTAGTTTTCTTTTTTGTTCAGATGATTTCCATGGATGTCATCATTTTCATCAAAATCATCAACACTTAAAAGGTTTATGCAACAGGCACATTCTTATGCTTTTGAATTGTGCTGGAGAAGACTTGAGAATGCCCTGGATTGCAAGAAGAAAACCAGACAATCCTAAAGGAAATCAGCCCTGAATATTCCTTGGAAGGACTGTTGCTGAAGCTCCAATACTTTGGCCACCTGATGCGAAGAGCCGAGTCACTGGAAAAGGCTCTAATGCTGGGAAAGATTGAAGGTGAAAGGAGAAGGGGGTGGCAGAGGATGAGATGGTCAGATAGCATCACTGACTCAATGGACATGAATTTGAGCAAACTCCAGGAGACAGAGGAGGACAGAGGTCCTCGCAGCTACATGGTCCATGGGGTAGCAAAGAGATAGACACGACTCAGGGACTGAACAATAACAAGCAACACTCTCAAGTGCCTCAACATATAGTTGACATAATTTAATATTCATTACAACCCCACTAATTAGGTAATATTATCAGGCCTCTTACAGATGAAGAAATTGAATAGAGAACTTTAGAAATTTGCCAAAAATCATGGAGTCCATAAGTGGTGAAAGCCAGGACTTGAATCAAGAGCCCATTTTCTTACTCAATGCATGCCTATATGCTACATTTTCTTCTAATTTTATATCTACAGGTCTAAAAAAATACAGAAAAAGAAAGCCTGATCCCTTAATTTGGGAGCCTTAAAAATGTCCAAAAGGAGAATTCGAACTCCTTCAGTATCTTATATAGTCCTTAAAAGAAAATCCCAAGAAATTCTAGAAATACATCTCCCATACGCTTTTAAAAGCTGTTAATAAAGCACAACTTTACACAAATTAGAACCTGAGAAAATCCAGGCCAGAAGTTCAGTGAAACTGAAAAAAGTAAAATGAGAATTTGTTTTCACTCAGATGCTTTAAAAAAATCACTATAAAACTGACCTTTGATTCCTAGTTTATACTAGCTGAAAAACATTTTTAAAATATCTTTAAGATTTAATACTAAGCTAATTGCTCAACTGCTATACTGGTTAACTCAGGTGGTTCAAGAATAATGTTTATAAAGGTCCCAGTCTGTTGTTAAGACTGTGTGTGGAGACCAAATAAAGTCTTCACCCTCAGCAGCCACTCTACAGAGACATGCTGGAGCAAGCAGAAACACCTGGTCAGAAAGGGAGTTAGGCTCACCAAAGATATCCCCAGTTGGAAAAACACTTAAATGACCACAAGTGCTAGCGTTTACTGAACACTAACCAAATAGAAGGTCCTGGGCTCGGGACTTTGTATGGATTACAGTATGGAGCTACCATCCCCCTCTGGCAAAGGAGGAATGCAGTACCGGAGAGCCTGAGCAGGCTGCCCACATGTGCCTAGCTGTGCAACAGACAAGGCATCTACCCCCAGCCTGGATGTCCAGCTCAAGACCTAAAACCCAAACCACTCCGCTACACATCTTAAAGCCAATACTATTTGGTCCCATGCATCAAGATTTCATATTTTTAACTGATCTTTATATTTAGCTCATCAGAACCATCATTAAACTTCTGCCAAAGCTTACTAAGTGAAATTGTTCCTTTTGCCGTGCCTTAGATTTGAACTGGGTTGTTAAACAAATTGACAAAGAGTCATGTGTCATCTTAAGCAGTAGTTTTCAAATTTTGATGGGCACCACAATCACCAGGTGAGATTTTTTTTTTTTTTAAAGAACAGATTCAGAGGCCTCATCCCAGAGCAATTGTCCTGGTGTGGGATTGGCAGCAGGACTCCAACTCTGCAAAGCTCTCTTACTGAGGCAGCCAGAAGACAACTGGGAAATCCTAGCCACCAAATACTTACTGGTGAATGCCTCAGTGAGGCTGCCCAGTCCAGGAGCTGGCCGTCTGCCAAGTCACAACCAGAAGGCACTTTGTTATTCACCATCAGGAAATCATTTTGACAGAAGACAAAACATAACCACAAGAATATGGGATTAATGTGTTGTTTCCCTAGAGGGCAGGTTTACATGAGAAGCCCAGATAGTATAGCACGTGGTTCTAGCAGGTAAAAGACAATCTTGAGGCAGACAGCTCAATCTGAATCCCGGTTCTGCCATTAGGCAAATTACTCTGTGTGTCTCTGTACAGGGGGATAACAAGGATATCTATCTCACATGGCTCTTATGAGGATTAAATGAGCTAATATACATAAAATGTGTAAACGAGTAACTGGTAACTTCTATTTAATAAATGTGAGCTATCACTATAATCAGCTTGCCCAATGAGCATAAAATCCTAACAAGAAGACATCAGCAATCAAATACTGAACGGCATCAGACCATGATTAGTTTGACACATCTATCTTAAGTAACAGATGATCTTGCTAATGGAACTTGAAATGTCAATCATGTACTGGTATTAACCCTTTGCAGCCATATTTACCCTAGAGATAGTCTCGCAACTCAAGTATCAAATTGATGACACACTGCGTCACCTAAATGGGAACTGCCTATCTTTGCACATATGACACTTCATTTTCTGGGGCTGAGGATACAAGACTGATCAACACTTCTGCATTCGATCCTCCTTCCTTAATTTAGTATGTTTAATACAATTCCAGCATAGCCTCCTGGGTATAGGAGAAACCTTGTTGTGTCTCTTCCTGATCACTTTCCATATACTTGCTCAGAAGCACGATTTCTAAGTTAACTCCAATAGTTCAACTATTAAAAGGCTATTCCACATTTTAATTTTCAAATTCTTGAGGGGGGCAGATTCATCACAACAGGTACAAGGCCCATTAGTTGTTGCTATCTCACATGTACGGTCCACCCACATCTCTCACAGAAAACTAACTTCCTAGCTTTGATGACAGTGAAAGTGAAAGCGGCTCAGTCGTGTCTGACTTTTTGTGACCCCATGGACTTAGACAGTCCATGGAATTCTCCAGGCCAGAATACTGGAGTGGGTAGCCTTTCCCTTCTCCAGGGGATCTTCCCAACCCAGGGATGGAACCCAGGTCTCTCGCTTTGTGGGCAGACTCTTTACCAGCTGAGCCACAACGGAAGCCCCGATGACACAGTGATCTAAAAGCAATTTCTCTTTTTGAGCACCACTTCTAATATCGTGGATAACAAAACAGTCTTTTCTCTCATGTCCTTGGTCATGTCATTCATTAGTAATCCTCTGTTTATTAAAAGTGATCAAATGCTGACTTTGTTAAAATCATCTGAATGTGTTGGTTTTAACTCTCAACAAGGGAGTAGATTTTTTCTTACTTCCTGAAGCACATCACTATCTTTATATGCCCTTCTCGATAACACTCATTTGACACAGTTTGCCTTTGAAAGATTTGTCTTTTATCTGCTAACAGTTTGTAAGTAAATTGTGATCATCGGCAAAGAGAAGAGGCATCAGCATGCTGCTTTTGATACTTATTTACATGTAAAACTGACATTATTTTTAAAGATTTCCAGAACAGTTGTAATTTGCCTCCATGAGACAGGATCTTCTAGCTTTACTCATAAAAGGGACGAATGAACATCTTTATTTCTCTTACACAGCACAGTTCTTTCAAAGGCCTACATGAGTTACAGTTTCACAGAGAACACAAAGGACAGCGTTACTATCGAGGAGACTGCTTTATTCTTGCTTTGCCAGGACAGAGGGACAGACAGCAAGGCCTGCCGAGCAAGGTTAGGAGAGTCTTGGGGCTTCAGCAGAGTAGGAGCATCCGAGACCAAGCAGGCCAGGAGACCACAAAGTCCAGGAAGGCTTTCTACTGACAGACTTAAGGAGCCAAGTGGGACTCCAGGGTGAGGCCCACCATGCCCATTCCCCTCCTTATCGGTATGAATTCCATGGCCAACCAGAATAATCACTTTCACACGCAGACTCTGGATAGCTCCGCTCTACTACAACTCTCTTGTCATACTTAATCAGGTGAACTGTCAACCTGGGCTATATCCAACTCCACGCACTCTGCTCTGCAAGATTACAGCTGAACACTGTGGGAGAAAAACATGCACCATGCTGACTTGTGCTCACCTCAAATTCATGACCATGACCCTCAAAAGCGGGTCCTTCACCTGCCAGGTGGTCACACTCAACACCCTAATCCCATATGCTCTTCACCGATAGTTATAACTCAGCTGGTAAAGAGTCCGCCTGCAATGCAGGAGACCCTGGTTCGATTCCTGGGTTGGTAAGATCCCCTGGAGAAAGGATAGGCTACCCACTTCAGTATTCTTGGGCTTCCCTGGTGGCTCAGCTGGTAAAGAATCCTCCTGCAATGTGGGAAGCCTAGGTTCGATCCCTGGGTTGGGAAGATGCCCTGGAGAAGGGAAAGCCTACCCACTCCAGTATTCTGGCCTGGAAAATTCCGTGGACTATACAGTCCATGGGGTCACAAAGAGTCAGACATGACTGAGTGACTTTCACTTTCACTTTTCTCCTCTCTCCTTGAACCCCCACTTTTACTCCCCCATCACGACTCTACACTGATGACCTCACTTTCTCTTCAACTGAAAACAAAAAGAAAGAAGAAAAAAAAAAAAGGAAGTAGAATTTATATCACCACACCTACTCACTCACTAACATCTAACCTTTGTGGTTTTGCCTGTTTTCAGAACTTTAATGTGCCAACCTCTGCTCTGCTCACTAGACCCTATTCCAATGATCTGAGAAGACTGCTTCTCCCTCTCACCTGTGTCAGTCTTTTGCTATCCACTGAAGACTCCCATCAACATTCGTACATGTTATTTCCCCATCTATTAAAAAAAAATCAAATTTCTATTGACCTTACTTTCTGAGTCAACTAGCACTCCATTTCACGGCTACCTATACTCTGTCCCATTCTTTCTCCACCTTTTCTTTACCTTCGTTAAGGTGAAAGACTTATATAATCATTGTACAATTACCCAAACACCTCCATCCTCTCACACCCAGCCAGCCTCCTGCTCCTGAGGACTGAACTGAGGCTGCTCAGAGCTCGTCCGCGTGCTGCTGCCTCTCCTCGGCTCACCGCGCCCACGTGGTTAGCCTGGCCGCCCTCTACTCCTGGCGCCAGTCTGTGCTCTGCCTCCCAGGCCCCACTCTCTGCTCTCCTCCTGCCTCGCTGCTCCTCTTTTTCGGTTCCAGGGCTTAGCCTCTGGTCACCTTCCCTTCTCTGCACTCTCTTGGCACTCTCACTGACGAAATAGGACCTAAATTCTGATCCTCTCCAGATTCATGTATCAAGCTCCCAGTGGGCTGGGATCTACTATCTGATGGGCTAACTCCTTTACCTCCTTAAATCTGTTCAGCTACCACCTTCTTAATGAGGCCTCCCCTCACAGACTTAAGCAGTCATATCGTCTCACCGACCGCCCAGTTAGTTACCTGTACCCAGCCTGAACTTCCCTGTTTCTGTATCACTTATCAGCTGCTAATGTACACTCTGACTTACTGCCTACTATGTTGCCTGATGTGTCCCAGGTGCCCAGGCTAGTACTGTACCTGGAGGAGGAGGTACTCAGTAAAATATCTGTGGAACAACTGAGGACACAAAAGTTAGGACTAGCAAAAGGAGTCATGATTTTAGTACCTATAAGCGTGTTACAGAGTCAAGTCAGAAATAAGCCTACAGTTTCAACTAAAGCAAGGGAAGAGATTCTGAGTTCACTAGTTAATTTTTTCAGTTCAGTTCAGTTGCTCAGTCGTGTCCGACTCTTTGCGACCCCATGAATCGCAGCACGCCAGGCCTCCCTGTTCATCACCATCTCTCGGAGATCACTCAGACTCACATCCATCAAGTCAGTGACGCCATCCAGCCATCACATCCTCGGTCGTCCCCTTCTCCTCCTGCCCCCAATCCCTCCCAGCATCAGAGTCTTTTCCAATGAGTCA
>SJYT01035865.1:0-13322 GCA_006410635.1 Cephalophus harveyi
GGGCCCCCCCCCAGGGACGGGGCACCCCTCCAGGGAGAAGGCATCCCCCAGGGAGAGGGCATCCCCCAGGGATGGGGCATCCCCCCATGGACAGGGCATTCTCCCAGGGACGGGACACCCCCCCCCCCAGGGACCAGGCATCCCCCTAGGGAGAGGTCACCCCTCCCATGGACAGGGCGCCCCGCCACAGGCAATCCCAAACAAGACTAAAAGCCTATCTGGACAGATGTGAAGCACCCCCAGGGCGCCACTGGCCCCCGCCCAGGGCTGCAGGCACCCTCCCTCCTGCCTCTGGCCTCCGCACGTGCTGCTCCCCGGCTAGTGGGCAGCGCAGACACAGCCTGGGGGCCCGGCCCCCTCCCCAGGGAGCAGCCACCCTGAGGGATGGGCCTTCACACGGGCACCCCGTTCTCCTCTTCCCGTGGGGCCCCAGCGGCACAGCACTGGCTTCACGTGCCGCCAGCTCCAAGACAGGCAAACACAAGAGCCCTTTTGTGAGATAAAAAGTCAGCCAGGCGCTCCCTCGCTAAAGAAGTGGCAGGGCCAGGGCCTGAGCGGACTGCCACTGCCTCCAGGAAGGCTTCGGGGCTTGAAGCGTGGCTCCTAAGGGCTCTAAGGGTCTAGCGAGCTTTGGCAGGGAGGGGGGGTCTGTGTGCTGGAACCACAGAGACTTTTCCCCAGTGCTCGTGCGCTGCCCCACCTGAGCTCCAGAACAGGGGGTGGGGCTTGGCTCCACGTGAGGTCCTGGGCCACGGGCAAGCCGGGCTAGGTGCAGAGGAGGGGTCCCTGCTGGGGCGGCCGGGCTTACTTCAGCTAACCTCCAAGGGGACAGCTGGCTCCTGGCCCGTGTCCCCCAGCCCTGCCCTGCAGGCTCCGGAGGGGGTGCTGGCTCTCCCGTTTCAGGAACCCGCTCTCAACCTAAGGGGCCCAGCCCACCCCTCAGGCAGCTAAGTGACCTCCCTGACGTCCTTCGGCCAAAGAGACCTCCCCTGGCGAGCAGCAAGAGGCGAGGGGCCACACAGGGAAGGCATGGCTTCCCTGCCCCCAGGAGCTGACAGCTACCGAGGGCTGCGGGTCCCCCTTCTGTCCACACTGGGCTGCCGAGGGCTGCAGGTCCCCCTTCCATCCACGCTGGGCAGCCCAGGGAAAGGATCGGCTCCTACCTTTTTGGGAGAGAACACCCCCAGCGTGCCACCATCCTCCCGCATGGCCACGCCCATCTCGGCCAGCAGCGCTTCCCTGGGGGCAGAGTGAGGGGTCAGCACCCACACAGGCTTTCATCTGGGCTGTGGGTTCAGGTGCCCCTTGGAGGGACTGCTCCCCTGAGGGGGGTCAGGTCAGTGGGGCCATTGGTGACAGGCGTGGGACCCCTGACTGCAAGAACGCAGAGCTGGGCACAGACTCCCAGCCCCCACCTCCCACCTCCTCACTGGGGGGCCAGTCCCAGGCCCCGCCTCCCACCTCTCCATCAGGTGGCCTGGTCCCAGCCCCACCTCCCACCTCTCCATCAGATGGCCTGGTCCCAGCCCTACCACCCATCTGTCCATAAGATGGTCTGGTCCCAGCCCCCACCACCCACCTCTCTGTCAAATGGCCTGGTCCCCAGCCCGCAGCACCCACCTCTCCATCCGGATGGCTTCCGTCCGCCGCAGCTTCTCCTCCCAGGTCTCGTTGAGCTCAGCGATGATCTTTTCTGTCTCCTGGGAAGGGAGACAGAAAAGAGTGGGGTCAGGGTGGGGGGCAGGCAGTGCACAGAGGCTTGGGTGCAAAGGGCAGATGAGTAGCCAGGGCCCGACACCCCGATTCTGGTCCATCTAGGCAGCACGAAGTCTGAAAGATCAAGGTGAAGGGCTGAGGGTCAGCGCGTGCAAAGGAGGCACGTCTGTCCTGTGGACTGAGAACAGCAGGGAGGCCGACTGCAGCTGGGAGAGAAACACGAGCAGGCCGAGACGCTGAGTTGCTGGTTCCGAGGCTCAGGTCTCCCCTGACCGCGGAGGGATGGATGATGCGCCCCATTTCCGCGCCGTCTCCCCTCTCCCTTCCCGGCCCCCAGCCACGGTGGGACCCCCATGTCCTTGGTGGGATCCCACACCGCAGGTGGAACCCACACTCTGCTGGCCCCCCAGCACAAGGGGGCCTACGCCGCAGGGTGGCCGCACGCCCCCTCGTCAGCCCGGGTCTGGCCCCTGCACCTTTGTCCCCCGAGCCCCTTCAGTCTCCGTGGTCTGGGCTCACCGTCCACTGCTCACAGCCAGCACCAAGTACCCATCTGCTGAGGGAAGCCAGTAACCAGAACCCTACAAGCAGCTCGCCTATGGCCAGCCGGGGCGGTGCGAGCATGGAGACCCGGGAGGGGGCGCAGAGGCCCTGGGACGTCCGCCCGCCCTGGTCAGCAGATGCGCCCCACGATCCTGGACAGGGAGCACTGGGTCCCTGGGCGGGCACCAGCGGGTCTGGGGCCAGGATGCAGCCGCGCCCCCGGCACTGCTCACGCTGCCTCTGACCCTCTGCCTGCGACCGTCCGAGAGGAGGGGTCTTGGGCCCCGTGCCCACCGCCCGAGCCCGGCCCTGCCTCACCTTCAGCCTTTCGATGGCCTCCTCGCTGCCCGGGGCAAACAAGATGCGCTCGTGCAGGCTGGACACGGAGGCGGCACGGCTGGACAGGGCCGAGAGTGAGGATGAGGGGCTCATGCCCACCAGGGCGTTGGTCACTGTGGAGAGATTGTCAGGGGCTGGGTTCAGCTCCACCCCGCCACGGTTACGGTTATTGTTCTCAAGGTCGGACACGTCTATGGGAGGAAGGGGGGCAGACAGACGGGAGGAGAGAAAAGAAAGACCAAGTTGGGAAAAAGCAGGAGATGGGTGGGAGGAAGGCGGCACACGAGGACCAGGAGCTGGGCGCCCAGGCGAGCACATGCAAGGCCACCCCCTCCGCCGCCCCCCAGCGCCCCTGCTCCCCTACCTGCTCACCAAGGCCCCTGCCCTCCTGCCCACTGACCCCTGCTGTCCCCACCCGGCAGCGCCCTGAACCCAGGCCCTGACGCTCATCCGCACCCGCTCCACCACCCCACGTGCCCACTGCGACCCCGAGCTGCGGGGGCCGGGCTGCACTGTCGACCCCACTGAGCGCCCTGGCAGAAAGTGAGCTGCGGGACCTCCAAGGGGGCCTCCCGCTCCTCCACCCCACACACTGCTCCGAGACCCCCGCGGCTGCGAGGCGGGGGCTATGACACCCCCCGGGGCGGGAGGTGCCCGGGCCCCTCCCGGCAGAAGCAGACGCACAGCAGAGCAGCGGCACACGCAGGGCAGCACGGGAGCCGGGGAAGCCGAGGGCAGCCTGCGGCTCTTGGGTGGGGAGGGGGCACCTGCCCGGGGCCAGTGGGAGACGCAGGGGAGGGGCCTGGCAGCAGACTCCCGGCATTTCCAAGGCAGGGGGCTTGGGCTGGGTGAGGTCAAGGGAGGCCGGGACAGAGCCAGCCACCGAGCTGTCCTGGCCTCTGTACTGATGTTCAGCGTCTCCCAGGCCTCTAGAACACAGGGGTCAGAGCCTGACCTCAGCCATGCTCAGCCCCAAGAGGCCTCGGCTGCCCTGGGCCTCCTCGTTGCCTTAGTTGCCCAGCAGACATGGGGGTGAGCCAGGAGCACAGCCCACAGGGCGCGTGAGCAAGAGGACACTGGTCCTCCAGCCCCAAGGAGGGGAAGGCCGCAGAGAGGGTGCGGCCGCCCCGTGCTGCCCTATGCCCGCGGGCCGGCGGAAGCGGGGCGCACAGAGAGCAGGGGATACACACATCTGGGTCCTCCGGGCACAGTGCTGGCTGCGGGGCAGGCGTGGGAGAGACAGAAACAGAAGACCAGGTTTGCCTCCAGAGGGCGCGTCCCAGGCCGGGTCTCAGGCAAGACGATGCTCCTCGGCAGGAGCGGGGCGGCCCGGCGCCTCCAGCCCACGCGGCTTCCAGGAAAGCCGCTGCTGGCTTGCTCGGGCCAGCCGCAAACCCGAACACACAGCCCGCCAGGTCCCTCCAGGACCCTGGCCCCCCACCCAGAGGCCACTCAGCCCTAGAGCCGCAGCAGAGCCTGGGCCTTGGGCCAGAAGGGCCGCCGTCGGTGGGTGGTGGTCCCAGGAAGGAGCCGGGGCCGCAGCCCACTGCCCTGCGGGGACAGGCGGGCACAGACACTCACTGTCGGTGATGTCGCCCAGACCCTGGGCATACAGCAGGTCCCGCAGCCGCGTCACCTCGTCCTTCAGCTCTCGGATCAGCTTGTTGTTGGGGTCCTCATTGATGACGGCGTTGCAGCGGATCTGCTTGGCCCGGTCGGCGTACCTGGGAGGCAAGGGGCACAGGGGGCTGTGCGCCTGGCGGCCGAGGGCACCCAGAGCCCCGCCTGCACCCACCTGCAGGGGTGCCGACCTACAGGGGCTCAGCACTTGGGGAAACCAGGGCCCCAGGGTGCAGAGTGCAGTCTAACCTGCAGCCCAGCCCTGTGTGTTCCCGGCCAGGAGGCGAGAACGCCCAGCCAGGCCACTGGGCAGCACCCTGGCCAGCGGGACCTGCAGACACGCCTACCCCGGGGGCTCATCAGAGACCCCCGGGGGCTCCATGGCCCGCAGGTGGGGGAGAACCACTCAGCCCAGAGCACTGCTCTCCTGGCTTCGTTTCGGGGGCCCGGGGCCGCTCGAGCCCACAAGCGGTGGGACACACAAAGAGGCCCATGAAGTCCTGGGGGCCCTGCCGGCCACTGGAAGCCCCGAGGGGCCCAGCGGAGCCGGCCCCCCGTGGAGGCGCCTGGAGGGTCCGCTCCTGCCCACCCCCAGCCCCCTCGGGACACACCTCAGGGTGCTCAGCGTCTCGTCGTAGTTGATGTCCGCGGGGCTCAGCGCAGCTACCATCGCCGTCCTGGAGTTCCCGCCTACGGGAAGAGAGCCGGGGGTCCCCGCCGAGGGTCAGCCCCACCCACCCGTCCCATCTCCCACCCTCCTGGTGCCCCCCACAACGGGCCACTGGGAGGGAGCAGACAGCAGGGGGCCGGCCTCCCTCCCAAGCCAGGCACCTGGCTTGCTCGTCTTCTACATAAAAAAACATTTTTCCCACATTTGGGGTCATGTTACAACAAGCAGCCACCCCCCTCCCTGAGATAAAGAGGCACGTTGCGGGGGTTTTACGGCATTTACTAGTGGATAAGGACTGTTTCTGTCCAACAGAGATTTCACTTTGGTCCCTGTCATCTGGGATGTGTTTCCCATCAGACTCCCGGCCTGGGTCTCCCAGAAGCGGCGTGAGGACACGCAGGGTGCGAGGAAACCGGCCACCTGCCTGCCTTCTCCTCCGGGCAGCGGGTCCTGTCGGGCCAGGGCTGGGCGGCCCCGGGACTGCTCCCCGTCCTGCCCTTGCTGGGGCTCTGGACACACCGACCCCCGGGACCTGTGTCCTGGGGCATGCTCTCAGGCGCGGCCCCCGAGGAACTGCGGGCTGACCGTGTGAAGGACTAGGGGTGCCATGCCCATGCTGGGGCGGGGCCTGGGTGTGGCCCCGGGGGGAGGCCAGGTGACAGGACACACACTCCTGCGACTCTCGTGTCCCGCCCCCCCGGGGGGCACTCCCCCCCCGTCTCCCACCTGCCCTCTGCTCCACCAGGAGGCCTGGCGCGGCACCCGACGCGGCCCACACCAGAGACCAGCCAGGCTGCTTCTGGGGGTCAGGGTCACGGCTCTTGGTAGCCATCCAGCCAAGGAAGGCACCGGAGCCCCAGCCGTCTGCAACCACCCGGGACTCAGCTTACCCTTCTGGACATCAGTCCCCCCAGCCCCCACACCCTGCTCTAAGGATAGGCAGCGAGGACCCCAAGGCCATTTTGGGCAGAACACACGGGTGTTGGGGTGTCTCAGGCTCCATCTCCCTCTCACTGGCTCAGAGCTCAGCTGGAGGGGAGGGCGGGGAAGCAAGGCAGCTCTGGACAGCCAGCAGGGCTCCCAGGGGTCACAGATGGGGGGAAGCAAGTCTCTGTGACGGTCAGGGCGCCACCGCCTCGAGCCGGGGGCACCAACAAGGGGGCTGCAGGTCTGCGGCCCCCCCAGCCTGGTGGCGTACACCCACCGCTGACATCGCCCTGGTCCCCCGGGAGAAGTCCCCGGTCTCGCCGTTCAGCCAGGGAAGGATAGGCGCCCTCTGAGACAGAGTGGGGGCGAAGGTGGCACCCCGCGGGTGTCAGATCCCAGGCCGGGCGAGTCCTCACCTAGGTTTTCCCGGAGGAGCCAGGTCAGCACCGAGTCTCTGTAGGGAATGAAGTCTGTCTTCTTCTTCTTCTTGTTCTGTGGGGAACAGGCGTCCAAGGTCAGCCCCGAGCCCACCTCAGGTGGGGTCAGGCGGGCACGCACGGACGGGTGCGCGAGCGGGCTGCCCAGGGCTCGCGGCTGGGCCTGCCCTCCCGGCCTCTGCCCCCAGACCCTGGGCGCCCCCGCTGGGACTGGAACCGGGGACCTGCCAGCAGGTCCTCAGCCTCCCCCTTGCCCGTGCCAGGCCCCTGGGAGCCACACAGACACGGGCTGCTGCTCTTCGCCCCGAGGGGAGCCTGCAGGACCGAGGGGCGTCCGGAAGTGCTGGCTGTGGGGCGGGGCTACTGAGCGGGCTTGAGCGCGTCGGCCGGAGGCCTTCCTTTGCAAACACGGTGGTGGCCGAGGCGGCGTCCACCTTGCGCTTCTATTAGCTACTCCTCAAGGGTGAGCCTCCGCGCCCTTGCCAGACCCGTCCCCCCAGTTCACGCCCCCGTCACACTGTCCCCAGGAGGGCTCCTAGCTGGCGGCTCCCTCACAGCTCTCCCCTCTGCTCCGTCTGCGTGGCCCGGGCACCTCAGCCCCGGAACCTTCGCCCCCCTGACCCTCAGTCCTGCCTGCCACCCGGCCACCCCCGCCCGCTGCCCCCTACGTGGCAGCCCAAGGGCGCGTCCAGACGCCGCCAGCCTTCGCCAGCCCACAGCCAACCCGCGCCTACCTCCCCCCACGGCCCAGCCAGCTGCTTCCTGACGCCACTGGGGAGAGGTCGGGCCGGGCCTCGGGCCGCACTCCCTGCGGGCAGCCGCGCTCCTGCGTCCAGGGCTGACCCTCGGCGGGCTCCGCAAAACCATGCTGCTCAGCTCCCGGAAGTGCCCGCGGCGCCCGGCAGGCCCTTCCTCGGTCCCTCGCGCGGCTCCCGCGCAGCTCCCCCGCTCCGCTCCTGAGCACTGGCCGGCCCATCTCGCCGCTCTCCAGCGTCTCACCTAAGCGCCGCACCCCTTCCCAGAGTTTCTCGTGTTCCCCCAAACAGCCTGCTACCACTTGTCACGGGATCCCTCACTGCTCCTCACAGCTCCCCCGGGTCACTCACACGCGTCCACCCCTCTCCTCATGGATCCCCACACGATTCCTCACGCGGTTCCTCTCTTAACCCACCACCAGCTGCACGCACGCGTCCCTCGCTCCCCACAGCATCTCGCACACTCCTCACATCTCCGCAGCGCCCCGGAGCCCACGCGATCGCTCAGTCTGCCCGCAGTTCCCACAGGCTCCTCCCGCCTCCGTCCCGCCCGCGCGCCGGCCCTCGCGCTGCTCCCGGCACCCGCCAGGGGCCTGCGGCCGGAGCCGCCGCGCTCCCCGGGGCCTCGGGCCTCCTCCCTGTCCCCCCGCACAGAGCGGGGCCCCCCGGTCCCGCTCGCGGGCGCCACGGTTCCCAGAGCCCGTCCCCAGCAGCTCCCGCGGAGCCGCAGCTGCACGCGCTTCCTCACGCAGCCCCTCACACCCTGCCGCACACTTGCTCGGACTCGCCCAGAGTCCCTCCGCCTCCCCACAGGGCCACGTGCTGGCGCCCCCCGGCACGGCCCACGCGCCCCCACAGGCCGCGCTCGCGTCGCCTCACACTCCACGGGCCTGACGGCTGCCCAGAGCCTCTCGGCTCCTCGCAGCCGGTCACACTGTCCCGGCCCCGCCCGCTCTCACCCGCGCAGCACCCCTCACAGCCACTTCTGGGTCGCCTGCCACGGCACGCGCCTCCTCTCACGGCTCCTCACACTCGCCGCGCGGCACCTACGCAGCCGGGCTCGGTCCTCTCAGATGCTCGCGTGGCCCCCCTCCTGCCTTCTCACGCGTCCGAAGCCCGTGCCCTCCCCTCACACCAGCCAAGCTGGTCCCGGCTCAGGCCTCGGGCCTCGGGGGGCACAGCTGCACGGCGCACTGCCTGCCCGCTCGGCTCCTGCACCCCCCGCCGGCCCCGGCCCTGGGGCCGCCTCTCCCGTGACGCCCGCAGGCCATGCCCACAAGAGGCCCCGCTCGGGTCCCGCTCCCAGCCGAGGCCTGTCCTTTAGAGGCTCACCCCTGTGCTGGTCCCTGTTAGCCCACAGTGGTCTCCGAGTCTCCTGCCGCCTCCCAGCCACCCCGCAGCCTGCCCTCCGCTCGCGGGCCCGGCCCAGCCCCGAGCAGGGCGGCCGTGCCCTGGGCCCCCACGGCCTCCCCCGTCCCCACCAAAGGCTGAGACCTTCCCCCAGAAGAGGGGAAGCGCTGCTTACCTTGTTGGGCCCCGAATCCTGCAAAAGCAAAGAGAGAGCCTGAGGACGGAGCTCTGGGCCTGGCGCGGAGGCGCCAGCTCTGCCCACACCCCCCGGCACCCCACTGCTGCCCATCAGGGCCGCCGGCCCTTGCTCTGCCCTCAGCCCTCAGAGCAGGATGGGGCAGAATCTGAGTCCACACCCCCACACATCCTCCACCAGGCCGAGCCCTCACTCGAGGGTCCCAGCTCTCCTGCCGGCGGCCTGGGGGGCACCCAGGGTCACAGCACCCAGAGCCCAGGGCCACGCTCAGGGCCCGTGAGGGAGATGGCACATCCCGCTCTCACAGGCTCCAGGGAACGACGGCGTCCCGGCTCCGCCTCCAGCCGGGGACTCTGTCCCCACACTCTGCGGCTTTTCCGCGGGCCCAGCCCCACAGCACGGACAGCGCCGGGACAAGGGGCCGCTCCCAGCGTCCCCCACCCCCACCCCATCCCCCGGGCGGCAGCACTGGGGCCCACTTACCATCTCGGCCAGCGCAGAGATGACCTTGCCCAGGGTGGTCAGGGACTTGTTGATGTTGGCTCCCTCCTGCACGAGATGTGTATAAGAGACAGGGGAGAGGGCACCCCCCAAGGGACGGGGCACCCCCCAGGGAGAGGGCATCCCCCAGGGAGAGGGCATTCCCCCAGGGATGGGGCATCCCCCCAGGGAGAGGGCATTCCCCCAGGGATGGGGCATCCCCCCAGGGACGGGGCACCCCCCAGGGAGAGGGCACCCCCCCAGGGACGGGGCACCCCCCAGGGAGAGGGCACCCCCCCAGGGACGGGGCACCCCTCCAGGGAGGCAGGACCACAGCGGGTGCAGGAAATCAACTCCCCTTCCCTCCACCCTTTGTGGCCAGCCCCACTGGGAGTCGGTCCATTTTCCCCTGAGCTGCGGTCTCCCCCTCCCCTCAGACCACCCGGGCATCAGGCCCCGCTGGGCAGTTGGCGGTGGTAGGTGTGGACCCTCGTGGGGGCGGCCCTACCTTCAGGCGCGTGCCCTTGGCCCCCGTGGAGTCAGCCCGCTCACTCCCAGCCAGGTCCACCAGGCTGATTTTGCTCACCTGTGAGGACACGGGCGTCACATGCAGGAGCTGCGATGCCCAGGGGGCCCGCCCCCCCGGGTGCGACCTGCGGGGCCCACTCTCCCGGGCCAGTGTCGTCCGCCGTCAGCCCTTCCTGCTCTGCCGTGCGAGCCCACCGCCAGGGAGGCTGCGCCCCGCCCCCACACCTGGCGCCCCGCTGCCCCCTGCGTGTGGCTGCTCTTCACCCGCACGTCGCCGCCACTGCCACCCACTCCACAGGCCAGGCCCACCGTCAGGTGGGATTTGAACCCAGCTCCACCAGCCCCTCCGCCACTGGCCAGCTGCCCTGTGGGCGCGCAGCTGCACCAGCAATGGGTAGGGACCCCGGCACTCCCCCAGCCTGGGCGGGCCGCCACATGCTCCTGGGGGAGGCCCACACCCTTTGGAGCCACAGAGGCTGCAGGCAGGACCCCCAAGTGCCCAGAGCCTGAGGGGCGGGAGCGGCAGGCAGCCGGTAGCCAGACCGGCTCGGGCCCAGTTCTGCGCTCCCACCCTTCCAGGCCCCCAGAGGACGGCGCCAGGCCGAGGCGACCCCGGCATCATCAGGGACCGAGGGGCCCTCTGCCCACTGCCCCGGGAACAGGGCCTGGGTGGCAGGGTGGGCGTGGGGGCCGTCAGAGAAGACGGGGCGTTGAGGGTCAGGGCCGCAACGGGCGCCCGCCCCGCCGCCCCTTCTGGCACCCTCGGTCTGCGTGTCTGGCAGAGGCCCCAGGGGACGAGGCCCCTGTCCTGGCCCACTCACAAGGCCAGGGAGCGTGGGAGAGGCCTCTGGGGGGGGGGTGGCGCGGCGGGGAGCTTAGCACAAGCTTTCCTTTGTGCTCACAGATGCCAGCGCCCACAGTTGGGGGGTGCCCCCAGCCTGCACTGCGGCCCATGGTCAGCCTGTGACGGACGCCCCCTCAACCCGAGGCCCTCAACTCTGCCCTGGGAGGGCCCTGAGGCGTCCCCGGGCAGTGGGGCTGCCCTGTGGTGCAGCCCAGGGGACACCATTCCTGGGCCCCGTGGGCTCCACCATAACTGCCTGGCGGGAGGCTGATCTAAGGTCACGGCCCCTCAGCTGAGCCCCCCACTCCCAGGTGGCACCCAAGGCCGAGATGAGGGGGCCTCTCAGGCCTAGCCACCTCTCCCCGAGGCCCAAGCTGGGCCGTGGACGGTCAGCGCCCCGTGAAGGCGCCGCCTGCACCTTGCAGGCTGATACCCAGCTCGGCCTCCTCGCCTGCCTGACCGGCCGCCCCGCCCCGCCCCGCCCTCACAGCCGGCTCACTTTCTCTGTGGTGATGTTGGTCTCCGCGTCATGGCGTTTCTGCGTGAAGATGATGTTGAACACAGCGTGGGAGCGGCTGCTGGTCTCGTTCATGTTCGTGGCCGCCACCGTCCTGGGGAACAGAAGCCACATACGGTCACCTGGCGCCCCACGGTCGGACGTGAGGGCCGCTGGTGGTGCCAGCCTGCTTGGCGAGGACGTGAGACGTCTGCCGGGGCCGTGTTGTCATTGAACACAGCGTGGGAGCGGCTGCTGGTCTCGTTCATGTTCGTGGCCGCCACCGTCCTGGGGAACAGAAGCCACATACGGTCACCTGGCGCCCCACGGTCGGACGTGAGGGCCGCTGGTGGTGCCAGCCTGCTTGACGAGGACGTGAGACGTCTGCCGGGGCCGTGTTGTCAGAGCTCGGGCAGAGCCCACGCCATCTGCCCACCTCGGCCACGGTGGCTCCTGCGGCCCCCACTCGAGCCTGGCACTCGGGGTGCTGTGACTGGGAGGTGGTGGGGGGTGGTCTCTCGGCTTCCAGGGGTTCAGCAGAGCCCAGCTATTGCTCACTCAACGCCTGGGGCAGTGGTCTGTGGGCAGTGGTGCGGAAAGGCCCCCGGGAAGGGAAAGAGGGGTCCACTGTCACATCCCACACCAGTTGGTCCAGGAGAAGGCCTGATGCTGCCTGACCAGAGGCCAGTGTTGGACCCAATGCCACCGACATGCAGAGCCCCCGGGGAACCCGGGGAAGCCCAAAGGCTGGGCTCACTGCCAGGCAGCTCCATGCACAGAGAGGCCCCCGCGGGGCCACGACCGAGTGCGGGGTGTTGCCTGCAGACCCAGTCTTCCTCACCCGCCCCGGAGCCCCTGGGTAGCAGATGGGCGGCTGTTGCCATGACAACCAGGGCAGACCCTCCTGGGCTGGGAGGTCCAGGGCATTGCAGCCACGGAGACCAACAGCTTGTGGCTGGCAGCGCCTTGAGGCTGGCCCTCTCCACACACCCCGAGAAGGCAGAGCTGGGCCTCACAGCCGGGCCCCACCCAGGGCAGCCATCGCCAGACCCTCTAGGAGGAGCAGACCCCATGTAGGTGAAGGCGTCCCCCACACTGGGCGAGCTGGAGGTCACTCGCAAGCTGGCATGTGCCCTAAATGGCCTTAGGCCCAACGGGGGCCCCGGACAACCCCATGGGGACACCAACAGGTGCCCCAAGGCCCAGTCTCCTTTGGAGAGACTCGAGGCTGCCCTTGTGGTGGGGTGGGCAGGGAGGGTGGGCGCGTCACCCGCACACACCGGGCCTTGTTCCCTGAGTCCATGAGGTCTTGGATGTCATTGTAGGAGGTGACCGCCAGCTTGGACAGGTCCTCCACATAGGGACCCAGCAGCGGGTGCTCCCGCACACGCAGGTTGCCCTTGTTCTTGGGGTTCAGGAGGTCACGGACACGCTCGCAGTAAATCTCCATGTAGCTGACCTGCAGGACAGAGTTGACATCAGGGACGCCCGAGGTGGGGGAGGCAGGGTACAGCATGTACTCAAGTCACCCGCTGGGACCAGGGCCCCTCCTGGAACGTGTAAGCAGAGGTATCAGCCCACCCCCGCCTGCCTGGCCCTGCCCACCCACGGCCATGCTGCCGGCTGGCCCAAGGAGGCCACACTGGGGCCACCTTGGCCACAGCCCAGCCCAAGCCACGCAGCTCCAAGTAGCTGCTCGATAAACACCAGGGAGATCACACCGCCCCTTCCAGTGTCCAGCGTGGGGCGGGCATATTTGCAACATACACGCGAGAACGACAAGATAAGGGCACAGACCAGTGGGAGGACTGGCTTTAGGTCAGAAAAGCCACGCTCCAAGGGACAGGCAGCGGGGAGCCCTACCTCCACGGAGTAGGACATGTTATCGTTGGTAGTGTCGTTGATGCGGGAGAAGAGGTCCTCACAGAGCTGCCGGGATAGAGGATACAGTCAGACGTGAGGCTGGGCTCTCCCCAGAGCCTTGCTTCTCGAGGTGCTGGGCTCCTGCGCCCCAGCAAGGATTCTGCTCCCCAAGCGCCTCCCACACCCTCACGGTCCACATTAAAGGCACTGAGAAGGCCTGCAGCCAAGGAGTCACTGTCTTCTGATAACTCAGGGGACCCCCGGCTGACATCTCACCCTCTCCTGCTCCTCCCGCCATCCTCACCTGCATGAGGTAGAGGGTCTACCATGCTGCAGACCGCCTGAAATTCTCCCCTCCCTGACGAGTCCAGTACTGACCAGGTCAGATGTGGAGGCCTGCCTAGAGGGCACCTCCTGTCCTGAGCACCTCTCCCTGCCTGGACCACCAGCCCTCACAGCTCTCCCCAGGAAAAGCTCCCCCCACCAGCAGTTATCCCAGCCTTCCTGTCACCGGTGAGACCGCGGTGAGCGCTGGCCAGGGCTGGGCAGCTCCCGCAG
>SJYT01035865.1:13346-38328 GCA_006410635.1 Cephalophus harveyi
GCCTTACCCCACCCAAGGCCCTCCCCAGCCGGCTTCAGGCCACACCCCATCTGCGCAGCCCTCCGCAGGCCCCGCCCCGCCCGCCGCGTGCCTGCGGGATGATGCCCTGCTGGTCCTTCTCCTGCTTGCCCATCATGGTGTAGGACTTGCCAGCCCCAGTCTGTCCGTAGGCGAAGATGCAGACGTTGTAGCCTTCGAAGGCGTGCTGCAGCATCTCCTCACCGATGTCGCGGTACACCTGCTTCTGTGAGGCGTAGTTGATGTCTTCCGGCTGCAGGAGGAGAGGAGAGCAGCTGCAGGAGGCTGGGGGGCCGAGCCCTCCGCCCGCCAGGTTCACTGAGCGCCCGCACGCACCCGAGGCCTCCGGGGTCAAGGCCAGCGCGGCGGGGAGGACACCTGCCCGCCCACCCCCTCGCAGGACACCTGGAGAGGAGACATAATCTGGGAGGGGGCGGCTTCTGGGGGGAACGGTAGGGGGAGCCATCAGGCTAGGTCCGGACCGAGTGGAAGAGCATTTCAGCAGAGGGAACAGCATGTGCAAAGGCTGGCTGGGAAGTGGGAGTGCATGACGTGGTGCCTGAAACCAAGCTCGGCGTGGTGACCGTGGAGCGACAAGGTGGGGCTGGAGAGGCGGCAGGGTAGGAGCTCATGGGCTGGGCTATCGCCCTGGACACTGTTCTCAGTACAGCGGTCTCTTTAGGCAGCACTGGGGGTCACGCTGACTGGGAGAGGAGGGGCTGGAAGGTGAAACGGGGAGCCCTGGGACCAGGCTCTCCGAGATGTGGCCCAAGGTGGGCCCTGGCCCAGGGGCAGAGGGCCTGGATGCCTTCTAGGATTCAGGGGGCTGGGGGATGCAGGACTGGACAGGAGGGAGGAGGGGGGGTGAAGAGCCCAGAGGCCTCCCAGGCTCCCAGGGGAAGTGGAGTGGAGGGCGTGGGCAGGCCAGTGTCAGGGGGGCGGGCTCAGGTTTGGACACTGAGCTTGGGATGTCTGGGGAGCAGGAGAGGCTGGTGGGCAAGCGGACATACAGCTGAGACCCTGGAAACTTCCCCTGGTGGGCTGACAGCCCCTGTCCCTGTCACAGCAGGGGACAGCGCCCCTGGCACCTGCACCATGACCTTCACACACAAGGCAACTGAGGAAAGCAGGCCCCTCCCCACGGGCCTCCGCCTAGGCCCACACCTCCCGCACCGGCCCTGCAGGGGAGCGCGTGGGCCCCTCACCCCACTGCTGCAGAGAGGTCAAGGGACTGACGGACGGCCACACAGCAAGCAGGGCGGAACTGGCTTCCACCCCCCCGGAACCCCAGCCCTGGGCTTACCGACGTGTGTGACCAGTAGGAGTAGTCGAAGCTGAAGCTTTTGGGCGTCTCCTTGGGCTGTTTGGGGTTAACGATGGCTGTGGGGAGGGAGACAGACATAACGCTTAGCGCTGCCCTGCAGGGACACACTGACCCTGGACGTGCCCGAGAGGAACCCCACGGCAGGGAGGCACGGTCCTCAGAGGCCTCTAGCCTCAGAAGATCCAGCCCCCCACCCCGAAATGGGCAGGGACGAGGCAGATAATCCTCTGTCAGCAAGGCAGTGCAGAGCGGTCCCTCCGTGCAGGCACCGGGCCGGGGCGCAAGCCCATGGCCCATCCCCTCCCCCTGGGTCCACACTCCGCTCGCCTCGCCAGCCCTGATCTCTCGCGTCTGTTCTGCACACACGTGCCCTAGGAGGCCCGCAAGACCATCAGTCCCAGCCGCGTCCTCGCTGCTTTCGGGGCCCGTCACGCTCGTGTGCTCGTCCGCGTCCGGGGCGTGCTGGCTGTCCCTCTTCGGGGACACCACGCATTCCTGCTCCTTCAGGGTCTGCACGTCCACTCTCGGGGGCTGTGGGGCTGTCTTCAGCTCAGCTCCCCCCAATCCCCCTCCTCCACCAGCCACACCTGGGCCGGCAGGAGGCCGCTCTCACGAAATGTCAGTTCATCAAGGGACGCGCAGCACCGCTGGCAGGCCTGCTGAGGCCTGTGTCCAACCCAAGGCCAAAGTGCCCCAGGGATCCCACGCCCTGGACGGGCCTTGGGTCCCGGAGGCCTGGGCTGGGCCGGCAGCATGTCCGCTGTGGCCGGGCAGCGGGCACTGAGGCTCCTGGGACACTGGCTTAGCCCCAATGCCTGTGTTGATAGAGGACCCCAGGAACCCCTGAGAGCCCACCTGGCCGGGGACAGACGCCTCCCTGGGGCTTCACCTCCGCCAGACTCGGGCTGTCCCAGTGGGAGAGGGCTCCAGGCCACTCCCCTCCACGGCATCCCATCTGAGGAGAGCGGCACCCTCCTCCCTGTACTTGGAGATGCGGGCCATGCTGCCCACCCCTCGGACCAGCTTTCCTCAGCTGCCAGGGGCTGGGGCCCTCGCCTTCCTGGGCTCTAGGACCCCACACCCTGCCCCGCCAGCCCGTGTCCTGGGTGACCTATAACTCTCACTGAGAGAGCAAACCACACCCCTGCGGCAGGCTGAGTTACGTCCCTCAGAATTCACACATCACTGAGTCTTGACCCCCTTCAGAATTCATACATGGAGTCCTGACCCCAGGACTCGGGATGTGACCTTATTTGGAGACAGGGTCCTGGCAGGTAGGACTGGTAAAGAGGAGGTCGCGCTGGAGTTGGATGGGCCCTGATCCCACGGGGCTGGCGTATTTTTTATAAGGGGAGCGTGACGCAGACACATTCGTGGGGAAGGCCGTGTGAAGACGGAGGTGGAGACTGGGACAGTGCTTCTCCAGGCCAGGAGACACCAGCATCTCCAGAAACCGCTAGAGGCGAGAGCCACGAAGAAGGCTGGGGGCCAAAGAAGTGGTGCTTCTGCCCTGTGGTGCTGGATAGGACTCGAGAGTCCCCGGACTCCAAGAGATCGAGCCAGTCAATCCTACAGGAAATCAACACTGAATATTCCTTGGAAGGACTGATGCCGAAGCTCCAATACTTTGGCCACCTGATGGGAAGAGCTGACTCATTAGTAAAGACCCTGATGCTGGGAAAGATTGAAGGCGGGGGGGCAAGGGGACAACAGAGGGTGAGATGGTTGAATGGCATCACCGACTCAATGGACATGAGTTTGAGCAAACTCTGGGAGATGGTGAAGGACGGGGAAGCCTGGCGTGCTGCAGTCCATGGGGTCACAAAGAGTCAGACATGACTGAGCAACTGATCAACAAGAAAAGAGGTGAGAGCGGTGGGGAGCAGCTTCTCCTCCCCTCAGAAGGAACACTTTGATGTCACAGCCGGTGACTCCCTGATCCGGGACTCGACAGCCTCAGGACCTGCTGTCTAAGGCACCCTGTCTGCAGCACTGGGACCCGCACCCCGACCCTGGCCACCCTGGCCTTGACCGGCGCGGCAGGCAGGCCCCCTGCTGTGCGCTCCAGAAGGTCTTGCTCACGGCCCAGGTGTTACCAGAAGCCCGGTCCCTGTGGCTGACCCGGCTCCGGGCCCCAGGCCCCGGGTTTGAGGGGTTCTAGGTGATGGCTCGGTACCCTGGGGAGGCTGGCAGGAGGGAGCAGGTGGCTGACCATCACAGCCCTTTCTTTGGAGCTGAAAGGGGGTCACATCATCCATGCTGCCTCCAGGAGCAAGGCTGAGAGAAGACCTAGCTGCCCGGGTTTCAGCTCCTGCTGGACGTGGGGACGCGGCCACCGGAACCTCGGCACAGATAATGCCGGCGCCGTGGAAACAGCAATCACAGTGCCCCCCGAGCACACACAGGCCCCGGCACCACCAGCGCCCAAGCTCGGCCCACCCTGCCCCCCCACCCCGCCCAGACCCCTCTCCTTCACCGACTGCAACCCCTGTCCCCCTGGTGCTGACGCTGTCTGGGCGCTGGGGTATCTGCCTGCACTGGGACCCCCGGCCACCGTAGGGACAGGGCACAGACATGCTCAAGGAACCTCGAGTGGGCAGGGTCAGTGAGTGGGGAGTGGGCCTCAAGGAGAACCCACCAGGGAGACCAGCGGGCAGAGCTGCTCTGGCTCCGGACCTGCTGACACCTGCCCCTCCCATGGGCACAGAGTCCGTGGTGTGACTGTGACCCCACCCTGTTCTGACCCTGGGGTCCTCTGGTGTCCCCATCACAGACGGTCCTGGGCTCCAGAGGGGACTGCCCTCCCCAGGATCCAGCCCAGGCCTGCCCTCCACTGACGCCTCTGAGCCCTCACCAGGGCGACCTGCCTCGGCCAGGGGGACATGGCAGCGCCCACCCGCCAGCTCCCGTGCAGCCTTGTGCCTCCTCCTCCTGAGGCTCTGAGGAGGGCCCGGGACATGGGCTTGTTGGGGGCTCAGCACTTCGGCCCCTGCTGCGGGCACACGGGGGACAAAGATGGGTGCCGTGGGGCGGGAGCAGCAGGGCAGGGGCTGAGCCAGGATGAGCTGCTTTCTCAGGGTCTGAAAGCCCCACATGCCAGGAGCAGCCTCCGCTCCTTCTAGGAGCATGTGCTCAACGCTGAGGAGTTCTGTGAGTCTGTGGTTAAACCCCGGGGAGCTTGGAACCAACACGGGGACAGTATTTACACCACGGAAATGGGCAAACAGAGGGTGTGTGTGAGAGTGTGTGTGTGTGTGTGTGTGCGCGCGCGCGCGTGCACCAGAGCAAGTGAGGGGCTAGTTTAGTGACAGGCACTGCTCACCACCTGCGAGATTCAGAAAGTGGCCTCACTGAGATGAAGACGGAAACATCGGGCTCACGTCAGGAGGCCCTGCGGGTAGCTGGAGGGGTCATCCTGCCCAGCAAGGCTCCCACGCGCCCAGCAAGGCCCTCACGAGGCTCTGCCAACCATGGCCCTTGTCCCTGGCCCATCCAGTTCCATGTCTGTGTCCCCATGGGAACGTCACCCCCAGGGCAGTGAGGGCCTCGGTCCCGCTCCCCAGGCCTGATGCTGGGGCTGCTGACCAGGGCCCCGCATCTGACACCACGTGTCTGAGCCACTCCTCTGATTTACAGGCCCACAGCCGTGCCACCACCTCCTGGCCACACCCATGCTCCCTTCTGTGGGCTCCCAGGCCCAGCCTCACTATTTGGAGCCCAGAGCATTCTAGAATAGTGATGGCAAGTGGGGCCAACTTCTCTGAGGACTTGGGTGTTGAGAATGCACACGAGCTGCTGGTCAACAAGGGCCTTTGTGCAACTAGCAGGGTCTGTGTGGGCAGAGGAGGCCGTCAGCGGGGGTCCCGATGGACCTTCCAGAACAGCAGTCCATTCCCTGAAACACAGCAGGCCCAGCTAGCCAGGGTCCAGCCTTGCAGGCAGGAAGGCCAGGCCTGGTGAGGGCCTGTGGGGCCTTGCCGGGCTGGAAGGCCTGGCCTTGAAGGCATCCACCCCACACAAGCACTGGCCTGGGTTGAACAGCGCCCTCCCCAAATTCATGTCCGTCAGAACCTCAGAATGCGACCTAAGGCCTTACAGAAATAGGGTCCCTGCTGTAACACCTTCAGCCTCAAGGGAGCCAGACTGGACAGACCGCCACCCGCACAGGGGCCAGGCTGGAGACGTAAGAGATCCGGGTCCTGGACAGACCCTCTGCCTGCGTGGGGGCAGTAGCTGGACAAGACCTCAGCTTCCTGGGGGTCGCCCAGAAGTGTGTCCCGTATTAACAGGCCCCAGATAGCTGGGCCCTGTCCCTGCTGCCCGCAGTGGCCACCCGCTCACCAACGCCCCTTCGCAGCTTCTGTGCCCCGACAGTGCGACCAAGGACCACCTCCCAGGTAAGCTCTCGGCACCCGAACCCTCACCTCAGCTCTGCTTCCGGGCAGCTGGTGGAGACAACACCACTCCTGAGAGTCACTATGAGCCCCCAATGCAGCTGGGCACCATGCTCAGCAGGGCCCCCTCGCAGGCTCCCACTGGGTCTCTACAACAGGCCCCAGGGCTCCCGCAAGGACCCCCAGCCCAGAACCCCCTTCCACAGAGCCCAGTGGCGCCCCAGGACACCCCCAGGACAGGACACCCCAGCCACGCCCGAATCCTCAGCCCTCACAGCCCCAGGAGGCAGCCAGCACCCGCCCCGAGTGCCCCCCCCCGGGGCAGACCCTCCCTCCAACGCAGTGGACGACAGAAATGGTCCCCCGCCCCCCTCCCCACCCCAGGGCTCCCCGTGCTCCTCCTAGAACCTGAGGACCACAGGGTGCAGGTTCCACCACGGAGCTGCGGGCGACAGCTCCAGGTGCAAGCTGCCCACCGAGCCCGCCAACCACATAGCCGGGGGAGGACGACGGATTCCCGCCTGTCACCAGGCGTGGGGCTGGGCTCCTGATCAGCAGGAGGTGACCCAAACACTGGTTCCACTTCTGGGGCCCCAAACGCGCCTGCTGGTCCCCACTGTGAGAAGCAAAGATGCATGCTCTAGGGGTTGGGGGAGGCCTCCAGGTGTCAGCAACACACTGCTTCTCAGTCTGGGTGGGGCTGAGTGCTTCCTAGAAGCACGTACTCTGTTCCCATCCCCGGGAGCACGCTCCCAGGGAGCATGGAGAAACAGCGAGATGAGAAATCAAGAACCTTGTGTCCTGGGCTGAAAAGTACCCTCCGCAAATTCACATCTCCCCCGAACCTCAGAATGGGAGAAACAGGGTCTCTGAAGATGTATGTAGCTGTTGAAATGAGGTCACACTGGATCGGGGCTGCTCCTAAGTCCAGCAGTCAGTGTCCGTATGAGGCTAACAAAGACCCAAACACGCAGGGGAGAAGCCCCGTGAGGACGGAGCAGGGGGAGGGGCGTGCAGGCGTGGCCGGCGTCGGAGGCTGCGAGAGGCAGGAAGGGTCCTCCTCCGGCACCGCCGCCCGGAGGCCGGCCCTGTCAGCTCCTCGGGTTTGAACTCTGGCCCCAACGACTGCGAGAGAGCATACTTCTGCGCTTTTAAGCCACCCGATTTGTGGCCTCTGTTCCTGCAGCCCCAGGAAACCGCGCAGCTGCGGCCAGGGGGCCCGGGCCGCGTGGGACTCACTGGTGGTGCTCCCCGACATCTGGATGATGCACTTGGACTCGCGGCTCATCTCCCGGGAGTTGAAGGGGCGGACGCGCACCGCCACCTTCACCGAGGCCCCGGCCATCTCTGCGGCCTCTGTGGGTCACTCCTGGCAGCGGTGGGAGCCCCGGCGAGCAGGGGAGACACCTTGGGGAAAAGGGAGATGTGAGTTAGAAACAGTATCCAGAAAGGCGGAACAGGCGTTTCTGGCAATGGAAGCCTCTCTGGTCCAGCCCCGGTGGCACCTACTTGGATGACCAGTCCAGGAGAAGGAGGAACAGAGCGGGCGGCTGCGGGCGAGAAAGGCCTTGAGCTTTAGGAAAGACAGTCAACGGGATGAGAGGAGCCCGAGAAAGCGGCAGCCTAACAAGTACCCTTGCCTGGAAAATCCCATGGACGGAGGAGCCTGGTGGGCTGCAGTCCATGCGGTCGCGAAGAGTCGGACGCGACTGAGCGACTTCTTTTTCACTTTTCACTTTCATGCATTGGAGAAGGAAATGGCAACCCACTCCAGTGTTCTTGCCTGGAGAATCCCAGGGACAGGGGAGACTGGTGGGCTGCTGTCTATGGGGTCACACAGAGTCGGACACGACTGAAGCGCCTTAGCAGCAGCAGCAGCAGCAGCAGCAGCAGCAACAAGAAGCAGCTAATTCACTCCAGGACCCGGAATGCCTCTGGAGGTCACTGACTGAGTGGGACTGCCCAAGGTGACTTAGTGAAATGCACATGGGGGAGCACCATGTGAAGAAAAGACGGGGTCGGCCAGCTGAGGACCGGGCGAAAACCACCAAAAGGCAGGGCTCCGCTGGTGCGCGGGGTGCCGGGACCGCAGCCGCCAGTGCAGGAGGCCACAGGCAACGTCCTTGCCCACAGCCTCAGAGGGAGCCAGCCTGCTGACTGAGCCCTGGGCCCGGCACATCCAGCCTCCAGACTCGGAGACAATACACTTCTGTTGTCTAAGCCCTCGGTCTGTGCTCCCTTGTGACAGCAGCTGTTAGCTCCAGCAGAGTAATGAAGACCCTGAGACCCCCACCCCTACCAGCGAACATCCAGGACCTGCCCCACTGCAACCCCACCGCCCCCACCAGGCAGGAGGCCAGAGGGTACCCTCAGGGAGCCCGGGGCTCTGAGGACCAGCTGAAGGCAGACGTGAAGAGCCCAGCGAGATGCCCGGCAGGGGGACGCCAGCCTCCCACTCCTGCTGCAGGGCTAGCGTGCTGGCCGCTGGGGGAGACGGAGCAGGGGCACACCCTCTGTCGAGACACACAGAGACTAAAACAAAGGGGAGCGCAGTAGGAAGAGATGGGGCAGCAAAGTGCCAGTCGTGTCTGAGTCTCCATGGACTGCAGCCTTCCAGGCAAGAACACTGGAGTGGGTCGCCGTTCCCTCCTCCAGGGGATCAGTGCGACACAGGGGTGGAACCCAGGTCTCCTGCATTGCAGGCAGATTCTTTACCTTCTGAGCCACGAATTTTAAACGCTTTGTAATTCATATTCTCAGAAAGAGAAGTTATTCATCCACGAGCAAGTGAAGGATACTATTTTTAAAAAGAACTTTTAATGAGTAAGAAAGAGATCTTGGAAATTAAGAATATGAAAACAGACCTTTAAAAGTAAACAAAAAGCTTGGAATTAAGTAATTTTCCATGCGAAAAGAGAAATAAAATTTGAGGATCGACGAAAAGAAACTGTTAAAGAAATAATTCAAAAGAACTTTCCAGCATTGCCAGTCATACGTTTCCAAATTCAGAGGTCTACCTACCCCACCTGCTATAAAAGGTGATAAACCACAGCAAATGGTGACTTTCAAGAGTTCTGGGCTAAAGGGAAGATTCCACAGAGAAACGCAGGCCACAGAGAAGGGAGACTCAGAGTGGCACTGTCAGCTCGTGGGCAGTGGAGGAAGAAACACTTTCAGATTGCTGAGGAACGGCAGCAACATTCAGCCCAGAACTCGGACTTCAGGCAAACCACAGCCGGCGGAGGGTGAAAGGGAGACCCAGGAAGACTCTGGAAGAGGTGGGAACCTGTGCTCCACACGTGAGGAAGACGTGGGTGGGGTCCCAGCCTGAGGATGGTGAAGGGGTCCCAGGAGGGCCCTGGGGCTGCCTGGAGGGGGACACCCCCAGTCAGAGGGCAGTGGAGGGGACCCACCCAGGGGCAAGACGGCGCTGCAAGGCCAGAAGGGTCTCCCATGCAGAGAAGCGTCCATCTGAGGGTTTGATCAGAGATCAGTGATGAACGCAGGCATCAGCTGTCCGTTATTTCTGATAACATCTTCTACAAGAAGGAAGCTTTAGGTACTTCCCTGATGGTCCAGAGGGAAAGAATCCGTTTTCTGGTGCAGGGGATGAGGGCTTGATCCCTGGTCAGAGAACTAAGATCTCACAGGCCACATGGCAACTAAGCCCGGGCACAACTAGAGGCTCCGTGAGGCCCGCGAAAGATCCGCGTGATAAACGAGAGCCACATACAGCATCCAAGACCCGCCTCAGCAGACTGATGAACATTAAGAAACAGCAACACACAAGCAGAGTGCACGCGAGCAGCAGGCGAGACTGCTCACCAGTCCTGCTGTTGTAAACAACACCCCGTACTAATCAACTCACAGGAAGCATGGCAGGAAGACGGCAGAGAGGCGTCGACGGAGCAGACAAGCCGACTGTCCCGCAGGGGAGCTAATGGAGCACACAGACCGGGACACTGGGACTCCAGGGTCGGGGGCACGGGCGGGGCGGCTTCTCACGGAGAGCCCCCCAGCCCCCACGGAGCTCGATGCCACGTCCGCAGTGTGCCACTTTGGTAATATTTTAGGAACGAACAGGAGAGAAAAGCAAGGAAGGAAACTGAGGTTTGGAGACCCACGGTGAGACCCGGCTCGGGGCCGGCGCCTGAGGAAGGAGGGCGGGAGCACGGCCAGTGTCGGCCGCCACCAGGGTGTGAATGCGAAGCTGGCCGTCATGTCCACTTGTGGGTCACACTCACACGGAGCAGGCAGTCCTCCCGGGGACGCAGGCCCTGGGCAGGCTCCTAGCTAGGGCTGTGCCAGCTCGACAGGGCTGACCCACCCTGGGCTGGAAGCCCACAGGTGAGTAGACAGAGAGCGCCGGAGACTCAGATGAGGTGAGAGGGCAGGCAGGAGGGGCTTGGTTTCCAGGCTGAAGAGGTGGGGACCCGTGCAGAAGCGAGGCCTGTATGTGGCAGGGGGGCCCACCTGATGCCCACCCTTCCCCTTTGGGAGGGTGGCCCGCAGGCGTCCACTGTCCAACCGACACAGGGCAGCTCCCAGACTCCCAGGAGGGGGCCCTGGGGCAGGGCACCTGCTTTCCCCCATCCCTCCCCCTCCCAGGGGGGCCCTGGAGACCAGCAAGGACAAGTGAGCGCTGTCCAGTACGGCGGGCTGAGGCCCACTCCCCTCCACGCCACGGTCATGGTGGGGGTATGTCCAAGGGGAGCGGCCCGGGGCCCTGAAAGGCCAGGAGACGGGTGTGGTGAGGCATCACCCCCGGTTCCAAGGCAGTGCCACATGGGGCAGAGCGTCCCTGAGGACAGCAGCCCAGTCACTGGCACGGGGCCAGCCCGTGACGCTGGGCACGAAGAACCTCAGCCCCACCTGGCAGAAAGGCAAAATCCACGGGAACCAAGTGTGCCCCAAGGTGCAGCCTCTGCAGAGCTGTTTCACCTCCTCCCGAGCTCCTCAAGCCCCAACAGTTCCCCTGCCCCGGAAGTCCCCAAGGGAGGCCAGTCTCCAAAGGCTAGTGCCCAGGTGCCAGTGCCCAGAGATGCCCCCAGGCAGCCTCAGCAGCGCAGAAGGAAGAGGGTTGGGCAGCCACGGGCCATCAGGGACCACAGGGGGCCAGTCCTAGGGGATTCAGCCCAGCTGGGAGCCTCCCTGTGACTCCTCCCCAGAGCTTGAGTCCAGCTGCCAGCCCAAATGAGAGCCAGTACATGTGTCCTCACCTGTGACAGGGGCAGTGACCAGCTGGCTCTCTGCAAGTGAAAACGACCCCCACGTGGCTGGCCTTTAAGTCACCAACAGGGCTAGGGCACTCACAGCAGGCTGTCTGTGCGCACCCTCCCCGGGGCTCCCGCCGGCGGCCACGACTTGGTGTGGTCTCCAAGCCAGCAGAAAAGGGGGTGACTTACTCAGCAAACCAAAAGGGTGGAGTAGACTGCCCTAACCAACAGGACAGGCGTCTGCACAATGCCACCTGTCCTAACTCGTGTAGATCCCGGGGTCGAGTCCCGAGGCCACACCCAGGGTGGAATCACGTCACAGCGACTTGGCGCAGGCCTGGGGTCGGGGCCAGTCCCGGTCCTGCTTTTATCTCAGCTGTGTGACTCAGCCCCTGGGCCTCGGTTTACCCATCTGCACCATGACCAGGTTGAGGAGGTTGACCCCAAAGTGATTCTGCTCTGGGGTCCCAGACCTACAGGGAGAGTGACTTCCCCAGAGCTGCATGGAGAGGCTGTGGCCAAGTCACTTGGAATAAGCCAAATGGGGAACAGCTTCCCTAGTGGGGGAGAAAATGCGTGATTTTTCATGCATTATTAAAACAAAATGTAGGTAAATCACTTAGCACAAGGCCTGGCGTACGGCAGGAATGAAGCAGGAAGCTGATAAAAATCTCTAGTAAGTAGGAGCTTTTCCTTCCCCAGGGCTGCAGGGCAGCGGCTGATGCCATCGCTGCTCCCCCACGGGGACTGGGGGCTGAGGAGGGGCTCCCGGCAAAGGGGAGGGGGCAGGCTAAGGAAAGCGAGCTACCAGTCAGGGCCACGGCCGGGAGCTCCAGGGAACAGGCAGCCCGGAGTTCTGGGGGCTCCTCCTCGTCGCTGTTGTTCAGTCGTTCAGTTGCCAGGACTCCCTTACTACTGTCTGAAATGAACTTGATGCCCGTTAAGTCCTGAGCCTCCTGTCACCAGAGGCATCCAAGTAGAGCAGAGGCCTGGGGTCTCTTTCAGACCCTCCCACACTGAGGGTCCGTGACACCTCCACTTCTGAAAAGATCTGCTTCGGCCTCCCCTGTAATCATCACCCTCTGGACAGTCTGATCAAAAGACCCCCTTCCAGGATGGGGGGCGCCTCTGTGCACGGACCCAGGACCAAGAGCAGGAGGGGCTGCAAAGACCCAGGTGCCCCTCTCTCTACAGACAGGGGAGGGCATGGGCAGGGCTGGGGTCAATCCTGCAAACTCCCAGGGCCAGCTCCTCGGTGCCCCAGGCCTCCCCAGAACAGGCTGGACAGGAGCAGGACCGTCCTCTCAGGCGACATAGCTCATCCAAGGCTACAGGGAGACGAGAGAGTACCAGGCTGGCCAACAACCAAGGCCAAAACCTCGGGACATGAGGGAAAGCCCAGGCGGTGGGGGCCGAATTCGCGGGCTGGACTACGCCAGCTCCACCCCACAGCCCCTTCCAGCCACCTGCGTGCCTCCATCCACACACCACGGATGTTTTTTCAACACTCTCACCTTCTTATGTCCATGGATGGCCATCCAGCGTGGACTGGAAGGCATACCTCTCTGAGAATGCATGTTGCCTTATGCAGGAAAATCTCTGCACTTTTGAAACTGAGAAAAGTCTTAGGACATTCTGGGTGGAGTGGGAAGAGTACAACTGTGAATTCCTAGTGAGAATGCAAACTAGGATGAGGATTCTAATACACCTTCAGCAAGAGGCCTATGCCTTACACATAAAGGCTGGGTCCTTTGAATACGTGATCCCAAGTCCTAAAACAGGTGATAATTAGAAACAAAGGAAATATTTATGAAAGATGTTCAATTTGATAATGCAGAATTTTCAGTTCTCCCCAGATTTAGCTATATTCATTCAGTGCAATTCCAATAAGCACAATATTCCACCAGGATTTTCAGTGAAATCTGGCTACAGTTTGGAAGAAAGTTTTGAAAAAGAAGAAAGAGAGGAGCACGCCCTACCAGCTATCATATTTACTCTAAAGCTGCAGTAGTTCCCAAAGTCCAGTGGTGACGTGAGAAGAGAGGAAAGTGGAAACATGGAGCTGGGCCACAGACGCACTCAGAGAGACCCAAAACCCACCAGTGCCAAGCAGCGCCGCAGGATGGGATGAGGGTGGTACTGGACAACTGGCTTAGTCTGGGAAAGCATTTACAAGAACACACGGGAGACTCTGCTCATGGCCCTGGGGGGAGACCTGTGCAGCAAGCGGGAAAAACAAAGCAGGGCTGGCGCGTCCAGGTGGGGGGACGCAGGAGGGAGACGCCGGTTCCCCCCAGGAGGGGGATGCGGGAGGGAGACGCCGGTTCCCCCCAGGTGGGGGGACGCGGGAGGGAGACGCCGGTTCCCCCCCCAGGTGGGGAACTCGGGAGCCGGTTCCCTCCTCCCCTCGCCCCGCCCGGCCTGCCCACCCCCGGCATTCACAATGGGAGGAGCCGCACACAGGTTTTAAATCTGCCTGAAGGAATCTAAGAGCTACAGAAGCCATGCAGACTGGCGGGCGGAGATTCCAGGGATGGGGCTGCTGTGGGGCAGGGGACGGCTTCCCCCGCACATTCTCCCCCAGTGCTTTGCATTCCAGTCACAGGCACGAGGCTGGGAGTCCGGAGTCTTCCCATGCAGAGAGCCGTTGCTGAGGGATGGAGACCCTGCAGAGCTTTTAGGCTGAGAAAAACAACACTTAAGAGGCCAAGATCCCAGGAGAAAGAAGCAGAGACTTAAGTGCAACAAATGGTCAGTTCTCCCCTTAAGACACTTGCCGAACTCCAAAGGCAGGAAGGGCGGAAGTTTCGAACTCAAGCAGAAAGCCTCTGGAAATCAATGAGAATTCTCCCATGGTCTCAGGTGCCAAGGAGACAGAGGTCACAGTTCAGGTCCCCTGGGAAAAGGGGCCTCAGCAACCACAGCAGGACCGGATCTGAAAATCCTGACGGGCACAGACTGTAAAAGCAGGGCAGGACCACAGGTAGGATTGCTGCTGTTGTTCAGTTGCTAACTCATGTCCGATTCCTTGAGACCCATGGACTGCAGCACGCCAGGCTTTCCTGTCCTTCACCGTTTTCCGGAGCTTGCTCAAATTCATGTCCATTGAGTCAGTGATGCCACACAACCATCTCATCCTCTGTCGTCCCCCTCTCCTCCTGCCTTCAATCTTTCCCAGCATCAGGGTCTTTTCCAATGAGTTAGTTCTTTGCATCAGGTGGCCAAAGGATTGGAGCTTCAGCTTCAGCATCAGTCCTTCCAATGAATATTCAGGGTTGATTTTCTTTAGGATTGACTGGTTGGATCTCTTTGCAGTCCAGGGGACTCTCAAGAGTCTTGTCCAGCACCACAATTAGGAAGCATCAATTCTTCAGTGTTCAGCCTTCTTTATGGTCCAACTCTCACTTCCCTACATGAGTACTAGAAAAACCATAGCTTTGACTTGACAGACCTTTGTCGGCAAAGTAACGTCTCTGCTTTTCAATATGCTGTCTAGGTTGGTTATAGCTTTTCTTTCAAGGAGCAAGTGTCTTTTAATTTCGTGGTTGCAGCCACCATCCTCAGTGGTATTTTGGAGCCCAAGAAAATAAAATCTGTCACTGTTTCCACTTTTTCTCCATCTATTTGCTATTAAGTGATGGGACCAGATGCCACGATCTTAGTTTCTTGACTGTTGAGTTTTAAGCCAGCTTTTTCGCTCTCCTCTTCCACCCTCATCAAGAGGCTCTTTAGTTCCTCTTCACTTTCTGCCATAAGAGTGGTGTCATCTGCATATCTGAGGTTGTTGATGGCAATCTTGATTCCAGCTTGTGATTCATTCAGCCTGGCATTTCCTGTGATGTACTCTGCATAGAAATTAAATAAGCAAGGTGACAGTATACAGCCTTGACGTACTCCTTTCCCAGCTGAGAACCAGTCCATTGTTTCATGACCGGTTCTGATTGTTGCTTCTTGACCTGCATACAGGTTTCTCAGGAGGCAGGTAAGGTAGTCTGGTATTCCCATCTCTTTAAGAATTTTCCAGATTTGTTGTGCTCCACACAGTCAAAGACTTTAGTGTAGTCAATAAAGCAGAAATAGATATTTTCCTAAAATTCCCTTGCTTTTTCTATGAACCATCGGATATTGGTAATTCGATCTCTGGTGCCTCTGACTTTTCTAAATCCAGCTTGTACATCTGGAATTTCTCAGTTCAAGAACTGCGGAAGCCTAGCTTGAAGGATTTTGAACATTACCTTGCTAGCATATGAAATGAGCACAATTGTACAGTAGTTTGAATATTCTTTGGCACTGCCTTTCTTTGAGATTGGAATGAAAACTGACTTTTTCCAGTCCCGTGGCCATTGCTAAGTTTTCCATATTTGCTGGCATATTGAGTGTAGCACTTGCAGAGCATCCTGTTTTAGGATTTGAAATAGCTCAGCTGGAATTTCATCACCTCCACTAGCTTTGTTTGTAGTAATGCTTCCTAAGGCCCACTTGACTTCACATTCCAGGATGTCTGACTAGGTGAGTGATCACACCATCGTGGTTATCTGGGTGGTGAAGATCTTTTTTGTATAGTTCTTCTGTGTATTTTTGCCACCTCTTCTTAATCTCTTCTGCTTCTGTTAGGTCCATCCCATTTCTGTCCTTTATTGAGCCCCATCTTTGCATGAAACGTTCCCTTGGTATCTCCAGTTTTCTTGAAGAGGTCTACTATAGTTTTTCCCTTTCTGTTGCTTTCCTCTTTTTGTTTTTTTGCAATGTTCCCTTAAGAAGGCTTTCTTATCTCTCCTTGCTATTCTCTGGAACTCTGCCTCCAGTTGGGCATATCTTTCCCTTTTCTCCTTTGCATTTGCTTCTCTTCTTTTCTCAACTATTTGTAAGGCCTCCTCAGACAACATTTTGCCTTCTTACATTTCTTTTTCTTTGGGATAGTTTTGGCCACTGCCTCCTGTACAATGTTGCTAACCTCCGTCCATAGTTCTTCCTAGTTTACCTCTACACAGCGTATTAAAGAGCAGAAACTTCCCTTTGCCGACAAAGTTCTATGTAGCCAAAGCTATGTTTTTTTTCCAGTAGTCATGTACAGATGTGAGAGCTGAACCAACCATAAAGAAGGCTGAGCATCGAAGAATTGATGCTTTTGAACTGTGGTGCTGGAGAAGACCCTTGAGAGTCCCTTGGACTGCAAGGAGATCCAACCAATCAATCCTAAAAGAAATCAACCTTGAATGTTCATTGGAAGGACTGACAGTGAAGCTAAAGCTCCAGTGTTTCAGCACCTGATGAGGGGAACTGGCTCATTGGGAAACTGTGATGCTGGGAAAGATTGAAGGCCAAAGGGGAAGGGGGTGGTAGAGGATAAGATGGTTAGATCGTATCAGCGACTCGATGGACATGGATCTGGGCAGACTCAGGAGACGGTGGAGGACAGGGGCGCCTTCTGCGCTGCAGCCCATGGGGTCACAAAGAGTCAGACACGACTTGGTGACTGAACAACAGTTATTTCACTGCCACTTCTGGAGGGAGAGAAGATAAACTAGAAATGACGAACCAAACACTAAATTCTATATAATTCTATTTATATAACTTCTAAAACAGGCCAAAAATGAGCAGAATAAGCACATTATTTAGCAATACAGAGCTAAACAGCAACAGTAACAACAAAACAGCTAGAGGGAGTTGAAAGTGGTTGGGCACAGAGAGCAAAAACTGCTGACTTCCAAAATGAATCTTGTAGATATATTTGATTCTTCTAAATGACGTTCATATTTAACCTAAAAATTATTTTTAAAATAATTATCAAGTGGTTCAGGGAAAGTGGGAGAGATAGAAAGCTAGCTCACCTTGACTGGCAAGTGCCATGTGCGTGAAAACAAAAATCAGTTTTGCTCATTAAGATTATTTCAAAACTGATGGGGGGAAAGGTGAATGAAAGACTCCCATATCTGGCAGTACAATGGATGAGATATCCTCCCATTAGAAATCACCATGAAATTTGGGATACACAACAAGCATCAGAATAAAAGAAGGGAATTTTGGAAAAGGGGAAAAAGGAAAGGAGCTGAAACGAAAGTGGGGAGCCCATTTCACCAGCCCACCTAGGAGGAAGATGCAGCAGAAAGGCAGAGAAGTGGGTTTCAGCTGCTGAGTGGGAGATGGGAGGCGTGACCTCAAAGACAGGCAGTCAGAAGTGGAACCAAGTGTCACAAAAACCTGGATCCTCTGGAAGTTGGGGAGAGCCACCGGCTATCAAAGGGACGTGGGAATTGGTCTGAATGGACCTCAGCTCCTGTGGTGAGAAAGCCAGTGCTTCTGAGAATTTGAGGCCACAGGCCTGACCTCACACAGGTTTGGGTCTAAAATTCACAAAGCATATGTGATCAGGGAAGCCCAAGGTTGAGACATTAGCTCAGAGTAGTCTCAGGTGTTTGCACCCAAAATATCTCACAAAAGCAGGCACAGACCCTCACTGAGAAGAGCTTTCTCCCCTAGGCTCCCCAATATTCCCAGAGATGAAGATCAGCTAAATGGGTGCTCACGGTGACATACCACCCAACACCAGAGATGAAATTCACCACGAGAGTCGGGGCAAAATGTAAAGAAAACATTAGATCCTCAAGGACCTCAGAGGTTGCAGATTCAGATTACAAAATCAGTGCACTTAAAATGTTTACAGAAATAAGCAGGAATGGAAAAGAATGCAGTAAAAGACGGGGGTAAACCATGCAGAACTTTAAAAAATGTAACACTTTACATTTTAAAGTTTAGCTGACATTAATCAGCAAATGAAATGGAGCTGAACAGGGAATTAAGGAACTGGAAAATGTCAGGAAAAAAATTACCCAGAATGGTTCCAAAGAGACAAAACGATGAAACCAGAAAACCAAGGTTAGGGGCCATGCCACATGGAACAATTCACCAGTTCATCACGGCAGGAGGTTTAATGCACCTCTCACTAACTGCCAGACCAAGCAGACACGTGATTAACAAGGATGGAGACGATCTGAACATAATAACCATGTGCTCTCTCTTGCCCTCAAAAATCAGAGAAACACATTCTTTTAAAACACAAGGAACATTTACAATATTTTTACCATGCGGGACTCTGTATCAAATGGATCATGTAATTTGAATACAATGAAATAAAAAAAATCAATAAAAGATCATTAAAAATCCATATGTTAAGAAATTTTTAAAAATAAACTTCTTTTTAAAAAATGCTCTGGCCCTGACACAAGACATGCCAGATCTTAGTTTACCGACCAGGAACCAAACCGATGCCTCCTGCAGTGCAAGCGCCAAGTCTCAACCAGCAAACCGCCAGGAAAGCCCCAACATCCAAATAACCAACACACACAAGAAAAAACCACTGCAGAGTTACCAATAAACTCAGGTGTAAATGATCATGAAGATACTGCCCGCAAAACTGACAGCCGTTCCACACCCAGCCATGAAGGAGTTAGCAGGACCACGCTCAGCCTCCCACTGTAAACAGCAGCTAGCAAACTGGACAAAGCAGATGCAAATGACTGCTTTCAGACGAGGCAGAAAGGCACGAAACACGTGGGGATGGGCCCTGCCATCGCCAGCTCTGCCCAGAGGCGATTTACAGACCTCAGGCACTGGCAGGGGGCACCTGAACAGCTCGGCAACGTTGACGAATTGAGCAGATGAAGGTCAGAGTTTGGGGAGGTGGCAGCAGCTGGAATGTGTGGCTCAGAGTCTGGGAAGGAAAGCATTACCTGGTAACAGAGCTCCAGAAGTCTGCTAGGGATTCACTTGTCTTACTCCTGTCGCTGTTTAGTCGCTCAGTCCTGTCTGACCCTTTGCGACCCCATGGACTGCAGGCTGCCAGGCTGTTCTGTCCATGGGATTTCCTAGGAGAGGGTTGCCATTTCCTTCTCCAGGGGATCTTTCCAGCCCAGGGATTGAACCTGCATCTCCTGCATTGGCAGGCAGATTTATTACCGCTGAGCCACAAGGGAAACGTGTAGACTACCAGTCCATGCCCAAGTGGTCCAAGCAAAGAAGACTGAATAATTCCCAAAGCTCAAATTCAGCAGACATCTGTGCTTCCACCAGTCAGAATACAATTCTTTTGATCCCTCCATCCCAGATTCCCAGCCACTCAGCAGAGACCCCAGATAAATCAAGTTTATTGTGGGCTTAACTATCCCTGGAGTGACATCCACCCAAAAGTAATTCTAGAAAAGCTGAAAATCAGGCCTTGAAGGATCAAATAAGTCTTCAAAAATTTAACTGCCTAACAAAACAAAGCCAACATTCTTCATAGAAGAAAGCATAACTCAGATGCTCCACAATGTAGAAATGGCTCGAATTCAATTTTAAAAATGACTACACACATGCCAAGTTGCAGGAGAAGATGATCTATAACTAGGAGGAAAATTCAGTAGGAATTTTTCTATAACCATTAAAGAAATAGATTCAATAGTTTAAAATTCTAACCACCAAAAGAAAATCAGAAGACCCAGATACTTTTATAAGGGAGTTCTACCCTACATACAAAAAAACCCAGATATTTCCAATGTTATACAAACTATGGAAGAGAACAAGAAAAAGAGAGGGAAACAGAAGGAGAAAGATTATATCCCTAACTCATTCACTGAGATTAAAATGACCTTGGTATCAAATTAGATACAGAAAATTTAAGAAATTAAGATTTAGACCAGTGTCCCTGATGAACGTAAGATACAAAAGTTCAAAATCTAGCAAGAAAGTCAAACAGAAAATAAAAAGGATAATGTGATAGGTGTATTTCAGGAATACCAGTATGGTGATATAATGGCTTAACATTAGGATAGCTATTAATAAAATTCACCACATGTCAGATTAAAGGGGAAAATAGGTCAAGTGAAGTTCTCCACAGATAACTGAAGAGCACTCAATAATTTTCAAAGCCCATTTATGATAAAACTCTTGGCAATGTGAGGATAAAAGAAAACTTTAATCTTATAATGCGTGCGTGCTAAGTTGCTTCAGTTGTGTCTGACTGTGCGACGTCATGGACTGTAGCCCACCACGCTCCTCTGTCCAAGGGATTCTCCAGGCAAGAATACTGGAGTGGGTTGACATGCCCTCCTCCAGGGGATCTTCCCGACCCAGGGATTGAACCTGGGTCTTCTGTATTGGCAGGTGGGTTCTTTACCACTGAGCCCCTGGGGAAGCCAATCTCATGATACGCACCTACTAAAAATCTACCCAGATACCATACTTAACCCTGAAATACTGGGGACATTTTCTTTAAATTCAGGAACAAGTTCAGGATACCTACTATTACCACTTTTGTTTAACATTGTAGCAGAGGTTCTTGCCAGAGTGATAAGGCAGGAAGACAGAATAACAGTGGCAAAAGATGGGCTGGAATAGAATAAAACAAACTGTCATTATATGCAGACCATCTGCTTATCTACACAGAAATCCAGAGGATCCATAGACAAATTATTTGAATTAGTGGGAAGGGTCAGCAAAATTGTTAGGAACCAATCATGTTGGTATGCACTAGAAACAAAGAGTTTTAAAAGTATTTTTTAAGGTACCATTTAAAAAAAAACCAAAAGTACAAAGTATGTTTATGGTAATAAATGTAACAAAGGATACATCATATAGTATAGAAAATCTAAATAAATGAAGAACTATAATCTGTTCATAAAAAAGAAATTTCAATATCTCAAAAATGTATATTTTCACCCAAATGAATCAAAACATTCAGATGTAACTTCAAACAAAATCAGGTGGGTTTTTGTGTGTGTGTGAAACTGGACAGATTGCTTCTAAGAATTTCTAAATAGTAAGATACTACAAATAACAAGCTTGAAGAAACACAGAAGGTAGAGAGCATGTCTGATAACAAGACTTAATATAAAACTGAAGCAATTAACACAAGGTGGTTGGGACAAGTAAGTCACCACAACTGTAACAGCAGGGACACCAGAAACAGGCCTGTACACACAGCCTTCTAACATCAGAAAAAGGAGGCTCTGCAGACAGACGAGAAGAGAACGGGGCGCAGAGAAAACTGGTGTCATGGCCTGAATGCCTGTGTCCCCCAAAAGCCCTAGGTCAAACCCCACCCTCCAGTGTGACAGCGTTAGGAGGCGGGGCACTTGGGAGCCTCGTGACCTTAGAAAGCTCCAAGGGGACTTGCTTCCTGCCTCTGCTCCCAGCCCTGTGAAGACACAGAGTCAGCCATCTGCAGCCCAGAAGAGGGCTCTCCCCAGAACCTGGCCATGCTGTACCCTGACCGCGCTGGTGCCCTGATCCTGGACTCCCAGCCTCAGAATCTGTGAGAAAGTAGATTCTGCGGTTTGTAAGCCCCCAGTCTGTGCTGCTGTTCTGTTACAGCAGCCTGGACAGACTAAGACAACTGGCCAGTCATATGGAAATATACACAATGAGATTCCCTTTTATACCCAAACAGATTCCACATGGACTGAAGGTCTAAATGTGAATAATAAAAACAAGACGTGTTCTCTCCATGCTCACCTTCAAGAAGGATTTCTAAGCCCATGGAAGATGCCAAAAGGAAAAGTCCAGGCATCAAAATACTAATAAAAGGAGAAGAGAAGTCCACCCACCCAGCCATATGATCAACAAGGACTCACGAGCAGAACATGCAGAGAACAGACAAAGTCAAAGAGACACGAAAGGAAAAAAATGGGCAAAAAGATATGAACAGGCAAGATACTCAACCACAACAGTAAGAAAGTGTTTAAAACCACATCCATCAGGTCAACATTAAAATGTCTGCAACCCCAGATGTTGTGAGGATAGAACAACAGGAACATAGGGATCATGGGGGAAAAGTTTGTTGGTTCAACCACTTTCAGAACAACAGGGCAATTTCTAGTAAGGCTGCAGACCCTGTGGCCAGCAGCTGCACAACTGGAGATGTTATGCACGAGCCCAGGAGGCAAGAGGGAGGGAACTGCTGCTGCTGCTGCTGTTAAGTCACTTCAGACGTGTCTGACTCTGTGTGACCCCATAGACGGCAGCCCACCAGGCTCCCCCGTCCCTGGGATTCTCCAGGCAAGAACACTGGAGTGGGTTGCCATTTCCTTCTCCAATGCATCAAAGGGAAAAGTGAAAGGGAAGTCGCTCAGTCGTGTCCGACTCTTAGCGACCCCATGGACTGCAGCCCACCAGGCTCCTCCGTCCATGGGATTTTCCAGGCAAGAGTACTGGAGTGGGGTGCCATTGCCTTCTCCAGGGAGGGAACGGAGACATCTAATTGTCCCTGGACCGGAGACCGCTCAGCCACACAGAGCGCTGTCCAGACGTGAAAATGGATGAAGCATCCTAGGGAATCTGACAACTCTGTTCAGAGAGGAGCAGACAAATGTGCACGGTGAGGTCAGCCCGCAGAGCCTCATGCCCTGGCGCCCTGCTGGGAGCAGGGGAAACAACGTGCTCCGAGAACGCTCTGAGAATTCAGAGTGGTGGGGCCAGGGGTCCGACTGATGCTGAGGCCTCGGCGTGAAGCCCCAGCACGTCAGCACTGGGGACAGAGCTCTGCCTGCCTCTGTGGGCCGGTCTGCAGGGCGGCTAGGACAGGCCCTCCTCCTCCCCCGCTCCTCCTCCCCCGGTGAGGATTAGGGGTGTGGGCCTCTGCGGCACAGCAGTGCGGCTCTGGGGGGCTCATGGGCCCAGCGGGGGGCAGGAGTGGGGAGTGAGGCTGAAGAGGGGCCCTGGGTGCAAGTCCGCCTGCAGAACCTCCACAGCAGTGGGGAGACTCTCACCCCGTCCCTGACCCACCCACAGAGGCCCATGGCCACCAACACTTAGGGTGAACACAGCAGGTTCTCCTCTGCAGAAATGGGAGAAAACACCCAGGAAGCACGGGGCCCTCCGTGTGGGTGCGGCCCTCCAGATTCTGGCACTGGGGGCACAGCTTGCCTTGCAGTTGCCATCCCTTCACCTAAAGCGAATCTGCTGGCGGCACCCCCATGCCCCCCGCAGATGGTGGGAGCACATCCACTCCCCAGCAGGGCCCCTAAGATGAATGGGCCAAGGCCTACCACGTGCATGAGGGGAATAACAGCTTCAGCATAAAATAAGCCAGCAGAAAACAGCCCCTGTGAGAAAGAGAAAGCAACTCAACACGCAATAAACCTCTCTAAACTTACTCAGAATGTTTCGAGAAGACACTGCATTTTCGAAACAAGAATAGGGTACTATGAAATGGGAGCTTACAGAGACAAGGAAGATGGTGCTCTCAGTGATAAACTGTAGATGCTGAAACACAAAATTCCCCCAGAGAACTCCAAAATGAAGTCCAAAAATTGTCCAGAAAACAGGACATAAAACATAAGGGAGACAGAATGAGAGAAAACACCAGAACACCGAAGACCAATGCGTGAATTCAAGGAAGAAAATAGAAAAAATGAAAGGGAGAAATGTGAACGACAGAATAAAGCCTGTCTTCCACTGAGAGGCCCCACCGAACACCAATAAACACAGAAACCCACACCGAACCCGTCCACGTGGCTGGCCAGGAATCCACAGATGAGCAGAGGATGCTAAGAGGTCCAGGGAGGGAAGTCGAGCTGCTGACAAAGACTTGAGCACCTGGATGCAGGGGACGGTGACAGAGCCTTCAGCCTGAGTTACTGCCAAGGAGGCCCCGGGCGGAGCAGCGACCCAGCGAGGGGACAGGGCGGAGGTGCTCTCAAGCAGCCGAGGGCTCCCCACCCTTCTCAGGAAGCCACTCGAGGATGCGCTCCAGCACAAGCAACACGGGAAGCCAGGAAAGCAGCCGCGCTGCGGCCCTTCAAACCCAGAACTCCGCCCGGGGGACCAGAGAGCAGCAGGAAGGAGCGGTTTCCGGGCGAGGATGCCAGGGAAGAGGGCACCCAGCAGGAGAGCGGGCGTGACTGAGAGCTGGGCGAGGGGAGGGCAGAGAGGACGCCCTCCGCGCCCGGGAGAGCGGCGCTCGGCGCTGCCGGCCTGGCCCACACCGCGCTCGCCGGGCCTGGCCCACACCGCTCGCCGGGCCGGGCCCACACCCCTCGCCCGGGCCTGGCCCACACCGCTCGCCCCCTGGCCCACACCGCTCGCCGGGCCTGGCCCACACCGCTCGCCGGGCCTGGCCCACACCGCGCCCGCCCGGGCCTGGCCCACACCGCCCGCCCGGGCCTGGCCCACACCGCTCGCCCCCTGGCCCACACCGCCCGCCCGGGCCTGGCCCACACCGCTCGCCCCCTGGCCCACACCGCGCCGCCTGCAGCTGCGCCCTCCGGGTCTGGGCGCGGAGGCTCCCGGGGAGGAGGACCAGGGAGGGACACGCCGGTACGGGCTGCAGTCTGTGTGTGTGCGAGCGTGTGTGAGGGAGAGGGGGTGTGTGTGTGTGCACGCAAGTGTGTATGTGTGAGGGGTGGGTGTCAGAGTGTGTGTGAGTGAGGGGGTGTGTGTGTCAGTGTGTGGGAGAGGGTGTGTGTGTGTAAGAGTGTGTGCGCGAGTGTGTGTATTGGAGCTGTCAGTGTGTATGAGAGAGGGTGTGTGTGTGTGTGAATGTGTACGTGTGGGGGGTGTTTCTGTGAGAAAGAATGTGTATGTGGGGGAGAGTGTGTGTGTATACGAGTAGGTATGTGTGAGAGTGTGTGAGAGAGAATGTGAGTGTGGAAGAGTGTGAGTGTGTGTGTGAGGGGGTGTGTATGAGTGTGTATGTGTGAGGGGGTGTTTCTGTGAGAGAGAATGTGGGTGCGTGGAAGAGAGAGTGTGTGTGTGTGTGTGAGTGCGAGACAGTGTGTGTGTATGTCTGAGCGTGTATGTGTGAGGGGGTGTTTGTGAGAGAATGTGAGTGTGAGAGAATGAGTGTGTGAGTGTGTGACCGTGTGAAAGCGACTGTGTGTCTCCGGGTAGCCCTCCAGTCTGCCCAAGAGCGACGGGGAGCACAGTGATGAGTGAGAAGAGGGGCCGCGCCCGGCCGTCGCCCCCCAGCCCCCCAGGAGCCCTGACAGGAAGGAGCAGCCGGGCTGCCGCCCCGCCCCCCGGCGCTCTGTGGGGGCGGGGCGTGGGGTGGGCGC
>SJYT01035865.1:41265-56941 GCA_006410635.1 Cephalophus harveyi
TGCTGCTCCCGGGCTGCGCTGGGCGCTCTGACGGCGGCACCGCGTGACGGCTGCGGGCCCCCGGCCCGGCCCGCCCCGCGCCCCTCCCGCCGCGCTGGTTGGCTGCGCGCGGCGCCCGAGCCCCAGCCGCCAGCTGGTTTGTCGCGCGGGGAGAGGGACGGGCGTCGCGGCTGCCGCGGGGCCGGAGGGGGCTGGGGCCGGAGGGGGCTGGGGCCTGGGTGTGACATCACCGCTGACGGGCGGCGCCCTGGTGGGGAGGTGGGGGCCCGGCAGCGCAGCCGGGACGCTCCGCCCCCTCCTCTAGCGCAACCCCAGCCCACGGGGCAACCCCGAGGCCCCGCGACCATCCACCTGCATTTGCCAGCGTGCCCCGCGCGCCTGGCCCTCCCCAGCTCGGAGCCGTTTCGCGTGAAACCACTAAATCCATACCTGCCCCACCCGCGATGCTGGCAGCACAAACGCGTCGACGATAAGAGACAAACTCGGGTGGGCTCCTCGCTCGGGGAGGGGGCGTGGGGGGCGCAGGGGGTGTGGGTCACGGACTCCGAGGTGTAACAGGTGGGTTTTTCGATTGCGCCTGGCGTCTGGCCAGAGCATCGCAGGCAGCCCTCAGCGCGGGGATGATGCAACCGGCTGGCCAGCGGGCCTGCAGCCTCTCCTCCCGGCATGCCTCGGGGGGAGACCCCCACCATCCTCTGGCCCCCACGGCCCCGTCCCCACACCCTGTTTCTCCAGCTCAGCTCGTTGAGACCAAGTCACTGGCGGCCCTCAGTCCACACCCGCAAACCCCAGCCTTCGTCAGCCCCCCAGCCGGAAAGCAGGTCACGAGGGACGGACTGGCATCTCTGCCTGCCACCGGCCTCCATCCGCAGCCCCACCGCTGGGCAGTTTTGACAAAGCCTCGGGCCAGCTCACCCACCGGAACTGCGGTGACGTCATGCCGCCCCTTCCCACGCAGCCCCTGGCGCCTGCACCCTTCATCCCCAGGGCCAAGCCTCTGCGGCGTCCAGCAGGTGCCAGGCGCTACCCCAAGGGTTTGCTCCGTCAGCCATTTAATCCTCACCCGGCGCGTAAGGGAGATGCTTCGCCTCCACGTGCAGCGTCCGTGGGGCCTGAGCCTTGAAAGTGGCAAGGTCTCAGGCTCATACAACCATCCTACCCTCCAAAGCCCCAGAGAGCCTCTGTTTCCTGGAACTACCTGCATAAAAGAGGAATTATTGTTCTTCCAAATTTTTGGTGCAAACAGCAGAACTCTGTGGGCCCAAAGGAGGTGAATCTTTTATCGCTCCCTCTGTTTCATACTTATCCCTCTGGTCAAGTGCTCTATTTCCTGAGCTAAATCTGGCATGGTTCTAGGAATTAATTAATTAATCCATTTCACTGCGATTTTAGAATATTCTTATATCTACTGCTTTAAACCTTTAAACCATAGCTTTGTAACCCTTCTCAATTTCTGACTTTTTAAAAGCCACAGAGTTCCTCCTACATCATTGTCTTAGCTGGGCCTCACGAAATCTGGATGAGCAATGTTTTCATTTTCTTCAGATCTGAATATTTCTTTTTAAAATATTTATTTATTTGGCTGCACCAGGTAAATTTGACAGGTTCAGAATGAAGGTCAAGGAGTCTCCCTGTTTCTGGCTGGAGGTTGCTGCTCTTCTTCCTTCCTGCAGACAGGTTTTGAAATGATCAGACCCGTGTAACAGAACTGTCCACAGCATAACAAACTTCCTTGCTTTCACCTCATTGCATTGTGGAAAGGAGGCCACTCTCAGAGACTGGGTGCCACACACAGCTTGCGATCTAAATAATGGTAAAGTGATCCCACACCTTGAATAAATTTTCTGGAATGCAAGGATGGTTCAGTATTAAGGACTCCGTCAATATAATCTACCATTCTAGTAAGTCAAAGGATAAAAAGAAATAGGATTATTTTAGTAGATGTTGAAAGGCTTTTGACCAAAGGGCCACCCACTTTTTGGTTAAAAAGCAAGTAATTACACCCTTTGGGGAAAAGATGTCTTCTTCTTTCACTTGAGGAAAAGCAGCCCTTCAGGGTCTTAGAGGATAAGAGTCTAGCCAGAATTAGTGTCTGGCTTCATTCTTCGTCAGCTGTATGACTCCAGGTGAGTCCACCAGCACCTGTGTCTGTCATCTCTCCTGCAGGTGAGATAAGAACAATGCCAACCTCAAAAGGCAGTGGTGAGGATTCGTGTGTGCAGTGCTGGGTCCAGGGCTGGGCACACAGCAAGCGCAGTACAAACAGCAGCTATGATGGTGAAGCAGCAAAAGAATTCCCGTTTAAAGAGGGATGTGCACTGTGGTCTCTGCTTTATTTAGAAGTATCAGCCAATGCAGTTATAAAGGAGGAAAAAAGGTTAAAACATTGAAGCAAAAAAGAAACAAAATTATCAATATTTGCAGATGATGTAATTCTGTACTAAGAAAATTTCAGGGATGAGTGAAAAGCTATGGGAAGCAGTATGTTAATGGGAAGGTAAGAAAAATTATCACCAAGAAGACAACAGTTTCCATAAAAACAGACCATAACCAGTTAGAGCTTATAATGGAGGAATCCAACCACAACAGTACTAAGGAAGGCAAAATGCCTGGAAATAACAGGAAATGTGCAGGCTTCCTGTTTATAAAGAAAGTATATAGGAAAACTTTGAAAATCCATGAAAAGAGATCAATTAATGGAAAAGCTTTATCTCCTCTTGGAAAGGAAGAATTATATTGTTTAAGGTCCTGCTGGTGCTGCTGCTGCGTCGCGTCAGTCGCGTCCAACTCTGCGCGGCCCCACAGACCCCATAGCCCACCAGGCTCCCCCGTCCCTGGGACTCTCCAGGCAAGACCACGGGAGTGGGCTGCCCTTTCCTTCTCCAGTTTAAGGTCCAGTTTTCCCTGAATTATGAGGCTGTTGTGCTGCCTAGTGTGCTAAGAGGGCAGGTCAGTTTTTCTAAATTAAAGCTACACATTTGTTGCAATCTCAAGTTAAAGAAAAAGCAAATGTGAAAGACTAGTGAGGAAGTTTGTTAGAAAGAAAAAGAGTGAAGAGGCTTTGCCCAATTAGGTATTAAAACATATCATGAAATTCTAATAATTAAAAAGATGCCAGTGTTAAAGGAAATAGATCGAAAGTTTATGATAAAGGCATCATTTCAAAAAATTTGAATAGATGATTTTTATAACTGGTGCAGGATAATATAGGAAATACATAAAGTTGGATCCCCCTTGACACAACATCACGATAAATTCCAATGAGGTAAACATCTATCTGTAACAATGACGTTTTAGGAGACTAGAATGCAGTGTGAATGGATGCACTCAGCATCTCGGTGTGGAGAAATCAGGATACATAAACTGATTGCTCCAAAGAGGACAGAAGGACTACATAAAAATTAAGCATCAACTAATGAAAACAATAATTTAAAAAAACAAACATCTACATGGCCCAAACATCATAAACAAAGCCAAGAGACCAACCCCACCCTGGAAAAATATTTCAAAACATATGATGATGAAAGGAACTTCCTAAAGGAGTAAAGAGCTTATGTAAACTAATAGCAAAAATTGTAAGTAACCACCAGAGAAATGGCCAGGAACTATGAGGGGATGAAAGGACACTACAGAAAGAAAACTGCTCAATAAGCGAAGAGAGTCCTACTTAAAGACATGCAGGTCAAAACAGTGCAATATTTTCTCTGACCTGGTGCACTGTCCAGAACGTAAATGTTGGGTGACACGTGTGTGGTGAGGGAGTGGCGAGATGAGCTCTCCGCAGTGTGGCTGTGATTGGCATCAGCTGTGTGATTTCCCCTGACTGTGTCTGCATTTAAGCTGTCTCAGTGTTCTTGCCTGGAGAATCCCAGGGACGGCAGAGCCTGGTGGGCTGCCGTCTATGGGGTCGCACAGAGTCGGACACGACTGCAGCGCCTTAGCAGCAGCAGCAGCAGCAGTTCCTTGGTTCAGTAATCCCATGGCTAGAAATTTGCCTACGGTTTCTACATATGAAAATTTCCCCCAAGAAACAAGATAAGCAAGGGGTTCACCCATGGGCACTGGCGAAATGCATCAGGGTCAACAGGAGAGATTCTCTGATGCTACTGAAAAGAATGTCTTAAAAGTAATGCGCTGATGTGGAAAGATCGGCAAGATGTTTGTTAAATTATTTAAAAGGCGCACAGGAGAGTGTGCATAATATACCCCACCAATCATAAGAGACTGTTAGCAGTGCTTGCCATGGCAGAGGCTACTGCTGGGGAAGGAAGCCAAGGATGCATTCATATATATGTTCCTGTATATGTAGTTTGAATGCTCTCATCATATTCAGGTATATTTTTGTAGGTCAATGGCACTACCTAAGAGTAGACAATAAGACCCATTTTCATTTTTCACTTTTTGGGACACCATTTGCAATACTAATAAATACTACATTAAATTGTTTAAGTTTTAAAAATCTTATCAAAGCTGTAGACTTCCATAAGGCTGAGAAACATAGAAAGACCCCAGTCCATCTTGTTATATATAACGAGTTTTATATAACTCGTTAAATTATATAAAATTGCTGATGCTCAGCTCGGGGAAGGCAATGGCACCCCACCCCAGTACTCTTGCCTGGAAAATCCCATGGACGGAGGAGGCTGGTGGGCTGCAGTCCATGGGGTCCCTGAGAGTCGGGCACGACTGAGCGACTTCACTTTCACTTTTCACTTTCATGCATTGGAGAAGGAAATGGCAACCCACTCCAGTATTCTTGCCTGGAGAATCCCAGGGATGGGGGAGCCCAGTGGGCTGCCGTCTGTGGGGTCGCACAGAGTCGGACACGACTGAAGTGACTTAGCAGCAGCAGCAGCTGATGCTCAGCTAGTTTTAACCATGAAAAATAGTAATTTTAAATGGTTTAGCCTCATAAGAATGTTCTAGAAAAAAATATATCACAAAATTCAAAAGACACAAACCAAATCCTTGCAAAGAGGAAAGAAAAACAACCCGGGGGTCACAAACCAAAAGGGAGCTACCAACTGTGGTGGTGGCTACGCCGAGGTGAGCTGCGACCGTGGGTGGGGATGGCAGTGTCCGGAAAGCAGCGGGGCGGGTGCAGAGGGGACCAGAGGAGTCAGGTGGATGAGGGTCCCGCTGAAGGAGCTCTGTGGGCAGGATGGAAGGCCAGGAAAACGACTGTCCAACACGGGTCATCCTCAGGGCCTGAACCTACTTGAGTCCTCTGAGCAAAGTTGGGAAGAAAAGGGTTGGGCTGGGGCTCCTGCCTGGCGGGCAACCAAAATCTAGGCGAAGTCATGGCTCATCAGAAAAGCCAAGGGTCGGGAAGCAGGGAGCTAGGTGGAGCCTGTGACCTGTGCTTAAGAAGGATCCCTGAAATTTCAGAAGGAGGAATAGAGTATTGAAACAATATTTGCAGAAGTACTGGTTTAGATTTTTCCAGAATTGTAGATAGAAGTGCTTAGTGAGGAATCAGTATGATCCCAAGTAGGAGAAAGAAGACCAAATCTGCAGAAACCAGAGACAACGAATGAATGATGGAGTCAAAAGACAAGTTACCTGAACAGAAGCCACAGTCGGGGGTTGGAGGGGGCAGATACGCGGCTATGGAGCTAGGTGGGAGCCTGGAGGCGTTTGAGGGGACACGTGGAATTTGAACTGCTGCACTGTCTTAACCCGGGCCTCGTCTACCCAAGCCCTCTGCCCCGCGAGGACCACAGAGCATCCGCTTTTCTTACGGTCCAGGCCCTCGAGACCCCGCCCCACTGGAGGCCCTGCTCACTGGAGGCCCGCCCATTGGAGGTGCAGCCTGGTTGCCTTGGCAACCCCCCGCGGCCGAGTTCCGGGCTTGGCTTGCCGCAGGGGAACGCGGTTGCCACAGCAACGGTGGGGCGTGTCCGGCCGGGCACCAGGAGCGGAGCGTTCATCCCCGCAGACGCAGATGCTGTTGCTCCTGAGAGGAGAGGGCCCTTGGGGTACCGAGCGAGACGCGGAAGTGAGGCCAGTTCGCGGGGGGCTCCGTGGGCTCCAGCTGCCTCGCGCTGGGGTTCCAGATCCAACGCCGCAAGGCCCTTAGCGGCACTTTCAGTTCGGTTCAGTCGCTCAGTCGTATCCGACTCTTTGTGACTCCATGGACTGCAGCACACCAGGCCTCCCTGTCCATCAGCAACTCCTGGAGCTTACTCAAACTCATGTCCAAGGAGTCAGTGAGTGGAAACTGAGGCCAGAAAGGGAAAAACTTGCTCCAAGTCAAAATGCTGGTGTCCAGGCAGTATCCTGCCAGTCCAGCCAGGACAGTTTTCTTCCCAACATTGGCAGCAGCGTGTCCAGGCCCCAAGGTGACCTGTGCATCCGTTTCCCGGATCTAGTGCATCCTGTCCACAGAGCGCTTCTATCCTGTGGAAGCCCACCTGGCCCCCATTGACCCCGCGGAGGCCTCTGCCCCGCCCCACCACAGCCCACCCGAAGTCACGCTCTTTCTCCAGTTTCTGCAGCCTTCCTATCCTCCAGAGTCCCATCTGGAAGCCCCTCCACGCAGCCTTCCGCTTTCCCCCACCCCACCCCGGGATGGTACCTCTCCCGCCTCCGAGCTCTCACTTGCTTCATCCTCAGAGCGTCTCCTGTGGCTGTGTTTAAAGTGGACCCATTGCCCTCCTTGGGGTTCAGGGAAGAGCAAAGCCAGTGAGTCCACACTCAGGTGTGTAAGCTGTCTGAGAACCAGGCAGGAGAACCCCCGCGCCAGCACCCAGGGACCTCAGCGATGGTGCAGACAGGACTCCTGCCTGACCCGCGGGGCTGCTGGGATGGGGTAGAGACCAGACACCGGCCACTGGCCTGAGTGCCAAGAGAGGCCCAGCAGAGACCCGTCACACACTCAGCACAGGCAGGGGCTGGAGTCCAGAACTGGCCAGAGTTCTGGACTCTGCAGCAGGCTGAGCCCAGGGCGGCCCGAGGCTGAGCACGTGCGGACATAGAGTGGCAGCCAGGCGGTCTCAGGCGCAAGTGACCTGGGCCCAGCCAACCTTTGTGTCACGATGCAGAACTTGCAAAGTGCGAGTTGTGAATATCTTTGTGAATATCTGTGAATGTCTGAGCTCCTTACACACAGGCCCCTTTGCACAGGGAGGCACAATGGTCAACCCCACTTTGCAGATGAAGAAACTGAGGCTGAGAGACTTGGAAAGGCCCTGAGGGTTCCGGGTGCCTGTGGTCAGCCTGAGCCAGACCCCTGACTGAGCACTCTTTCCACCACTCCAGTAGCTTCTCTGGGGCCAGGCAGCCCCTGAGGGGGTGGGAGGAAGCAGGCTCATAAGGTGACCGCCTACGCCTGGCATTGTTAATGGAGGCTCTGCTTAGCTGGACTCACGAGCGCCTCCCCGGGAACTGGGGCAGGGCTGGGGTGCAGCCCAGGAGTCTGAATCTGCAGGAACACACCTGCACCCCGCATCCTCAACCCCGTGTCGCTACAGATCACGGGGAGGAAGGCTCAGTGTCGTCAGACTTTATGAAGAAGGGAACCGACCTGCAAGAGAGAGGCAGTGCTGAGTCCCAGACCTTGAACCTGGAGCAGAGCTGGGGGACCTGCAGCCCGTGGAGGAGGAGGCAGGCGAGGCCCCTGGGCTTCGGGCTTGAGAGGCCCGGGGGGACCTGCCCTGCGTGTGGACAGCTCTGTGGGCGCTGTGCGTGGGGCGCTGGCGGCAAGCTGCTGACTCAGTGTCTGGCCTGCAGCAGCTGGCAGCCAGGCGGCTGGGCTGGGCCAGAGCCCATTGTGGGGGACCATGTCCACAGGCCAGCTGCTGCTGGCTGCTCCCTCCGTGACCCAGAGCAGGAGGAAATGCTGACCTTTTAAAGGTCGATCAAAACCCCCAGCACCCCACTCTGGCCCCTCCACTGTTTCCCCTCCACTGTGCACCGGCAAAGACCCCACAGGCTCTTAGCTATGTCTGGGCTTTGGGGGCGAGGGCACAGGAAGGGGATCCCTCTCTGTGTCCTGAGCATGTTATTCCTTGGGAGGGCTGCTCATCAGGGCCTCCTCTGCCCACCGCAGGTCGGGGCGGGAAGGCCGGGACTCCCCAGTGGCGTGGCAGGGATTCTGCCAGCCTGCTCCTGAAGCCAGGGAGGGGCAGAGGCTGGAGCAGGTGCTCTGGGGCCCAGATGAGGGCGTCCGCCTGCTGCTAGATGCTGGCGGGGGCGGGGAGACACTGTCCTGCCCAGGGCAACTTTGCAGCCTTGGAGAAGACAGAGCCGTCCTCAGGAACTTTCTGCCGTGGCAGTGTCCAGGGGTGTACAGGGCACCCTGAACCCCTGCTTCCCCACTCTCCCTGGAGGCTGACGGCTCTGGGCTCTGCTTTGGTTCCAGCCAGTGGGCTGGTCCTGCAGGAGGTGAAAGGGCAGGAGGAGAGGGTGGGCTGAGCGGCGGCAGATCTCCCTAGCGTCTCCGTTTCAGAACCCCAACGTGGGACATGGGCTGCCACCCGTGCCGAGGACTCTGATTCCCTCACCAGGTTCTGGTCTGGAACCTACCCGTGCCCCCCAGGCCGGGCAAAGACGGCCAATGCCACCGCCTCCTGGGGCTCCCTCCCTCAGGGGGTGCTTAGCCCTGCCCCCCATCAGAATAAATAGCCCTTCATGAACTGTCCGCTACGGCTGCCCCTGGGGAACCCTGGGGAACCCTCACCAACCCAGGCTGTGCTGTGCTTAGTCGCTCAGCCGCGCCGACTCCGTGCCCCACGGACTGTAGCCCGCCAGGACCCTCTGTCCATGGAGTTCTCCAGGCAAGAATACTAGCGTGGGTTACCATTTCCTTCTCCAGGAGATCTTCCCGACCCAGGGATCAAAGCTGCATCTCCTGCATTGCAGGTGAATTTGCTTACCGCTGAGTCACCGGGGAAGCCCAGATAATGAGTAACAACAAAATTCAACAGAGAGTACAAGAAAGAGGTTAAGGTAAAACCTGATGTTATGAAACAGAAAATAAATAATTTTTAGAAAGAAAAAAATGATTGGTTCTTTGAAAATGAGAAGAAAATATAACTACAGAAAAAATGTTTAAAATGCAACATTTATATAAAAAGTGAAAATCTAAATAAAATCGATAGCTTACTAAGAAAATATTACCCCACCAAAACTTTCTCATAAGGCATTACAGACTGGATGTTCATGCCTCAACAAGCTCATATGTTGAAACTGTAACCCCTGCATAAAGTGGCGTTAGGAGGTGGGGCCTTGGGCAAGTGACTGTGGCCAGAGGGTGGAGCCCTCACAAAGGGGGTTAGTGCCTTAGAAGAGAGACCCCCAGGAGCCCCCCACCTCCCAGCACGTGAGGACACAGAGCAGCTGGGCGTCTGTGAGCTGGAGACAGACCTCGCCAAACACCAGATCTGCTGGCACTTTGGCCGTGGACTTGCAGCCTCCAGAACCGTGAGAAGTAAGCGCCTGCTGTTTTCAAGCCCGTGGCCTGCGGTGCCCGTCACAGCAGCCGGAGCGGCCTGAGACGCAGGGAGGGAGGCCCTGCCCGGCCCCGTCACGCGGGGGAGGGCAGACGCAGCAGACACCCGGCTTCCCTCACGCAGGCTCGGGGGCAAGTCCTCCCAGCTCCTCCAGGAACATCAGCCGCGTTATTCATAATGATCTAAAGCAGAACAACAGGGACCATCCCTGGTTTGTTCTCTGAAGGTAACACAGTCCTGAACAGCAGCACGAAGGGGAGACTAAAGAGGAACGGCGGTTTCTCGTGCAGACGCAGAAATCCAGGTGGCGCTGAATAGTGCCGCTGCCTTAACCACGTGGAATTTGTTCCAAGAATGAAAGGACGGTTCAATATTCGGAAATCTTACAGTGAAATTCGTTGCGTTAAAAGTATAAAATAGGAAAAATCATGTATATTGATCAATGCTAAAAGTACATTTGATAAGATTCAACAGTTACTCCTGATATACATTCTTAAACTCAGAATAGCATGAATCTTCCTAACCTCAGAAATAAATCAATCAAATCTTAACATCAAACCCAGCCTCCACAACTCAGCCTCAAACATGGTGTGTGCGTGCTCACTCAGCCGCGCCCAGCTCTCTGCGACCGAACGGCCTATTAGCCCACCGGGCTCCTCTGTCCACAGGATTCCCCAGGCAAGAATACTGGAGTGGGTTGCCATTTCCTACTCCTGGGGATCTCCCCAACCCAGGGATTGAAACCATGTCTCTTGCACCTCCAGCATTAGCAGGCAGATTCTCTGCCACTGGGCCACCTGGGAAGCACCTCAAACGTGGTACCCTACTCTGTTTTCAATGTGATATTTACATGTCCCTGAACTAGTTTTATTTTTTCTTTTTTAAATTATGAAAATATGATCACACGTTTACAGGAGACTTTGAAGATACAGAACAAAGGCACGTATAGCTCTCCTCTATATTGCAATTGTTTGTTTTATTTATTTTCTTGTTTCCTTCATCTCTTCCATGGTCGAGGATTTCAGTTGCCTTGTTCATGGTTGTGCACCCAGAATCAAGAACAGTGCCTGGCATGAAGCACAGGGCAAAAGATATTTGATGAATGGCTGAATAAATGAATAAATAAATATTGGGAGGAACAACTCAACATATTTCCAAAAAGGTTAAAAATCAAACAAGGATGGATGGTATTGCTGTTCAAGTTCAGTATGATTATGATTCTTCTATTCCATGTGAAGACAAGAGAAAACGAATGCCAGATCTGTGTGTGGAAAACAAGAAAGTTACACTTTTCAGATGAGATAATTTCACTGCTTAGAAAATTTAGGAAAACAAACAAGGAATTTAGTAAGGTGGCCAAGTGACAAACCAACCGGAAGAAGCTCCAGCGAGCACAGTGGTGAGGATTCTCCGGGAGAAAGACAGATGACCAGCAGACACAGCGGGCTCTAGAAACCGTGCTCAACCGGAAGCCGCCGTTCCGGCAGCACTGACAGCCCGCGCGGGCTTCCCGTCGCCGGGCGCCCAGTCTGCGCAGCCCAGGGGGCCAGGCCGCCTGCGGCCCTGCTGGGGGCTGTGGTCCGGAAGGTGAGTGATGGCACTCGGGGTGTCACCGAGAGGACACACACAAGGACAGTCATCACGGAACTGCTCGACACCCCAAAGTGAGAAGCGCCTGAGTGCACCCGCGGACGAGTGGGTAAATGACGTGTGCTGTGCTCCCACAGGCAGGGTGGATGGGCCAGACCTACGCACAGTTGCAGGGCTCAACCCCCAAACACGCCGGGTCAAAGAGGCAAACGGCCAGTGTTCACCACGCGCATGTGTCTACAAGAGGCAAACGGCCAGTGTTCACCACGCGCATGTATCTACACGAGACGTTTACCCAATTGTTTACTGTCCACACGGGCAGAGTCAAATTATGGAGGCACGCGTTTAGTTCTACTGACCTTGGAGTCGAGTTTCTCTGGGGAGGGAGGAAGGAGAATAAGATCAGGGAGGGGTCATGGGAAGCTTCGACTGTCTGTGAGATAGTCATGGCTTTGGTCATTAATGAGGTGTGGATTTACACACAGTGAGTGCTCAGATGTGTGCCTGGCAGTTTCCACAAACACACAGCAAGCCAGGCCCCTGCCCGCCACTCCCAAAGGTTCTCACGTGTCCCCCCCCCAGTCCGTTCCCGCCCCAGATGCCACCTCGGAGCCGATATCTAGTATCAGAGGTTCCTTTGCTGATTCAAGAATCTCAGTAAATGGAATCAAACTCCTCCATGTCTGAATGGTTCCAGCACAGTATTTGTGAGCTTCACCCACGCTGTTAGGTATCAGCAGGCTCTCTCTTGTCACTGTTGAGTAGGGGTCCCTTCCGTAGCTATGCGGAAGTTTGTTTGCCAGAGTCCTGCTGATGAACATCTGGGTTTCTAGTCTCTGACTAATTTTAATAAAGCTTGAACAGTCTTGTACAAGGCTTTGGAGAGGACGTATATTTTTAGTTTCTCTTGAAACTAAAGGGGAAATGCTGAGTCATAGAAAAAATGTGTGTGTGTGTGTGTGTGTGTGTGTGTATGTGTGCGTGTGTATATATACATACATATATATATATATATACTCTCCAAGAAATGGCAGTGAAATTTTTCACTTCCATCGGTACTGTGGGAGGTTTCACTTGCCTCGCAGCCTTGCCGCCATCCGGTAGTTCAGCCCTTTTCATTTTAGCCTTGCTCTCTTCCTTGATAGTTCTTTGATGATGAATGATAAGCACTTTTCATGCGTTTACTGACAACTTGTGTATGTTCGTGTGTGTGTGTGATAAGTTGGTTCAAGTCTTTACCCATTAAAAAACAGTTGGATAGTTCTCCATTATTAAGTTGCAGGATTCTTTAGGTAACACAGATGCAACTCATTTGTAAGCCGTGTGCGCCCCGAATATTTTCTACCGGTTAGTGATTGGCCTGTTTATTTTCTCGATGGCGTTTTGATGAGGAGAAGCGTTTCGTCCTTATGGAGTTCTCTTTACCTTTGTGTGTGTGCAGTCTTTACCTTCAGCCTGTGAAGTCTGGGAATGCTTCCTCCTGTGTTCCTGTGTTTGCTTCTAGCTTTTACCTGTTTGTTGTTTTTGCTTTTACCTTTTAGGCTCATGATGCAACTTGAAATGCTATCCAGTGGTCCGAGCAGCACTCGCTGAGCCCTCCTCCCCCTGGCCAGCCACTCTGGCCCTGGACAGAAGCCGCTGGCTGTGTGTTTTGGGCCCGTTACTAGACACTCTGCTGTGCTGCACTGATTAATTGGTCTTTTCCTCTTTCCAACACCACACTTTCTTGATTACTGTAGGCATTAGTACATTTCATTGTTTTAAAAAACAGGATCTGAAGCAAAAGGAGGAAAGTGTTAGCATTTGTTAAATCTAGTGGTGGGCACAAGGGTTTTGAAGCCTCTCAAAACACTTAAAAACATAAACATGTAATGGAAGACAGGTTCCAGTCACAACAGCAACAAAAGCTTATCAGTTCCTAAGAATAAAATAAACGGACAAGTTCTTTACTAAAAAAATAAACAAGGTTATTGAAGATGTTGAATTTATAAAAGTAATTGAAAGAAAGAATACTTTCCTGAAAGGAAAGACTGAGTATCGTAAATTTAATGTAATTTCTATAAAAATCATATGAGTATTTTAGGAAGGTAAATTCATCCTCAAGTTAATCTAGGCAAAGTCAATAAGAGTGAATAGCAAGAAAAAATTGAAATGAGCAAAAGAAAAAATGCTGAGGGAAATTGATCTACCTTATGGGAACTCAAAGCTATAATAACGACAATAATTCAATACTGGCAAAAGATAAATCAAACAACTGACAGATAAATGAAGCAAAACAGATATAGATGAATTTAGTTTGTGATAAGGTCACACTTCAAACAAATAGGGAAAAGTCAGTCTATTTTCTGAACCATGTTTGTTGAGTAAAAGGATCTATTTGGGGGAGAAAAAAATAAGGTGTCTTCCTCCCTTTACATACACACAAAATCCCAGATGGACTCAAAACCTAAAATAAGAACAACAACTTCTGGTTATTTTTGTCCCACAGAAAAATACAAATGCTATTTTTCATTTCCGTGGGCTATGGAAGACCTTTCCAGAACATAAGGAGTCCACCAACCATAGAAGGCAGACCTAACAGATGGGCCACCTCAAAATCTAGAGCTTGACTGTCACAAAATTAGCCATAGTCAGAGTTAAATTAAAAAAAAAAAAAAGATTCAACCAGGAGAAAATGCTTATAACACACGCAAAAGATTGTGTATCTGCACCCATAATGTTATTTAGTCGCTAAATTGTGTCCGACTCTTTGCAACCCCAAGGACTGTAGCCCACCAGACCCCTCTGTTCATGGAATTTTCCAGGCAAGAATATAGGAATGGGTTGCCATTTTCTTCTCCAGGGGATCTTCCTGACTCAGGGATCGAACCCTCATCTCCCGCGTTACAGGCAGATTCTTTACGTCTGAGCCACCCAGGAGCCCAGCAGTGTAACCCTTGCCGTGATATAAGTTCTGCCAACCCTGTGAGCTCCCGAGGGTTTTGAAGGCAGAGCCTGCCATGGTTGGTGGCCTTTCCTGGTGGCCCAGGTCAGCGACATGGCTTTGGGTCATTCCTGGAAATTTGAGAAGGTCCTGATGGTCAGGAACGGTGAGCAGCACCCTGCGATACACCCCTTTCTGCTCGAGCCAGCCGCAGAGAGTTCTCACTGAGCCCTGGCTGGTGTGACCCACAGGGTGTGGCTCCGTTGACGTCTGACACTTTGCTGCGACACTCTGTGACCGTGGACCTCACCCATGCCTGCATTTAGAGCCCCCAGGAGCTGGCCCGAGACTCGCAGAGCTGACTGAATCAGGGTGGCTGTGAAGGCGTCCGCCCCAGGCCGGTTGACAGGCTCGCCCAGCTGACTCCCGGGTCAGCCAGGCTGAGAGCCACGCTTCGGGCGGCTGCGTCTGCAGCAGCTTCTGTCCCGCTGAAGTATGGTTTATACCATCCTATAGCACTTCCTCTGTCGGCTCTTCGGCCGCAGTGGTCACCGCCAGCACGTCCCCGAGCTCGTCCAGACGACCTTCTGCCAGTGGCGTCCAGTGGTCCGTGCGCGCTCCACTGGCTCCCAGGGGCCCCTGCTCCACCGGCGCGTCTACCGGCCCCTTCGGTTAAGTTCCCAGACTCTGCACTCAGAGGTCCTTCATCTCCACGCTTCTGGGTCTCGGTACCTTCCTGTTTTTTTTTCCCCTTGAATTTGTGTTCTCTCCATATGAAGATGTGCTTGTTATTTTTCTAGAGAACCCATCAACCATCCAGGACCCCTTTGGTGCAGACAACCCTGCGGATGGTCCACGGGGCGTGGGTGTCTCCAGCAGAGGGGCTTCAGCCCAAGAAATCGTGGCTCGCAGAGAGTTTCCTCCCACCTGCTGCCCGGAGGTCAGAAGATGACATCGCAGAAACAAAATTGGCAGCAAAGTGGCTGAAACGGGATCTTTTCTTAGATCTTGGCAGGGGAGAGGCTGACCTTGGAGGAAGGAGCTTGGGGATCAGTCCCTTGCTCATCCGTCTTTCAGGAGCAGAAGGGAGGGAGCCGGAGGCCAGCCCGCACCCCGCGAGGCTGCTGCTTGCTGAGTGCCTACCGGAGCGGCCTGCGGCTGGGCTCCCACCCCCCTGAGCCCGCTCGTGGAGGGCCGTGGGCTCCCTCCCCCCTGAGCCCGCTCGTGGAGGGCCGTGGGCTCCCAGTCGCCCCTCACCTGAGAGGCGCTCTCTGGGGAAGTGGGTGACCCGGAGGGGGCCCTGTGCAGGGGTCTCGGGCAACAGTGAGCCGAGGCAGCCTGGCAGCCCTGGAGGACAGCGCACTCCCTGGGACGGGGCGGCAGGAGGGAGATGCCTGGAGCGGGGCAGGCAGAGGAAGAAGTAAAGAGCACCTAGAAACGACAAGGAGGCCAGCAGAGGCCCCGGGGCAGCCGTACACGTGAGCCTCCGCACCCAGTCCCGCCTGCCGGCAAGGGAGCTGCCCCAGCCAGGCCCAGCACACCCGCTACACGAGGACCAGGGCCTCAGCAGAGCTGGGAGTGCCAGAGGGCCTGCCCACCTCCAGGGGAGATCCAGGCCGCGGCCCTGATGGCAAGCCCCCTCTAGAATGCCCCAGCGTTTGCCTCCTCTGCAGGCCCACCTGGCCGGCGTCTGGGAGGACGCTTCTCCTCC
>SJYT01035865.1:57086-76626 GCA_006410635.1 Cephalophus harveyi
CGCTGTAATGGCACTGCCGGGGGGAGTCAGGTTCCTGCTCTGAACCTCAGGACCCTAATCATAAAGAGCCTGCTCTCTGCAAGGGGTGCCAGGCTCGGCTGAGTGAAGTGCTGAGAAGTGAGGACAGCAACCCCAGAGCCCACCCCGCATGCCTGGGCTTCAGGTTTCAGCCCTTCTTGGATGGACCTGGCAGAGGAGGGGCCCTGTCATCCCAGGACCCCCCAGCTGTGCTCCTGGAGGGGCCGTGAGTGTGGGCAACCTCTCGGGGTCCCACTGCCGCCCCAGCCCCTCCCCCAGCCTGGTCTGCGGCCTCTCGGGCCAGGGCGGGAGTCCCAGGAGCTTGGCCACCCCGCTCCCGCTTTCTGGCAGGCAGGAGCACAGGGGGAGGTCAGCAGAAAGCCGGTACCCCAGTCTTCCCTCCTCCCACCCTCCCGGTCTGGGGCCGGGTAGCACAGAGGGAATTGCTGACCTTCCCAGAAGCCCCAGGGCCGGGCAGAGGAAGGGGGTGTCCAGGTTGGGAGCTGGACCCCAGTGTTTCCCCAAGACTGGACAAAGGTCTGAGCTGGGGTCCTGGGGAAGGAACCCGAGGGAGGGACCACTCCTGACCTGGAGCGCAGGGCAGTCTCACCTTCCCCACCAGGAAACCAGGTGACCCCACACCTCACGGGGTCAAACCTCAGACCCTGGGGAAAGGCGACCCTCCTGCCCGGCCCCCTTGGTCCCTCCGCTCTGCCCAGAGGCTCCTGGGGCAAGAAGTCTGTGCCCTGGGAATCTGGGGTGCCTGTGAGTGAGAGAGATTCAGGCAGAGGAGGCTGGCCAGCTCGCCAGGGGGCAGGGGGCAACCAGCCAAGGCCTGGAGATGCAGAACTTTTCCCCACACAGGGAATTCTCATACATGCAGAGTCTCAGGCCCCATCCGGGCCCCCTGAGTCAGGATCCGCTTGTCGACAAGCTTCCCACTGAGGCCTTTTCCACCAAGGCTTGAGAGACGCTCACCCATCAAAACAGACGTGAACCAGCAGCATGGGACACCGGGACCCAGTCTCAATCCCACCTCAGACAAACCGCCTTTGAAAAGTCGTCTTTTGGACAGTAGGTTAAATCTGTCTCCAGGCAGGTGACATTAAATATAATCATGGCATCAAGCTCGGTAGGAAGATGTCCATTTTTTAGGTGCACATTGGAAGATTTGGGGGAAATCACATAAGGTCTGGGATTTGCTTGGAAACAGGGGAAATTAGGCGAGAGAAGGTGGGGGTGAGGGGGCCGGATCAGAGAAACGAGGCTGAGAAGATGTGGGCGGCAGTGTGCCCGGGGCGCTCGTGGGAGCCAGGTTCCAGGCGCCCAATTTCGGTGTCAGTTTGCCGGGTTTCCGCCATGACTCAGGTTGGAGATATTTTAAATTTGTGAACGTCCCACACGAGTCTCCGTCGCAGCCTGCGCATGGCCTGCAGACCGCACAGACGCAGCTGTGCAGAAGGGCAGGTGTCCAGCCCCTCTGCAGGGCTCGCCCCTTACCAGCAGGCCCGGCCCTGGGCGGGATTTGGGCAAGGGGCCGTCCTCTTCAGACCTTCCTGCAGTCCCCTCCCCTCGGTCCTGGTGTTGCTGTTCCCGTGGGGCCAGGCCTGCCGCCTCACCTCCTCTGTCCCAGCCCCAGGCTGGAGGCTCATAGGGTGGGCCCAAGCGCGGGCTTTCACAGCCAGGTGACCTCTGACCCCAGCCCACCGGCTCTGAGCCTCCCTGTCCTGCGGGTCCTCTGGGACTCCTAGCCGCCTTGGGCTCGCCACGGAGCGTCTCCGGCCAGAAATGCAGGTTCCCGGCCACAGACAGTCTGGGGGTCTGAAGCTCGCTCACATGGGGACCGGCTGCCCTCTACATACAGGTCACGGGGGAGCACCTCTCCCCTGGCTGGCTCTCAGAGCACCTTCTTCGCCACAGAGCCAGAGCTGCAGGTGACTTCTGAGGTCCACAGGGCTTTCAGGATGAACCGCCAAGGTGCCCTCCTTTGCTGCCGGTGCTGGCTCCCGGGGCGGCCCTCTCCGCCTCCATCCTCGCGCCGTGGTTAACTTTTCTCTCCGTCAGGTTCAGAGAGCTGCCCGCCCCCGTGTCCGCACCTTGGACCTGCTTCCTGCCGCCCCCTGGGCAGCCCATCGCCAAGCCTGCCCCTGGCCTGGGCCAGCCCGCTGCAGTCGTGAGCCCGGGGCTTTCCTCACCACCGCATTCACAGTTGTTTATTCTCATACGGCTGACACAGGGAAGACTCTCAGTCAAGGACGGTGAACACACAGAAACACGAATTGAGGGCTCAGAACGTCAGGGCCTCTCCTGGGACGGGAAAGAGCGAGGCTGAAGCTTGCCAAGCAGAGGACAGAGACAGGGATCTCATCGCAGTCAGCGATAAACACGCAACTCCCTGAGCTTGAAACCAAAATGACTCTGTCAGGGCCCCCGAGACCACCCCCACATTGACTCAGGGGACCCCCAGGACCCAGCAGAGATTCAGGACAGAGAAAGGATGCAAAGCAGCATCAGTGAGAGGAAGAGGCAGGCGGGGACAGGCCGGGGACCAGGCGTCAGCTTCCAGAGCCCCGCCCCACACCCACACACCCCATCCCCGCCGCCAGCCAGCAGTGCCGTCTCCGGGAGCCCAGTAGACACGCCGCGCCCAGGGTTTTTACTGGGGGGTCGTTCAAGGGCACCTGTGCCTGAGGAAGGTTCCAGACCCCCAGAGGAAGAGATGCTTGGCTGGCAGGAGCCTCACTCGGCAAAGACATTTAGGCCGGCAAGGCCTTCTCCTCCCCGAGGGCACTGGGGACCCTCAGGAACTCCAGCCCCGGGCCAGCTTCACAGGTGCCCTCGGGAGCAGGCTGGCGGCTCTCCCGGTGGTGGTGGTCGGGGGGCGGTGCAGGCAGGCCCGTTAACCTTTTACTGCACAGCAGGTGGAAAACAGCTCCCGTCAAGGAGAGGAGCGAAAAGACTTCATGCCAGAAACACCGAGTAAATGATTCTAGCTGCCGAATCACACACACCTGCTCACTGGACACACACTCATTTAGAGGATCCACTCTCTGCCCCTTCAAGGTCTATGAAATGACTTAGGAAAGTTTCTTCTCCTGTTCATTAAGAAAAAACTTGGAACCAGAGAGACTGACCCACTCTGAGCGTCCAGACGGTTTGAGGAGTGAGAGGCAGCGGCGGCTCTGGCCTGCTCCGCATCCTTCCATCAGGGACCCACGAGCTGTCCGTGTTAACTCCACTCACATATCCACGTATAGTAAATGACCTCAGTGACGTAGAAAAAAGCCTGGCAAGATGAACATGAGAGGATAAAAGTGGTCTAGTGTCAATGGAGCGTTTCCAGGGCATTTCATTTGCTTTCAGTTCAGCCCAGTCGCTCCACTGTGTCCGACTCTGCGACCCCATGGGGGTCTGCAGCGCGCCTGGCTTCCCTTCATTTAAAGGGAAGCTTCACTTGCTTTAAATTTATTTTACCCTTTTAAAAAGGTATTTACAGTGAGCACATAGTGCTTTTATTTTTAAAACTCAATTTAAAAGGTGACTGTCCGGGGGCTTGCTTGCTGGCCCAGTGTTAAAGAATCTGCCTGCCAGCGCAGGGGCACGGGTTCGACCCCTGGTCTGGGAAGATCCCCCACGCTGCGGGGCCCACGGGCTGCCACCACGGAGCCTGCGTGCCTAGAGCCCGTGCTCAGCAACAAGAGGCGCCTCCGCCGTGCGAAGCCTGAGCCCTGCCGCTGGAGAGTAGCCCCGCTGTCCACAACCTGTGAGCGCCTCCGCAAAGCAGGGAGACCCAGCGCCACCAAAAATGTAAATAATCTAAAAACAAAAGCACGCCAGGCGGGCGCGGAATCATTTTCTTGGGAAAATTCCTGAGCACAAGTCCCCCAGGCTCTCCATCGCATCGGGCTAAGCTGACTCACGGCAACAGCTGGCAAAGTGTCTTCCACGTATGACGTCTTTTGAGCCTCACAACCCCACAAGACGTAGGTGCTCGGACGCCCTGCCACAGAGACAGCCCAGGTCGGGGAGGTTAGGTGACCGATGAGGCCAGATCCTGGGAGGACAGGAGTTTGCGGAGGTCTCCCAGCTGCCCTCACAGCGTTAACCAGCCCCAGAAATAACTGATTTTAGGGAGCTCTCGGTAAGGTCAGATTTGGGGGGAGCTGTGGGCATGAGTCCCAGGGCACGTGGGCCATTTCTCAACCTCTTTCCATAAGAGCTGGGGTGTGATCGGGGCTGGCGCAGACTGGCGGCCTGACGGGAGGGTCTCACCAGCCCGCTAAGACCCCCCCGGGGCCAGAGAACAGCCTCCACTTCTGCGTGTGCTAAGCCAGGGGTGGGAGACGGTACAGCTGGGTGAGGGTTCGTGAAGGAGACGCGATGAGCCTCAGAGGGGCTGTGCCCAGGGCCAGGGGCGACCAGGGTGTGGCTGCGCTGACGGCCCGTGGCGGGGAGCTGGGGTGCCCGGCTCTGAGCTTCGCGGCCGGCGGCGCCCTGGCATGCGGCACCTGCAGCTGTTGACGGCAAATCCCAAAAGCAATCCCCAGGCCCGGGGGGCTCCTGACACCCGAGCGTCTGGGGCAGACCCCACAACCTGGAGCGTCCTGTGCCGAGGCTGGGCCGGACGTCCAGTGCCAAGGCCGTGCTCCTCTGAGGCCTCCCCACCGCTCTAGCTCACAGCCGCCTCACTGCGCCTCTGCCTCCATCTTCACACGGCCCCAGCTCTGAGTGTCAAACCTCCCTCCCTGTAAGGACACCCGTCCCTGGAGGGGGCCCATCTCAGTGCCGCCCTGTCCTACCTGGCACCTCTGCAGTGATCTGTCGGAGGCTGGAGGCACAGACATCGGGGTTAGGACCTGAACACGTCTCTGGGGTGGAGCACCACCCAACCAGAGGGTCTGAGAGCACGGAGCTGTGTGGACCGGGCCTGTTTCCCGGCACCAGGGCAGAGTTCCCGGGGCTGCGGGTGCCAGCTGCCAAGAAGGCACGGTGGGGGAGTGGGGCCAGCCCCCAGAGCCACATGCGGTCCCGCCCTGAGCAGCAGGCCCTCGCGGACACCTTCCCTCTTGGATCCCAGGGTCGCCTGAGCAAGGAGAGTGAGGCTGTCCTGGCCCAGGGCTTGGCGGGGCCTCAAAACTCCCTGAGATTCACTCGGCCCAGAGGCCTTGGGGCCCTTGGCACCTGTGTGCTGGGCAGCTCTGGTCTCCTGCTCGCCGTGGCCCCTGATGCCAGTGCATCCTTGATTCGTGGTCCAAGCAGGGCCAGCAGCTGCTCAGGGCACCCAGAGGAGGCGACTCTAGGTGCCCTGCCCCAAGCCGCAAGGAGGCCAGGCCTCTCCTCTCCGGGGCCCTCTCAGTCTGCTCACAGTCCCTGTGTGGGGTCCCCAGGGTCCCGAGGATGGGGTCAGGGGTCTTCTCTCTTCTGGGAACCCAGATGGGACTCCAGGAGGATAGCGCTGGGCGCTACCCCTCTCCCAGCCCCTCCCCCAGCACTGAGGAAAGCTCGCGTCAGCCTGCTGCAGGCCTGCTGCCAGGGGTGGGCACCCGTGCCCGTCCCCAGGTCCCAGAGAGTCTGCCCTCTGAGGCCTTCCGGAGGGCAGGGTCATCCCCAGACTCCGGGGGAGGCTGCCCTCTGAGGTATCCCCAAACACCCGCCTCCTCAGCTTCGTGGGGGGTGGGCAGGGGCGTGGGCAGTGTTCGGCGGGATCGGAGCCTGGACAGGAGAGCCTGGGGCCCTGGACGCCCCTCCACATCTCGAGCCTCGGTGGGCAGGTGCCCTCAGCCCGTGCGCAACCTGGAGGGTCACAGAAGGGCACAGGGCCCACAGCCAGGGGGCAGCAGGCCTGGGCCAGGGGACACCAGCCCTGGGGCAGCTCCCTCCCCACTGGGGACCTGCGATCACGGCCTCCGGAGGACCCGCTGGACAGGCTGTGCAGTCCCTGACGGCATGTGAGCCCCCGGACTCCCTGGCACGAGGGGCAGGGCGACCTTTCACCTTGTGTGTGTGTGCTAAGTTGCTCAGTTATCTCCGACTCTTTGCAACCCCGTGGACTGTAGCCCGCCAGGCTCCTCTGTCCATGGGATTCTCCAGGCAAGAACACTGGAGTGGGTTGCCATGCCCCTCTCCAGGGGATCTTCCCAAACCAGGGATCGAACTCTCGTCTCTCACATTTCCTGCGTTAGGCAGGTGGATTCTTTACCACTAGCACCACCTGGGAAGCCCTTTCCCCTAACCTCAAATCTAAAATGAACCTTCCAGTTAAAAGGGAAACAGAGAGGGCTTGCTGCCAGCGCCATGGTGACTCAAGAGAGGAAGCGCCAGGCGTGTGCGTCCAGTCAGCGGGGGACTCGCCACACTTCTCCAGGAAACTGAGTCCTGGGTTTTGACGTCCTCCTCTCAGGCTGAACTTTAAACTGAAGTTAGAGCGGTGCTGCATTTACGCTCCGGCTCACCACAAAGCCTGGGTCCACTTGTCTGACTCTGTGAGGCCAGCGAGTGCCGTCTCCCGAGGTCTGCAGGGGCAGCGCACAAAGATCCCCTTCCTGGGTTCTGGGGTGTGAGAAGGTGGGGGGCCTGGGAGATCCTAGGTCAAGGTTCTGCTGTGTTTAAAGCAACGCTTAAAAAAAACTCTATATTTTGTCTTGGAGTGTAGCTGATTAGCAATGTCGCGATGGTTTCAGACGGACAGCACAGGGACGCGCCATCCGTACACGTGTCCGTTCTCAGCCGCCCATATACGTGTGCACGCTAAGCTGCGCCTGTCGTGTCCGGCTCTGCGACGCTAAGGACTGTAGCCTGCCAGGCTCCTCTGTCCATGGAATTCATATACCCACTATCAAAAGCAGCGTTTTCAGTCCAAATGTTAGCAGGAAATAGCCCCAAACACGGAATGACGAGAGCTACCCGAAGTATCCCTTTACTTCCTGGTAAACTTGGCCCGTGGGCACCCGGCTGTGCCCCCGGGGCACGGGCTGGGAGGCAGCGGGCACTCAGGATGCAGCCTGGCCAAGCCCCCGCCTCACGGGGCAGGTGGAGGCTCCCGGCGCAGGAGCCCCAGCCCATGTCCTCTCTGCCCATCACCACCGTCACGTTACGGATGACAGTGTGCCGGGGACCCAGAGGGGAAGGGGCTGAGCCCCTCTGAGGCGCTGAGACACGCCCACGGAGCGGGCGCCCCAGGAGCCCCCGGCACGCAGGGCTCTTCTGCGAGCCCACCTGCTGCTGTGACGGGCACGTCCCCGTCACCCTGTGGCCGGGGCTGCTGCTGTACTGCCTGCCCGGCGCCCAGAGAGCAGGGAGGACAGCCGAGGCCAGGGGTCCCGGGGGTCCTGGCCACCTTCATCACGGTGGGCACGGAGCGCCCGGGGCCCCTCAGCCCCGCTCTCCAAGGCTGCCCTCCGCTGGGCTCCTGGCCCTTCGAGGCCTGGCATCCTCGCCCACGGTGCCCTGACCACAGGAAGCTGCACAGTTGGACCAGGAGAGGGGCAGGGAGAGTTGACAGATGGTGTCCAGAGCCCAGGCCTTGTGGCGCCTCCGAGGGCACGACTAAAGAAACAGCTGCAGACATGGCACCTCCACAGGGCTGCTCCCCGGACAGGCTCCAAGGGGCCTGCTCCTGGCAGAGACCCACCCTTGCCACGCAGGCGGTGACCTGGCCAGGCTGCACCAGCCCCCCCCCCCCACCACCACCAACCAAGACTCCAGGTCAGGCTTCCACGTGCCACAGGGAAACCCGCAGCACTGCGTGGAGGGGTCCCGCCTGAGGCCGTACACAGACAGGGTGACCCGCGTGGCCTGTGACAGGTGACAGGCCTCTGAGGACCTCCAGGCTCCCTGGGCGGGAGGCTTGGCCACAGCTTGGAGAGAAGAGCAGGAAGGCTGAGCAAACACAGGGGCAGGCACCCAGGGAGGGAAGAGTACATGCGAAGGCACCAATGCCCCTGTTAGACTGGATGGAGAGTGGCATGTTCAGGCGGCAGTGGTGGGGGAGGCCCAATGATTGGATCCAGGTGGGCAGACGGTGGGCCAAGCGGGACGGGGCTCGGTCACCATGAGGAGTCCAGAGCCCTGAGGGGCTGTAGGTGAGTAGGCCAGGGCATAAGCCAAGCCAAGGGGGCCTCCCTGGTCCCAGCAGGACGGAGACCCCCAGGGTGGACACAGCTGTGACCTGGGATCCCCTAAGGCAGAAGCCTCCTCCCCTGTGGCAGGTCAGGTCAGCACCAGGCCAGGCAGGGCTGACACAGCTGAGACCCCGGAGGCCCAGGCTCCACCAGGTCCCAGACGCCACGCCACGGCCGTACCTGAGACTGCCGGCTCCCACAGGGGCCTGTGCCTCTGTGCCCAGGCCCCGAGGTTCACTCCTCCTGGCAGGCCCTGGGGTGGGCCCGCCTCTCCCTTTACCAAGACCCAGCCCGGAAGCCCCCACGGCCTCCTCTGGCAGCCCCTGGGGGGTGTTCTCTCCTCAGGGCTCTTGGACCTGTTTGACCTCTCCTCTCGGCTCCCAGGAGGCTGCCCAGGCCCTCTGCCCACCCCCCTCACCCACCACTGGCACCAGCAGGGCCTTCTGCTTCTCTTTTTGTGATGCTGCCTCGGTTGGAGCAACCAGACTGGGTCCCGGTCCAGAGCAAGGGCTGGTAAGGAAGCGGGGAAGGCTTCAGGAGAGTGAGCGGGAGAGGGAGAGGGTGCCCACTGGACCCCCCTATGCAGGACAGGACCAGGCTAAGCAGTGGCGCCTGGCCCTTCCTTGAAGCTGCCCCGAGTTGCTGTCTGCCCACCACTCAGGGCCTGTCCCCTGGGTCTGTCCATCCATCAGAGTGACAGAGTACCCCCACCCAGCAGGGCTGTGAAGTCCCCCAGGGGCTCAGGCCTTGACTGTCCAGCCTGGCTAAAGCTTGTGGAGTCCCTCTGCCCAGGGCACCAGACAAACGTTCAGCAAGCGCTGAATGCGGGGGCTCCGCAGAGCTGGGAGGCGAATGCCTGTGGAGTAGGGTCACGCGCGGGTCCCGGGGAGCGTGGCTGCCTCCTTGTCCACCGTGAAGCCGGTGGACTGCTTCCCTGGTTACTGTGGTCCCGGCGTCAGAGCCCGAAACCCAGAACAGGAAGCCCCCAGCAAGCTCCAACCCGGGCCCCTGCGGTCTGGACGGAGCAGGGTCTGCTCTCAGGACGCCCGGTCAGTGCCTCCGTGGCCCGGGCACCCGCAGTGCAGGGCTCCTCCGACGTCCCAGCAGCGGCTCCGCTGGGCAGGCGGCCCTCACCTGGGCCTGGCCCCTCCTGCGGCACTCGGGGCTGCATTTTTTCTGCTCACCTGCCGACTCAGAGGCTGAGGAGACCCCCAGCAAGCACCCCTTGGTTACGTGCATGGAGACTGAGCAGCAGGACCCTCGGGGCTGACCCGCAGAGGAAATGCTTATTCCAAAGGGTCGGGCAGGACACGTGCCCTGCGTGTGCACATGTGCACGTGGAGCACACACACTTCTTTCTTAGCTGCTTTCAGAAAGCTTTTTATTTTAGACTGGAGTTTAGCCCATTAAGAGTGTTGTGATTGATAGTTTCAGGTGGACAGCGAAGGACTCAGCCACACATATACACGCATCCATTCTCCCCAAACTTCCCTCCCACCCAGGCTGCCTCGGAACATTCAGCAGAGTTCCCTGTGCTACACGGGAGGTCCTAGTTGGTTACAGCAGTGTATACGTGTAAGTCCCAGGCTTCTCTGGTGGCTCAGACGGTAAAGAATCTGCCTGCAATGTAGGAGAACTGAATGTGATGGAAGATCCCCTGGAGGAGAGAATGACTGCCCGCTCCAGTATTCTTGCCCAGAGAATCCCGTGGACAGAGGAGCCTGGCGGGCTGCAGTCCCTGGGGCTCAAACAGCTGGACACGGTGGAGTGACTGAGAGCACACACACAGGTAAATCCCAAACGCGCCAACTCCCCCGCCCCCACCCTTCCTTTCTGGAAACCATAACTTTGTTCCTTAAGTCTGTGAGCCTGTGTCTGCGGTCAGAATATAAACTGGTACACCCCTATGGAAAGCAGTGTGGAGGTGCCTTTCTCTATTGTAGAAATAGAGCTACAATGCGACCCGGCAATCCCACTCCTGGGCTTACACATAACTTTGTTCTCTAAGTCTGTGAGCCTGTGTCTGCGGTCAGAATATAAACTGGTACACCCCTATGGAAAGCAGTGTGGAGGTGCCTTTCTCTATTGTAGAAATAGAGCTACAATGCGACCCGGCAATCCCACTCCTGGGCTTACACCCGGAGCAAAGCACGGTCTGAAAGGATACGCTCACCCGATGTTCATCACAGTTTGTCCACAGAAGTCAGGACGTGGAAGCAACCTAAACGTCCACCAGCGGAAGAGTGGACACAGAAGACACGGCGCACACGCAGTGGCTATTACGCAGCCGTCGAAAGCGCGGGAGAGCGCCGCGTGCAGCACCGTGGATGGACCTGGAGACTGTCGTACTGAGCGGCGTTAAGAGACGGAAGGAGAAATAGTGTACGGCATCCCTTACAAGCGGAATCAAAAAAGAAATGACGCAAAAGGACATCTGTATTTCTAGAGAGGGTTTTTCCAAGAGCTGAGCGAGAGTCCGCGAGCTCTGGCCCTGGGCTGAATCTGGCCCACGCTCCTTCTGTCGCTCAGCCGTCATTGGCACAGGCCCACACCCCGGGACAGCTTCCTCACCACCGCAACGGGGCTGAGAACTTAAAAGCTGGGTCTCCGGTCCTACATGTGAAGCGTGGGGGCGCTCTGCGCCAGCCAGCCTCACAGGGCTGGGAGTCCCTGGGGACGGAGCGGGGGAGGGCTGGAGGGCAGAGGCCAGCTCGCTCAGCTCTGTCCTGTTCTCGCTGACTGGACTTTGCCAGCTCCTCCCCAGACACCCCTGCTGCCAGGCCTTTACGCGCAGGACAGACATTGATAACAGTTAGGTAACGACGCCAACAGCAAAGGCAGGGGGTGGAGTGGAAACCCACCCGCCAGGCTCACCTCCTGGACACCCCGGTGCCCTGCGGTGCCTGGTCATCCAGCACAGGGGCTGCTGGGAAATGCTCTGGGCATTGACCACGGCCAGGGCAGTCCTGGGACACAGGGCAGCAGGCTGGGCGAGGACTATGGCCTCCCACTCGCTGCTGGTGCCCCCCCCAGCGGCCCTGAGCAAGCCGCTGCTCATCCCCACCAGGCTTCTGCTGGGGCCCGGCCCCTCCAACCTGACCCCCCGCGCCATGGCGGCCGGGGGGCTGCAGGTGCTGGGACACATGCACCAGGAGGTGTACCAGGTAGGTCACCGGGGACTCGGCCCCGGTCCCTGGGCGGCCGGTCACCGGGGACTCGGCCCTGGTCCCTGGGCGGCCTCCTCCCGGGAGTGGGAGCGGGGAGGCTGTGAGCCACATGTCCACCACCCCCAGATCATGGATGAGATCAAGCAAGGCATCCAGTACGTGTTCCAGACCAGGAACCCCCTCAGCCTGGCCATCAGCGGCTCGGGGCACTGCGCTCTGGAGGCTGCCTTGTTCAACCTGCTGGAGCCGGGCGACTCCTTCGTGGTCGGGGTCAGCGGCATCTGGGGGCAGCGGGCCCAGGACATCGCGGAGCGCATCGGTAAGAGACGGGGCGGGGGTGTGTGTCCGCTCATTGCGTCCTTCCCCAAGGCCTCTCGCCCCAGCGTGAAGCCTGGAAGTACCCAGGTCCGACTACCAACCTCAGGCCTCCCCAGGCGGAAGCTACCCCCTCCCCATACTTCTTGCCTTCACCTCCTGCCGGCCTGCTGCCTCTTCCCAGGATGCTCCAGGGCCCCATCCCCTGGTGTCTTAGAGCTTGGGGTCAGCAGTTTCCAGAGCCCACGGAGCGGTCGGCACTGCAGGGTGTCCTTTGATCTCAGCCCAAACCCGGGGGGCCACCTCCCAGCTCTCCGAGGTCTTTAGGGGCCAGCCCCGCCTCTGTCACAGGACAAAGTTCCAGAAGCTGCATCTCCCGTAAAATCTCAGAAGCAGCTTCTGGAGCTGCAAAATGCTGAGGCAGGGACAGAGTTTGCAGTCCGGAGTAAAATTTTTGGAGAGACAGACAAAAGTTGAAGCCCGTGTGTGCTTTGGGTTTAATGATTGATTGTGGTTTGGAAACGTCGTGAAGCTCCTGGCTGGTCAGCTCCACACGCGGCCGCATTCAGTCCAGGTCAATGGACAACGCCGGACAGTGCAAGGGGGTCTTGAACCCTCGCCGGGGCCCCTCCGGTCTACACACTGGCTTTAAGAAGGGACCCCGGGTTGGGCAAGGCACCCTCCTGGCCTGGGGCTCCCCACCTCACCCCACACCCCCGGGCTGGGGCTCTGGGATGGTCTTGGGCCTCCCTGTCTCCTGCATATGAGCCTGGGGGTCTGCTGCGCACAGGGAGCAGGACAAGGGCCTGCCTTCCTCGACCCCCCAGGCCACAAAGAGGGCAAAGCCTGCTCAGGCCTCCCTCATGCCTTCAGTCCTTCATCAAACGCTGTGGTCCCTCTGAAGTCACCCTCCAATGTCATGCCCTGAAGTCACCCCATGATGTCACCCTCTGAAGTCACCCTCCAATGTCACGCCCTGAAGTCACCCCGTGACGTCACCCTCTGAAGTCACCCTCCAATGTCACGCCCTGAAGTCACCCCGTGATGTCACCCTCTGAAGTCACCCTCTGAAGCTCAGCCCTGCACACATCCACACTTCCTCTGTGGGGAGGGCTGCAAGGGACAGGGGTGCCCCCGCCCGGCTGGGCTCAGGGAAGGAGGCCCGAGCAGGGGGCTGAGAGCTGCGGGACCTGCTCCCATCCACGCGCCACAGCGCCTGGATTCACCGAGCACACCCCAAGCTCCTTCCTGGGCAGCGGCAGGGCCGATGTGGACGGCCCCCACAGGGCCCACCTGCTCAGCACGCCACATCCCCAGTGCTGGTCCCCACCTGTGTGCAGGGGCGCTCATCACTCATGTTGCCCCCAGGAGCCCGCGTGTGCCCGATGGTCAAGGCGCCTGGAGGCCACTTCACTCTGCAGGAGGTGGAAGAGGTACAGGGGACGCAATGGCCCAGGGAGGGGCCAATCGGCTGGGCCGACTCAGGGCGGGGAGGGGCCCATGGCGGGTCCCCGGGGCTTCTGAGCCCAGCTGCCCGGCCCTGAAAGCTTTCCCACACCTGGGGCAGGTGGGAGTTTGACTGGGAGGGTTCTGCTCCCCAAGGAAGCTAGGTCAGGACCCAGGCCGTGGCAGGGTGCAGGGGCAGGAGTGAGGGGGGAGCAGGCCATGCCCTGAGTCTCGGGATGCCAGCACCCGCTGTCAGGCAGGATCAGCCCAACCAGCCCAGAACTAGGCTGACCTCACGCTGGCCCCAAGAGGATGGGGTGGAGGGCTGAGGCTCTGGCTCAGCCTCAGGAGGAAAGTCCACGTCGTCCTGGAACAAGCCCTCCTCCCAGACCTGAGATGCCCGGCCTGCCAGCACAGGCGGGGCTGGAGGAGTGTCTGGTCCCCGCCGCCCAGATCTGGCCATCTGGGGGGCCGTCTGGGGGCCGGCAGTGTCCTGGGCAGGGCTCGTCCCGCCCTCACAGGACAGTCTTCATGTGAGGGGCCGGCAGACCGGGGGAGGCCCCTGCCCTGCTGGCTCTGCCTCAGGCTCTCACCTCCTCCCCCAGGCCCTGGCCCGGCACAAGCCAGTGCTCCTGTTCCTGGCCCACGGAGAGTCGTCCACCGGCGTGCTGCAGCCCCTCGATGGCTATGGGGAGCTCTGCCACAGGTGATCCCATACCCTCAGGGGAACCGGACTGCCCTGCTGGCTCTGCCTCAGGCTCTCACCTCCTCCCCCAGGCCCTGGCCCGGCACAAGCCAGTGCTCCTGTTCCTGGCCCACGGAGAGTCGTCCACCGGCGTGCTGCAGCCCCTCGATGGCTATGGGGAGCTCTGCCACAGGTGATCCCATACCCTCAGGGGAACCGGCCCTCAGGGGAGCCCGGCCCTCAGGGGAGCCCGCCCCTGAGTGTCAGTGCTGGGGGCAGAGCCAAGCCCAGCTCAGAGCCAGCCTGGGGATGGGGGGGTGGTGCGCTGGGGTGCTGGCAGGACCCTCCCCACAGGAAGTAACAGGGCAGGTCCAGCTCCCTTTCCTGCTGGGCTCACCCCACCCCAGCCTCTCTCATGTGGAGTGGGGTTCAGGCTTTCTTGGGGTCCTCCTGGCCCTGGGCAGAGGCTGGGTGTACCCTCCGGTCTGAGAGCAGGATCAGGTGTCCCCAGAGTGCCACCTCCCTCCCTGCTGGTTAGGGCTCAATGCCGACCCTGCAGCCTTGGGCCCAGGGCCTGCCCACCTTGCCCTGACCCTAGAGCCCCAGAGCAGCCCCCGCCCTCCACTGGCTTCCCCAGGACCCCCACCCCTCCACGGGGTCCCTTTCCAGGACCAGCAGCCCTGCTCTGGACAGTTGACCACAGGGGGAAAAAGAGAAACTCCACCTCCAGGCTGGATCATCCTGGCAGACCTGCTGTCCCCCAAGGGGGCCACGGGGCCACTGGGCACAGCCCCAGCCAGGGCCACCTGCCCCCCGGCGTCCTGTCCAGGGGGCCACGCTCACCAGCGTCACCTGGGCTACAATTCCCAGAGACCCACAGGGAACGCTCTTTGGGCCCTTCTCCTAGGAAAGCGCGGGGTGGAGGAGGGTCAGAGGCTCAGCTCAGCCTGCTCCTGGACTCTGTCCTCCACACGCACTGGGCGTCTGCCCAGTGGGCTGCCTGACAGACAGAGGGCCAGCCTTCTGCTGCCCAGCTCCCCGGGCCCCACACAGCCCTGGGTCCTGCGAGCTCAGGGTACCCAGCTGACCCACAGGACGCAGGCTGCCCGGCTGGCCCTGTCAAGTACCTGTGTGGGGGCCCGGGGTCTAGCGCCCGGGGGCCCTGGCCATCCCGAGCTCCCCGTGCGACGTCCGCTCTGCTGGGGGCTGACCGTGGTCCCACTCAGGGCAGGCTGCTGAGTCTGAGGCCCCGTCTGCTCTGCTGGGGGCTGACCGTGGTCCCAGCTCAGGGCAGGCTGCCTGTCTGAGGCCCCGTCCTGCTGCGGGAGCTGACCGTGGTCCCACTCAGGGCAGGCTGCCTGTCTGCGGCCCCGTCCTGCTGCGGGAGCTGACCGTGGTCCCGCTCAGGGCAGGCTGCCTGTCTGAGGCCCCGTCCTGCTCTCTGCTGGGGGCTGACCGTGGTCCCGCTCAGGGCAGGCTGCCTGTCTGAGGCCCCGTCGTGCCCTCTGCTGCCCTCCCCAGGCACCAGTGCCTGCTCCTGGTGGACTCAGTGGCCTCCCTGGGCGGGGCCCCCGTCTACATGGACCAGCAGGGTGAGTGCGTGCCCCCACCCCAGCCTGTCGGTGGGCCCTGAGGGTCAGAAGTCCTCGCCAGTGTCCCGTGCCCCAACCCGGGGCCTGCACGTCCGTCAGCCCCACACGGGGCCCGGTCTCCACAGGCACACACCAGCTCCTCCCGGGGCTGGACACTCTCCATACTGACCACACCCTGTGTCCCGCTGGGCTGTCGGGCCGGGGCAAGCCCAGGGAGAGAGGGAGGGAGGAAGGGACGCTGCGGGACAAGCAGTTGGAGAGGATCAGAGCCCTGACCGGGCGGGTGCGGGCAGTGCCACCAGGGCAGGGACCTGGGGCCCCGCCCAGCCGGGCCTCGGTTTCCCATTGGCCCCACCCTCAAGGAGGCGGCGATGGGGCGGGGCTCGGGTCCCAGCCCTGGTCCTCCGTCCTCCCAGCTGGCTGCAAGGATCAGAGGCCTGACGGGGCGGGTGCGGGCAGTGCCACCAGGGCAGGGACCTGGGGCCCCGCCCAGCCGGGCCTCGGTTTCCCATTGGCCCCACCCTCAAGGAGGCGGCGATGGGGCGGGGCTCGGGTCCCAGCCCTGGTCCTCCGTCCTCCCAGCTGGCTGCTTGCCCAGCCCCCTCCACTGCTGCTGCCCGTATCTTAAACTCCCCGGGCGGTGGGGGCGCCCCGTGGACGGGCACCTCAAGGTGTGAGGGCATCACCTTTCCTCCCCCCTGGGCCACCCGCACCCTCTCTGCCTGCACTTTGACCCCAGCCGCCTGGGTCTGCCACGCTGAGCAGACACTAGCAGGGTTCCTCCGGTTAGCTCAGGCCGCCTGGAATGGTGTCGGGCCCGCAGGAGAGGGGTTTAGTCCTACAGCACGCTTGGATGGTGGGTCCCAGGTCCCCCCGACGTCTGCTGAGCCGGGCGGCCCCCACGACCTCCCCCACGGACGCCCCAACGGACGGCCCCTGAGCGGGCGCCCCTCTCCCGCAGGCATCGACGTCCTATACTCAGGCTCCCAGAAGGTCCCTGTCTCTTATACACATCTGGTCCCGGGGGTCCTGGCCACCTTCATCACGGTGGGCACGGAGCGCCCGGGGCCCCTCAGCCCAGCGGAGGGCAGCCTTGGAGAGCGGGGCTGAGGGGCCCCGGGCGCTCCGTGCCCACCGTGATGAAGGTGGCCAGGACCCCCGGGACCCCTGGCCTCGGCTGTCCTCCCTGCTCTCTGGGTGCCGGGCAGGCAGTACAGCAGCAGCCCTGGCCACAGGGTGACGGGGACGTGCCCGTCACAGCAGCAGGTGGGCTCGCAGAAGAGCCCTGCGTGCCGGGGGCTCCTGGGGCGCCCGCTCCGTGGGCGTGTCTCAGCGCCTCAGAGGGGCTCAGCCCCTTCCCCTCTGGGTCCCCGGCACACTGTCATCCGTAACGTGACGGTGGTGATGGGCAGAGAGGACATGGGCTGGGGCTCCTGCGCCGGGAGCCTCCACCTGCCCCGTGAGGCGGGGGCTTGGCCAGGCTGCATCCTGAGTGCCCGCTGCCTCCCAGCCCGTGCCCCGGGGGCACAGCCGGGTGCCCACGGGCCAAGTTTACCAGGAAGTAAAGGGATACTTCGGGTAGCTCTCGTCATTCTGTGTTTGGGGCTATTTCCTGCTAACATTTGGACTGAAAACGCTGCTTTTGATAGTGGGTATATGAATTCCATGGACAGAGGAGCCTGGCAGGCTACAGTCCTTAGCGTCGCAGAGCCGGACACGACAGGCGCAGCTTAGCGTGCACACGTATATGGGCGGCTGAGAACGGACACGTGTACGGATGGCGCGTCCCTGTGCTGTCCGTCTGAAACCATCGCGACATTGCTAATCAGCTACACTCCAAGACAAAATATAGAGTTTTTTTTAAGCGTTGCTTTAAACACAGCAGAACCTTGACCTAGGATCTCCCAGGCCCCCCACCTTCTCACACCCCAGAACCCAGGAAGGGGCTCTTTGTGCGCTGCCCCTGCAGACCTCGGGAGACGGCACTCGCTGGCCTCACAGAGTCAGACAAGTGGACCCAGGCTTTGTGGTGAGCCGGAGCGTAAATGCAGCACCGCTCTAACTTCAGTTTAAAGTTCAGCCTGAGAGGAGGACGTCAAAACCCAGGACTCAGTTTCCTGGAGAAGTGTGGCGAGTCCCCCGCTGACTGGACGCGCACGCCTGGCGCTTCCTCTCTTGAGTCACCATGGCGCTGGCAGCAAGCCCTCTCTGTTTCCCTTTTAACTGGAAGGTTCATTTTAGATTTGAGGTTAGGGGAAAGGGCTTCCCAGGTGGTGCTAGTGGTAAAGAATCCACCTGCCTAACGCAGGAAATGTGAGAGACGAGAGTTCGATCCCTGGTTTGGGAAGATCCCCTGGAGAGGGGCATGGCAACCCACTCCAGTGTTCTTGCCTGGAGAATCCCATGGACAGAGGAGCCTGGCGGGCTACAGTCCACGGGGTTGCAAAGAGTCGGAGATAACTGAGCAACTTAGCACACACACACAAGGTGAAAGGTCGCCCTGCCCCTCGTGCCAGGGAGTCCGGGGGCTCACATGCCGTCAGGGACTGCACAGCCTGTCCAGCGGGTCCTCCGGAGGCCGTGATCGCAGGTCCCCAGTGGGGAGGGAGCTGCCCCAGGGCTGGTGTCCCCTGGCCCAGGCCTGCTGCCCCCTGGCTGTGGGCCCTGTGCCCTTCTGTGACCCTCCAGGTTGCGCACGGGCTGAGGGCACCTGCCCACCGAGGCTCGAGATGTGGAGGGGCGTCCAGGGCCCCAGGCTCTCCTGTCCAGGCTCCGATCCCGCCGAACACTGCCCACGCCCCTGCCCACCCCCCACGAAGCTGAGGAGGCGGGTGTTTGGGGATACCTCAGAGGGCAGCCTCCCCCGGAGTCTGGGGATGACCCTGCCCTCCGGAAGGCCTCAGAGGGCAGACTCTCTGGGACCTGGGGACGGGCACGGGTGCCCACCCCTGGCAGCAGGCCTGCAGCAGGCTGACGCGAGCTTTCCTCAGTGCTGGGGGAGGGGCTGGGAGAGGGGTAGCGCCCAGCGCTATCCTCCTGGAGTCCCATCTGGGTTCCCAGAAGAGAGAAGACCCCTGACCCCATCCTCGGGACCCTGGGGACCCCACACAGGGACTGTGAGCAGACTGAGAGGGCCCCGGAGAGGAGAGGCCTGGCCTCCTTGCGGCTTGGGGCAGGGCACCTAGAGTCGCCTCCTCTGGGTGCCCTGAGCAGCTGCTGGCCCTGCTTGGACCACGAATCAAGGATGCACTGGCATCAGGGGCCACGGCGAGCAGGAGACCAGAGCTGCCCAGCACACAGGTGCCAAGGGCCCCAAGGCCTCTGGGCCGAGTGAATCTCAGGGAGTTTTGAGGCCCCGCCAAGCCCTGGGCCAGGACAGCCTCACTCTCCTTGCTCAGGCGACCCTGGGATCCAAGAGGGAAGGTGTCCGCGAGGGCCTGCTGCTCAGGGCGGGACCGCATGTGGCTCTGGGGGCTGGCCCCACTCCCCCACCGTGCCTTCTTGGCAGCTGGCACCCGCAGCCCCGGGAACTCTGCCCTGGTGCCGGGAAACAGGCCCGGTCCACACAGCTCCGTGCTCTCAGACCCTCTGGTTGGGTGGTGCTCCACCCCAGAGACGTGTTCAGGTCCTAACCCCGATGTCTGTGCCTCCAGCCTCCGACAGATCACTGCAGAGGTGCCAGGTAGGACAGGGCGGCACTGAGATGGGCCCCCTCCAGGGACGGGTGTCCTTACAGGGAGGGAGGTTTGACACTCAGAGCTGGGGCCGTGTGAAGATGGAGGCAGAGGCGCAGTGAGGCGGCTGTGAGCTAGAGCGGTGGGGAGGCCTCAGAGGAGCACGGCCTTGGCACTGGACGTCCGGCCCAGCCTCGGCACAGGACGCTCCAGGTTGTGGGGTCTGCCCCAGACGCTCGGGTGTCAGGAGCCCCCCGGGCCTGGGGATTGCTTTTGGGATTTGCCGTCAACAGCTGCAGGTGCCGCATGCCAGGGCGCCGCCGGCCGCGAAGCTCAGAGCCGGGCACCCCAGCTCCCCGCCACGGGCCGTCAGCGCAGCCACACCCTGGTCGCCCCTGGCCCTGGGCACAGCCCCTCTGAGGCTCATCGCGTCTCCTTCACGAACCCTCACCCAGCTGTACCGTCTCCCACCCCTGGCTTAGCACACGCAGAAGTGGAGGCTGTTCTCTGGCCCCGGGGGGGG
>SJYT01035865.1:76883-115684 GCA_006410635.1 Cephalophus harveyi
GGTGGGAGGAGAGGCCTGCCGGGGAGCCCGGGGTCTCCCAGCCCGGCGCACTGGGCTCCTCCCAGGCTGTCCCCTGGGCCCCTCCAGTGAACCCCAGCTTCACATGCCCCCAGGAGAGATGAGACCTCTTTCCTAGGCCTCTAGCCTCACTCTCCCCTCTGTCATTTTTTGTGGGTATGCTTTTAAATGGTTTAGATTTAAATTTCACCATTAAACACAAAGCTTAAGTATATGGTGACCCTATGTTCAGATTTCTGAAACAAATAAATGGACAGAGATAACTGAGCAATAAGCACTGTAGAATGTACTGAACAAACAGGAAACCTCAGGGCCGGTATACCTGTCTGTCCTATGCATTTGGCATCCATTTAGCATAGGGACAGGCCAGGTACCCGGGCAGAAAGCCCGTTCAGCACTGGACAGAGGCCCTTGGCTGCTGAGAGCGTGTCTCCTTGACTTCAGGCTTGAGACAGACGGAGGAGTCTGACTCACGTATTGGTGGTGTTTAGTCGCTCAGTCGTGTCCGACTCTTTGCGACCCCATGAACCGCAGCACTCCAGGCCTCTCTGTCCGTCACCAACTCCCGGAGTCTACTCAAACCCATGTCCATCGAGTTGGTGATGCCATCCAGCCATCTCATCCCCTGTCGTCCCCTTCTCCTTTTGCCTTCCATCTTTCCCAGCATCAGGGTCTTTTCCAATGAGTCAGCTCTTCCTGTCAGGTGGCCAAAGTAATGGAGCTTCAGCATCATTCCTTCCAATGAATATTAAGGACTGATCTCCTTTAGGATGGACTGGTTTGATCTCCCTGCAGTCCAGGTGACTCTGAGAGTCTTCTCCAGCACCACAGTTGGAAAGTCTCAATCCTTGTGCAAGACCCTTGCATTCAGGAGGAACAGTAGCAGCAAAGGATACACATCATGAAGGAGCTCTTGGCGACTGGGCCTGCGGGCCGAGCCTGCCACGGGCCAACTGCCTGGAGCTTGGCGTGTGGCCGCCCGAGTCCTGGGCCTGTGGGTTAGAACGGCAGTCTGGAGAAAGCATCACTAGTGCAGTCCTCAGATTTCCCCAGTTTTCCAAGCAAGTTTCCAGGATGCTTTCCTCAAGCTGGGTCCCTCCGCAATCTTTGTGTGTGAACTCACCATGCAGCAGACCTCCCCACCCCTTCTCTCTGACCTGAGAATAGAGTAGGGTGACTCCGCGGGAGGAGACGGCTGGGCAGCGCCAGCCTGAGTCCCGAGGGACAGGCTCACACCCCGGGGCAGAGGCACAGGCTGGGCCCCGGGGGCCTGAACGCAGACATTGGGGCCTGAACACCCCCAACCCGGCTCACTTCCGAGAAACAAGGGGCACTGTTGCTGGTTCTTTCTCCACAGAAATAAGATCTATGCTCGTAAGACCAAGCCCGTCTCTTTCTACCTGGACATCCAGTGGCTGGCCAACTTCTGGGGCTGTGATGACAAGCCCAGGACGTGAGTGAGGGAAGCCGGGGGGGACAGGGAGTAACTGGAGGGGGAGCCCCCGCCTTCATTCTCCTGCACCCCGGCTGGAGCCACAGGCTCTCCAGTGCCAGGCCTGAAATGCCCTCCGGGGCCCCCCCCAGTCCTCGAGGCGTGGTCCCCACCCCTTCCACGAGGCCCTCTCCTCCAAGAAGTCCTCACACTCCAGCAGGCGCTTCACACCTGGCCTGGCAGCTTCCCAGTCCTGGGCCTCCACTTCACCCGCTTCTCAAAAGGAGGGCTCCTCAGGCTTCTCTCTGAGGGGACTTCATCTTAACCTGAGCCCCTTACGTGACCCTCGGGGACGGGGGCCCCAGGAACTATGCCCTGCCCAGCAGTCACAGCGAGGCACCAGGCTCCAGGCGGGACCCAGTGCCCGGACTCCACTGCCGTCCACCTGCCCCTGCAACCCGGCCAGTGCCCCTGCCCGGAGCCCCGCCCCCACCCCAATCAGCCGGGGCTGGGGGAGATCAAGGCACTGCCCGACCGCGCCCACTGACCCGGGCCCCCTCTGTGCTCCAGGTACCACCACACCACCCCCGTCATCAGCCTGTACAGCCTGAGGGAGAGCCTGGCCCACCTGGCGGAGCAGGTACTGGGTGGGGCGGGGGCGGGCAGTCGGGGAGCCTGGAGCTGCGACCCGCAGGGTGAGGCTGGGGAGCCCCCGGAGCCCCTCCCGGGGTTCCCTCAGGCTGGAGGCCCTCGCTGGAGGAGACTAGGCCGGGGCAGGAGGGCTCTGGGCGGGGCTGGGGGCAGACACAGTGATGGGAGGGTGTGACCACGTTCTGCCCTCTGGCTCCCAATAAAGCGCACACAAGGGCCCAGAGGGGAGGCAGCCTGTGAGCCGAGAGGCCAGGCGGGAAGCAGAGAGAGCTGGCCCAAGGGAGGGCTGGGGAGTGAGACCCCCTCCAGGAGCCCCGCTGTGCCCGCCACTCGCAGGGAGGGCAGGAGCCGCACTGGCCAGCGGCTGTGACACCACCAGGGCGGCGCCCATGGCCAGGGCAGTGTCCGCACTCTCGGGACCCAAGAGGCCCCGAAACGCACCGGGCCAGCCCCCAGGGGCCAGCCCAGGGGCCAGGGAGAGGCCTGGGCCACAGCCAGCCTCAGCGAGGCTGCATGCTGTGCTGACCACGTCTGCCCTGTGTCCACTCACCTCACCACCGCCCTGGGCTGGGCGGGGGGGCGGTCCCAGTCTCGGGCTGGCTTGTGCCGCCAGAGAGGTGGGGGCTGCACACTTTGGGGGGGTCTCCAGAGTGGGGCCCCGGCTGTGAGCTCTGGAAGCAGGGGAGGCTGGGTCCCCGGAACAGGGCCTGTGGGGTCAGGGGCAGGCCAGGGAGAGGCCTGGGCCACAGCCAGCCTCAGCGAGGCTGCATGCTGTGCTGACCACGTCTGCCCTGTGTCCACTCACCTCACCACCGCCCTGGGCTGGGCGGGGGGGCGGTCCCAGTCTCGGGCTGGCTTGTGCCGCCAGAGAGGTGGGGGCTGCACACTTTGGGGGGGTCTCCAGAGTGGGGCCCCGGCTGTGAGCTCTGGAAGCAGGGGAGGCTGGGTCCCCGGAACAGGGCCTGTGGGGTCAGGGGCTGGTAGGGCACTTTCCACACCTGGCCAGCCCCCCGCCTCTGGCTAGGTGCGTGCCCCTCCCAGGGGCCTGGAGGACCCAACCGCCGGCTAGGGCCCAGGCTATTCCCCCTCCAGACCATTTCCACTCCCCCGAGGGGCCCAGGCCCAGCCCTTGGGCAGAGTCAGGGTCCTGAACCTGCAGCTCAAGGGGGATCCCAAGGGGCTCAGTGTCCAGACAGGAGAGGAGACCCTCCCCAGGCCAGAGCGCCCCTGCTGTGAATGCCAGCCAGCTTCTTCCACTCTGGCCCCCGAGGAGGGAACCCACTCGCCCCCCAGCCTGCAACCTGTTCCTCCAGGGCCTGGAGAACAGCTGGCGGCAGCACCGCGAGGCCTCTGAGTACCTGCACGCGTGCCTGCAGGGGCTGGGCCTGCAGCTGTTCGTGAAGGACCCGGTGAGGAGGGCGGGGCAGGGAGATGTGTATAAGAGACAGCAAAAAAAGAAATGACGCAAAAGGACATCTGTATTTCTAGAGAGGGTTTTTCCAAGAGCTGAGCGAGAGTCCGCGAGCTCTGGCCCTGGGCTGAATCTGGCCCACGCTCCTTCTGTCGCTCAGCCGTCATTGGCACAGGCCCACACCCCGGGACAGCTTCCTCACCACCGCAACGGGGCTGAGAACTTAAAAGCTGGGTCTCCGGTCCTACATGTGAAGCGTGGGGGCGCTCTGCGCCAGCCAGCCTCACAGGGCTGGGAGTCCCTGGGGACGGAGCGGGGGAGGGCTGGAGGGCAGAGGCCAGCTCGCTCAGCTCTGTCCTGTTCTCGCTGACTGGACTTTGCCAGCTCCTCCCCAGACACCCCTGCTGCCAGGCCTTTACGCGCAGGACAGACATTGATAACAGTTAGGTAACGACGCCAACAGCAAAGGCAGGGGGTGGAGTGGAAACCCACCCGCCAGGCTCACCTCCTGGACACCCCGGTGCCCTGCGGTGCCTGGTCATCCAGCACAGGGGCTGCTGGGAAATGCTCTGGGCATTGACCACGGCCAGGGCAGTCCTGGGACACAGGGCAGCAGGCTGGGCGAGGACTATGGCCTCCCACTCGCTGCTGGTGCCCCCCCCAGCGGCCCTGAGCAAGCCGCTGCTCATCCCCACCAGGCTTCTGCTGGGGCCCGGCCCCTCCAACCTGACCCCCCGCGCCATGGCGGCCGGGGGGCTGCAGGTGCTGGGACACATGCACCAGGAGGTGTACCAGGTAGGTCACCGGGGACTCGGCCCCGGTCCCTGGGCGGCCAGGGCGGGGGCAGGGGCAAGCAGGTGGGGGTGGGGAGAGGGAGAGCACCTCTCCAGCCCCCGTCTGAATATGTGGGTCTGGGGTGGGGGCAGTCATGGTCACGGTCAGTTTTCTGGTCTCTGGATCTCAGGACACTTAAGTGGGTGCCCCTACTCCCCGCCAAAGCCTCCTGCCTGGAGTCGTTGTGGGTGATCTCTGAGCTGGAAGATGCCCCTTGCCCGCAGAGCTCTGGCCAAACACCAGCCTGGAAGGGCTTGGGGCGGGATGTGGTGGATGAGCCAGGCACCCTGAGCTTCAGCGTGTGACCCGCCAGACAGCAGACACAGGGCAGGGTGGAGGGGGGTGGCCCCTGGAGGCTGGAAGCCCCGCCCTGAGCGCCAGCCCGAGGGCGTGGCTGTCGGGAGGGTGGGGACCCTGCTCTCTGGGCCCTTTCTTCCGCCTCCATGCTCCACCCTCCCCGCCGCCCCTCAGGAGGCCGGGCAGGGGGGCTGCCTGCCATCTGTCACGAGGGGACCGAGCCCTGTGCGTCCTACAGGTGCTCCGGCTGCCCACCATCACCAGCGTGGTGGTCCCCCCGGGCTATGACTGGAGGGACATCGTCAAGTACATCATGGACCACCACCACGTCGAGATTGCGGGCGGCCTCGGGCCCTCGGCGGGGAAGGTAAGGGCCCTGCGGCCGTGCGGGCCCCAGGCCCAGGCCCAGGCCAGTGGCCAGCGGAGGGCCAGGGCGGCGGGAAGGGGACACCTTTCTCTGAAGCCAGGAGTGACCTCAGCCAAGGGCACCCTCTGCCCCTCCTCCCGCACTGGGGGACGCCAGCCGGCTCTGCGCCAGCCTCAGTCGTGGCGGCCAGGCCCCCACCCGAGGTGACCTCCTCCCCCCGCCCTGCCGCCAGGTGCTGCGGATCGGCCTGCTGGGCGGCAACGCCACGCGGGAGAACGTGGACCGAGTGACCCGGGCCCTGCGGGAGGCCCTGCAGCGCTGCCCCTGCAGCAAGCTGTGAGCGGGCTGTCTGTCCCTCGTCCACTGCGGGAGCAGGCGGGTGGCCCCGGGTTGAACAGACTCTGCAGGGGGCAGCGGACAGCGGCTGCCCCGCCCAGGCGGCCCGGCCCCTCCCGGTGGAGCCTCCTGGTGTGGCCGCATGGACCCGCAGCGCCTGCCCTTGAGCTGTGGCCCCCCTAGGTCCCTGGCCTCCTACGAAGGTTCAATAAAGCAGGGGCTTCATCGGTCGTCACTGTGTGGAGCCCTGCTCCCTGACTGCACCTGAGCTGGGGGTTTGGATTCAGGGAGCAGAACCTTGCCGGAAGGATCCGGGCTGGAGGACGGGTTGTGTGAGTTAGTCAGCTGCCTGCGGTTCCTGTCACTGCACAGTCTGGGTCTAGATATTGAACCTGCAAACACCTCCTCTCCCCCCACCTCCACAGAGGCCCCACGGCCACAGGGTCACAGCTAGCTCAGGAGCACACAGCCAGGACTCAGGCCCTGAGGAGCCCCGGGCCCACACACAGCACCCCGCAGGCCCTGAGAGCCTGGGAGCGCCCAGCCCTGGGCCACTCTGAGCTCACGTGTGCAACAGAGGGGGCCCCAGGACTGCAACCCTCCTGCCTGGCGCCCCGACCAGTCCGGCCAGGCCCAACCAGAGTGTGCTGCCAGCGGCCACGTCCACGTCCATGTGTGCCGGTCCTCCCTGGGCCTAAGAGCCTGCAGGAGGCAGGCTCCGGGGTCCCGCTCTTGTCGAGATGGGCACCCGCCCCCCGGCAGCCCTGAGTCTTGGAGAAGGCTGGTGTGGGCCTGGCTCCGCCCCTGTGGCTCACCAGGTGGGGCTGGGCACAGCCGGGGGCCCTGGGTAGGGCCCCGAGCTGGCCCGAGGCCTGCAGCCTGCGGCACTCTCAGTGACCAGGGGAGCTGGCGCCAACAGGCTGATCCAGACACTGCCACAGGGCGGCTGCGGTCAGCACAGGAGATCAGAGGCAGAGGCCCTGAAATCCCGGAGCTCAAGTCCTCTTTCTTCCCGGGTATCTTTCACGGTCTGTGCTGCTCGGCTCCTCCCCGGGAGAGTCCTGTCCACTTGGAGGTCCTGACGACCGCGTCCCAGGTTTTCTTCCGAAGCCCTGTGGTGTCAGCTCTCTGCTGAGGTTGTGACCCCCCGTGATCCTGTGTGTGCAGTGGGGAAGGGGTCGAGGTTCACTTTCATGCAGAGGACACTCAGTCCTTCCAGTGTCTGTTGAACAGACTTTCCTTCCTGTCTGGTTGGCGTGGCCCCTTTGGCAACTGGCCAGAGGTGAAGGTCTGCCCCTGTGCCCGTGCATTAACGAGCTTATCTCTCCTGTGTCCACACCGCACCGTCTTCAGTACGTCAGCTTCCTCATCTCTCCTTCCTGGGAAGGGTCCGCTGATCAGAAATCTTGGAATCATATACATTTTAGTCAGCTTGTCTGTTTCCTCAGAATAGCTTATTGGAATTTTGGTAGGAATTGCAGTAAATCTATGTATCTATTGAAGCTGAAGCTCCAATGCTTTGGCCACCTGATGCGAAGAGCTGACTCATTGGAAAAGACCCTGATGCTGGGAAAGATTGGGGGCAGGAGGAGAAGGGGACAACAGAGGATGAGATGGCTGGATGGCATCACTGACTCAATGGACGTGAGTTTGGGTGAACTCTGGGAGTTGGTGAAGGACAGGGAGGCCTGGCGTGCTGCAGTCCACAGGGTCGCACAGAGTCGGACAGGACTGTGTGACTGAACAACAAAAAGTGTGCCAAGGTGGACGGAAGCCATTACCAGTTTCAGATCCCCAGCCGTGAAGGTTAGCGTGGGCCTCTGAAAGCCATGCTTAGTGCTCAGTCAAGAGGCCTCACCCGCGTTTTGCTGTGTCGCTTCTCCACCCTTTGGAGTGAACTCGACCAGCAGGCATGCGCAGAACTGCCAGCCCACGCCCCCAGGTGCATTCGCGGGACGTCGCCGCACAGTGAACCCGCGTGGCTTCCTACAGGTCGTCAGGACGATGAAGCTCCATCAGGCTTACGCTGGGACACAAGCAGGGGGGTGAGCGCCGGTCTGGGGCAATGCCACGCGACACTGGTGCTTCCCGTGACCACAAGCTGCTGTGAGCTCCCGCCCTCGTGGGGTTGAAAAGGGGGCAGTCCCCGCTCGGTAGGCACCGCGACCCCGAGGCCATGCCGTCTGCCCCGCTGAAGGGAGCCAGCACCTGGGTTGCTGCGTGTGACCTGGCTCTGTTTATGGAATCCCCTGCCATTCATGATCCAACAGAGATTTTTATTTTCTAATTTATCTTTAGACCCCTTTCTAGAGCAGTTTTAGGTTCACAGCAAAAGTAAGAGGAAGGTGCAGAGGTTTCCCAACCGCCCCCTGCCCCACAGGTGTGCGGGACCCCATTCTCAGAGCCTCATTTTGACCTCTGTGCTGAGGTCATCCTGTGAGCCAGTCTCTGACGGCGGCACTGAGTCCTGACACTGGCCTTCGGGACATTCTGCCGGACCCTTGGCTGCAGCAGTCGGTGGTCATAACGTCTTCCCCTGGGTCTTTCCTGCCGCTGTAGCTCTTACCCCTGCTAAGTATAGCCCCCCGTGTCCACCCCAACATCAGAGAAGTGACACAGGGTGGGCCTGGACACTGCACCCCTCACGAATCAGGGTGGACCAAGCTAACCCCTTCTGCAGCTGCCCGCCTCGCGGCAGGGCACGGGGTGGGCCTGGGGGCGTTCCGCGTCCCTTCCCATTAGTGCCAGCTGAGGCCCCGGGTCCCACGGCCTTCGGAGAGGCCCGAGTGTCCCCTCTGCAACGTGCGTGTGACCACTTTCCGGAGGAGGTCCAGGGAGGTGCCCGCCACACGGACTGACTGGGGTTTGCAGCCACCTTCTCAGGACCTGGGGCGTAGGCTGTGGCTCAGAACTTAGGAGCCACGTCGCTCAGAGGCAGAGTGAAGACTGCAGAATGCCTGCTGGCCGGGCGCCCAGAGGGTGGGCAGCCCTGCAGGGGGAGGGGCCACAGGCCGCCAGCAGTGTGCTGACCGGAGAACGGAGGTGGAAGCCGCGGAGGGCCGAGACGGGCAGGGACGGGGCGCCACCTGCCGGGAGAAGCCCCCGCACACGTCAGGGGTGCCTCCGCCACGGTGCCGCTGGCGGGGGGCTGCAGGGGGCTCCCTCATGAACGAGCAGGTGAGGACTGGGGTGGGCAGGGGTCGTTCACAGGGACAGAAAAGGGTGTCTGCACACAAGCTTGTCCACTTCGTGTGTCCAGAAAGCAGGCGGTCCCGGCCCCCCGAACACAAGCAGTGCTCTCGCAGATTCAAGGCAGATTGAGAGGCCCCGCCACCTGGAGCAGCAGGTGTGGACGAGCTCCTGGCCCCCCGAGGGCCTGCCATGGAGCGAGGGCCTGCCATGGAGCTGCCCTGAGCTCCTGGTCCCCCGAGGGCGCTCAGCTTTCGGCCTTGACGACGTCACACGGAGGGCTCGGCACGCAGAGCGCACAGCACCTTCACCCCGGGGCCTCCGAGACCCACTGCCCAGCACACTCAGACGCCCATGGGGCTGCCCCTGGACAGGCGCGGGTGGGCCCTGGGGACAAGGCCCTCCACCCCCAAATCCACTCCAGGCGAAGCCCGTTCCCTCCTCCAAACGTTCCCAGAGCCTCTGTGGGCAGTGCCGCTGGCAGAGGGCAGTGAGCTGCGCCCAGCTCAGCGATCCTCAGCACCCAGGGCCTTGGTCTTCAGAAAGAAGCTCTGCATGGCCGAGACCCGCTGCTCGTCCTGGATGTTGAAGGCCTGGAGCTGCGGGCGGGGCGGGACAGCGGGGTCACGGGCTGCTGGGGGCCGTCGGGCGCTCCCTGGGTCTCTCCCTCTGGGTCTTCACCTGTGTAATCCTCCCTGAGGGTGGACACCCCTGGGGCCCTCTCTCCTGGGCTCTTCCCTGGACGGGCCTGACACAGGGAAGCCCCCCCATCTCCCGGGTGTACTGCCGCCCCCCCACCCCCACGCACCCTGGAAGGAGCCCATGTGGGTTCTCAAGGTGGGGTGAGAACTGGACAGGAGCTGGGGGGGCTCTGTGGGGGGGCAGGGGAGACCTGGCAGAGCCGGTGGAGCCTGGGGGCTCAAGGTGGGGCAGCTGGCGGACACACCCGGACGTGGGCATGGCCGAGGGACCCCCGAGGCCAGGCAAGCAGCAGGAGGCTGTCCCCAGGAGGCCTGGGGCAGCCACACTTCATCAAGAGGAACGGAGCCTGGGGGCCAGGCGGGGCGCTGAGCATTGGTCCAGTGTGAGTTTGCGGGTGGTTCGGGGGCACTGGGGGCAGGCTCTGACGGCCTGGTTCCCAGAGATGGGCCCTTGGCCCTTGAGGTCCCTGGCGGCTGGGGGCGTTCAAGGCTTGATGCTCCCTCTGCACTGCCCCAGCGAGGACTGACCTGCCCCACCTTCCTCGGCTCCTGACCAGGGGTCGCACAGCAGGCCTCCTTCCCCACCCACCGTGAACCCACACCTGCCGGGCCCCCCAGCCTCTGTGCCCACCTTGTCCAGCAGGACGTCGAAGTAGGCAGTTGCCCAGTAGGCGGGCTCACCAGCGGGCAGCTGCAGGAGCGCCCGGAGCCCGCTGCCCACGCGCGGCGGGGGACTGCGGCCCAGGTGGGTGGCGTGGATGCGCAGGGCGGCCTCAGGCTGGCTGGCGAAGCGCTCGACACGCTGGTAGAGGGCGCCCAGGTCCAGGCCCGCGTCCTGCAGCAGGTTCCGCTCGGGGTGCAGGAAGTGCGGCAGGTTCCTGGTGGCCAGGCAGCGGAGCAGCACCACCAGGGGGCGGTACACGGCGCCCTGAAGCTCCGCCCAGTCCTCGGGCGCGGGGAAGAGCGCGGCGGCCCACAGCAGCACCGTCTGCGGGGCATCGGGTCAGCACACCCCGGGGAGGCCCCGCCCACCCGCGCCTGACCCAGCCTCTGCGCCTCCCCGGGTGTCCTGGAGGCCCCCATCCTGACGCCCCTCTTCTCCCTGGGGTCAAGCTCAGGGGCTTCTGAGACTCCCGCCGTCCTCTGGGCCTTTCCCACGTACCCCGTCCTGAACGAACTCCTACTGATGCCCCGCAGCCCTACACAAAATGCCCTGCCGGGTGACATCGTCCCTGCCCTCATCTGTGAGTCCAGGATGCCTGAATGCATCTGAAAGCCACCAGAATAGACTTATCTGCCCCCCCAGCACCTCCTCCTCCCCCACCCGAGCCCCCAGCCAGGGCCCCTTCCTGTCGCTTGGGGCCCTGCCGCACGCCCCCCAGGCCCCAGCCCAGCCACTCCCCCTGCCCACGGTCCCAGGAGAGGCCACGTGGGACCACAAACCTTCAAGTGGTCGAAGGTCAGGCCGGGGCTCCGGCCGCTGTCCTGCCAGCTCTCGTGGTTGACCCGGTCGAGGATGGAGAGGCTGTCCAGGCGGTGGCCCCGGAGGGAGCCCAGCGCCCCCAGCAGCCTGGTGAGCAGGTAATCAGTGGAGACCCTGGAGCCCAACAGACACACCGTGGGCGGTCAGCACCGGGGCTGCCCAGCGGTCCAGGCGCCTGCTCAGAAAGGACGGTCCCCCGCCTCTGCGGCCTTCTGAGCCCCACGGGATGGCCAGGCCACACAGGGGCTGGCCTGGCGCTCGCGGGCCCCTGCGCTTTTCAGGAACCACCCGTGATGGGCCCTCAGGGGCAGAATGTCCCATTTCCAGGTAGAAGCTCAGGCCCAGGACGTGGGGGGCAGCTGGGCGCCCCTAGGCACATCTGGCCCTCTTCGTGTGGGCAGGAAGATGCCACCATGAGCCACCGGGGGTGAAGCAGCGGCTCCGTGTGGGTGGGCAAGGGCCGGGTGAAGCCCCCTGGCCGGGCAGGGTGACGTCTCCACTCCAGGCCAGGTCAGGTCAGGACGGGACCCAGTCCCCAGCCCTGGGCTTGAGGGGAGTTCAGCCACAGCCCCGTGCCCCCACCTCCCCTCATAGACACTGAGGAGGGCTCCCCTCCCCTGCAGGACAGGCCGCCCTTCCTGAGCACAGGCTCCTGGAGGGACCTGGGACCCGAGGCAGGGCTGTGGGCACTCCAGGGTCGGGTGGGAGCCGTCCCCTCCCTCATGGTGGGGGATGCGCGTCTGGGAAGGGCGGAGTCCAGGGCCCATGCCTCTCCTCGGACACTGACCGCCCTCCCGCAAGGGGCCTCCCGGCTGCCCTGCAACCCCAGGTCAATCCCCCGACCCTCACCACTGTCCCACCTGAAGGGAAGGTGCCAGGTGGAGTGACAGAGGAGGCCACCCAGGACAGACCCCCAGAGTTCCGAGTGCCCCCTCGGGTGCCTGACAGCACCCCCTCCCCAAGGGGACAGAGGGCGCCTCCCCATCCCCCAGCGCCGGGAGGCGAGGAGCTGGCAGCGGGGCGCAAGCAGTCTGGTGGGATCCCTGAGACCCCAGGAACGGCAGCGCTGTTCAGGAGCCTGGGGCAGAGGTGGGCAAGGGACTCTGCAGGCCCCCCTGCCCGCAGTGGGGAGCAGAAGGGTGACGGGCTGCCCCTCCCGCCGGCTTCCCGGGGCCCCGCACACCCGGAGTGCATCCTACCTCCAGAGCTCGGCGCTGGCCGGCACCAGGGCCGCCTCTTGGCGTATGATCCCTCGCAGGGCGCCCTCAGGGAACCCTGGCACCAGCCGGGGCCCCTCCAGTGCGGGCACCCTGAGCCTCCTCCGCACCACGGGCACCACGTTGAACTGGAGCGTCCTCCAGCCGCTGGACACCCGCAGGGACAGGCCGAGCTGCTCCTCCCTCAGGCTGTCCACGCTCAGGGAGCCTGCAATGGGCCACCCGCTAAGCCAGCCCCTCTCCCGGGCCGGCCTCCGAACCCCAACCTCCGCGCCTCGGGAGGTGCCTTTAAACGGGTACACTGAGGCTGTGAGGGGGGCCCTGAACCAGTGAGACCTGCTCACGGAACAGACGTCGGGGGCCTGCTCAGCCGTTCTCATCACAGCGGGAGGGGCCCTGTGTGCTGCCTGGGTGAGGAGGGGTCTTCCCTGCCCTCCCAGTGCTGCCCAGAGAGGGTGCCAGGCCAGAGGCCAGGGGCCGCCCAGCTGGGGCCCGGAGGGCGGGTCATCAGGTCCCAAAGGGAGTCCCCAGCGCGTGCCCTGGAGGACGGTCTCGCTGCTGGCGAGCCGGGTCTGCACTGCCTGTCTTGGGCCGCCCACGGCCCCGGGGTTCAGGGAAGACCCAGCATGCCCCCTACCCCCCACGAAGACCCCTCCCCACAATCCCCGCAGGGCGGCTCCCACCCGCCCAGAGCAGGTCCTGGCCCTACCACTGGGCCCACTCCGTCCCCTGCAGGGCCCGTCTCCCCACCAGCTGAGCCGGGAAAGGGCTCAGGGACCCCCCAAACCCCGCTTCAGTGTGGTTGGAGGCCCCTGTCATGCAGACACCTGGGTGGTTTCACTTCCTTATCTGCCTTTGTTCACAGAAAGGTGGCTTGGAAGGCAGCCAGCCGCACCCACCGTCCCTGGCACTCCCCGCCTCAGCCTGCCCGGTCTCACCGGTTCCCAGGGTTGGGGCGGCCTGAACCCCCGCACCTGGGCTGTCGCTTCCCTTTTAAGGCGAGTGTCAGAAGCAACGCCTGGAATTTCCTGCAGCAGGAAGCACGGGTGGGGAGGAGGGGCCTGGCCACTGGGCAGAGAGAGCCCTGCAGGTGGCAGGGGCCCGTGGAATGGAGGAAGGAGGGACGAGCCCGGCCCAGCTGCGGCGGCCACTGTGAAGCTCGGAGGGGACTGGACAAGACGCAGGCAGGGCTGAGCTCAGGAGCGCCCATGACAGGCTGCGGCCACCCAGCGGGGCGCGTCTGCCATCAGCCTGCAGCAGGCTTGCGGGGGCCGGGCGGGCAGCCTCCCCCTGAGGGCCCGGAGTCCTCACGTCGGCTTGCAGACAGACGCCCGGCTCCCCCGGAACCCGCAGGACCTGAGCCTGGACGTGCAGTCAGACCTGAGCTCCGTACGCTGGGCGGCCTGGGACAGGTCAGCACCCCTTGGGTGGCTGCCGAGCCACTAGCTGATGTGGGGCCAAGAGGACTCCAGGCGGCAGCCACAGGCGCCTCGTGCCTGTCCCCACCCTGTCTCCGTCCCAGCCCTGCCCCCTGGAGGAGGCACTTCCCCACCCTGGGCCCCCGCCGTGCTGGGCTGTCCTGCCGGCACCCTTGAGGTCCAGGCAGCCCCAGCTGGAAGGAGGCCAACAACTTCTGGGCCTGTCAGGAGTGCTGCCCGTGGCCCCCACCCATCAGATCACATCACCGGGGCAACCAGGGAGACGCCGAGGCCAGGGCCGCTCACTGGAAAGTTTCCCGCCACAGAACCTGCCCAGGGCCAGGACACCAGCATACATAGAAACAGGCCTGTGCACACCAGCACACACCCCCCCTCACGTGTGCGCACACATACACTTATGATCCCACAGTCCCACACAGACACACACACGACCACACATGCATGCACGTACACACCCACATTTGTGCACACTTACACACACACACATGCATTCATGATCCTACAGTTTCACACACACGCGTGTTCACACATGCACTCACCATCCTGCTATCCCACACTTGCACACGTGTTCACACATGCGTGCACTCACACACACGTGTTTGCATGCACTCACAATCTTGCTGTCCCACACTTACACACACGCATGCACTCACCACCCTGTCATCCCACTCTTACACACATGTGCTTACACACGCGTTTGCGGGCCTGCCGTCCCTCACTTACATGCACACCCACACACGTGCGCACACATGCCCTCAGATCCCACAGTAAACACACACACCCCCTGAACGGTCACACGTCCCCGCACACGTGCGTGGAGCGCGATCACCCGCACCTGGCGCGATGAGGCAGCGGTGCTTGCAGTACACGACGGCCGCCACCAGGAGCTCATGGAGGACCCGCAGGACCTTGCTGGGCACGATGTGGCCACAGATCCTGGCGCTGCCCTCCAGGGAGGCCTCGAAGACGTCGCCCGCCTTCCAGCGCTCCAGGCCGGCCGCTTCCTGGGGGAGGCCCAGGCGGCAGCACCCCAGGCCGCCCCCTGCTTCGGCGGCCCCCACCTCCTCAATCACCAGGGCCTTGGCGTCCACCCACAAGGGCACTTCCACGTCCAGCGGGCCCTCTGAGGAGCGCAGGGCAAACTGGAAGGCCTCCAGGTCCCGGGAGTAGTCCACGAGGAAGCGGGGGTCCAGGGCGTGCACGCGCTCCAGCAGGGTGAGCACCACGTCCTCGGCGCGCTGGTGCGCCTGTGCCCGGGACGCCGCCCGCGAGCGCAGGGCCTGCAGGTAGTGGTGCCACAGGGGCACCTGCACGGCCATGGCCGTGGGCACAGCCGCGGGAACAGGCGAGGCGCCTGCTGCAAGCGGGCCGGCTCCCACCAGCGACTGGCGGGCGGACGGGCAGGGTGCAGCGGCTAAATAGCTGAGTGGGGCCCCAGCTTTGAAGTGAGGGTGAGTCAGGCATCAGCAATTAGGAACGTCGCAGGCGGGCGGGGCCTGGCTTCCCTCCCGCCACCGCGGCTCCACGGCTCAGGCCCAAGGGCGTCCAGGCTCGGGACTCTGCCCCTCTGGGCCCGGCCCCCCCCCCATGCTGTCCTGTCCTGGGTGCCCCCTTCCCACCCTTACGCCCACCATCCCCGCTGCCCGGATGAGAGGTGAGCAGGCCGACGGCCGCACCGGACGCCTCAGTGAGAGCTGTCCACCGCAGGTGCAACCTCCCAGCAGCCTCTCTCTGAGGGCCAGGCCGCCAGGCTGTTTCCATGGCAACCCGGACACCACCCCCCCCCCTCGGACACCTGTGCCCGCGTTAAGCAGGGAGCCCAAACCCGCTGCCTCCTCCTCCTGCAAGGCGTGTGTCCAGCGCCGGCGCCCAGCCCCAGGCCCTCAGACCCCCAAGGGCCCACCTCCCACCCACCTGCCCTTCGGCCTGAGAGGAGTCGTCACCCCCGGGGCCCGGTGCTGGACCAAGCCCGGTTCCAGAGGGTGCCTCCCTGGGCCTGCCTGGCCAGCCTGGGAAGCCTCGCCCTGCCGCCCCCTCCAGCACGGTCCAGCCCCGCCTGCCACTTCACAAATCCCAACCAGCCTCGGGAACTGCCCTGCCGACCCCGGGCCCCGCCCGGCTGGCTGTGCGTCTGCATTCAGCCACCGCACAGTCTGCAAACAGTGAATATGGGCCCTCCCCTGGCCAGGCATCTGGAGACGCTGACCCTGCAGCGCTCCAGGGGAGCCCCCGCCCCCGCCCCCAGCCGAGACACCCAGGGAGCTGTGCCCATTTCAACGCTGCGGGCAGGACCGGCATCAAGCACTCCGCTCCTGGTGCCTGGAAACCCTGCTAAGAAGCTACAGCCCCCATGGAGGTGTCTCCGCTTCCACACCTCCCGGGACGAGGAGCCCACCACCTCACAAGGCAGCTAGCGACAGTCAGGAGAAAACAGATTCACATCCTCGGCCCTGGATCAACGCTGCGGGCAGGACCGGCATCAAGCACTCCGTTCCTGGTGCTTGGAAACCCTGCTAAGAAGCTACAGCCCCCATGGAGGTGTCTCCGCTTCCACACCTCCCGGGACGAGGAGCCCACCACCTCACAAGGCAGCTAGTGACAGTCAGGAGAAAACAGATTCACATCCTCGGCCCTGGCGGGCCCTGCCCTCAGGGTTAGCCCAGTTAGCCCAGGGCATGCCTGCCCCTCCCCAGGGCAGCTCTGGAGCTAAGAAGCTACAGCCCCCATGGAGGTGTCTCCGCTTCCACACCTCCCGGGACGAGGAGCCCACCACCTCACAAGGCAGCTAGCGACAGTCAGGAGAAAACAGATTCACATCCTCGGCCCTGGCGGGCCCTGCCCTCAGGGTTAGCCCAGTTAGCCCAGGGCATGCCGGCCCCTCCCCAGGGCAGCTCTGGGGGTCCAAGCCCACGCTGTGAGCAGCCCTCCTGGCGCCCTGCTCATCCCGCCTGCTTCCCGCGCCACCTGCCAGGAGAACGCTGGCCTGCAGGGAGAGGCGCTGGGGCCCTTCCGCCCTGACCTGACCCTGGCATGGGGCCCTGTCTGCGTCTGGAGCCACTGTCTGTGACTCAAGGATTCTCACGTTGCTCCAGCGTCACCCTCCCACGAATCTCACAGCTCTCCTGAATTTGCCCAGGAGACCTGGCGACACCTGTCTACCCAAAGTGCCAAGAGCTTTGAGCCATGGGAAAGGCCCATGCCATGCCCAACAGGCCGCCTTGGGCTCTGCGCTCTGAGGACCCTGGGGCAGGGGCCCTCCCTGCCCGGGCACCAGCCCCTGCCGTCCCTGGAGCGCTGCTCCTGGTCAGCGACCCTGAAGGGCTGGAGGCTGGCCGTGCACACTTCTCACCCTCCCTGTGCCCATCCTCGCCCTTTGCTGGCGCCCCTGCTCCCGGCACCCCACAACAAGGCCCATGTGCCCCAGGGTCTGGCAGACCCCTCGGACCCAACAAACTCAGCATGCATCTCCAACCACAGAGGGTTCTCCCCGCCCCGCTCTGGTCTCAGGGGAGCCCCGCTTCTGCCCAGCGAGTCCTGGATCTCCCTCCCCAATCCCCTGTCCACCCCAGCCCACCTCTCCCCAGGCCTCTGGTCCCTGGCCCTGAGCTGTTAGGGCTGGCCCTCCAGGAGACAAACCTGACCGGGAGCCTCTCTGGTGTCATCCCTGTGTCCACTCTCCCAGGAACCTTCTCCTTCATCTCTGGCCGAGCCTCAGCCCCTGCCAGCCTGACCCCTAACCACTCCTGTGTCCCCTTGAGCGGCTCAGGCAGGCTGGTCCCCTGACAGCCCCTGACAACACCCCCGCCAGGCATGCTCAGCGTGCTCCCCACCCAGGGAGGCTGCTGGCGGCCAGAGGCGCTCACGCAGCAGGCACCTGGGCAACAAGAGGGACTGTGGGCGTGTGGGGCGGACGTCCCGGGAAGCTGGACGCGAGCTCCCTGCAGGGAGAGATGAGAGGGACAGAGGGGAGTGGGGCCCACCCGGCAGGCCTCAGACCCTGGGACCACTGGCCCGCAGACCCCAGCGCGGAGGCGCGGGAGCCAGGGGAGTAGGCGTGCTTAGCGCCCCACCGGGTCTGATGAGCTCCCCGCGGGCGGGAGGCGCAGGGCAGGTCGGCCCGCGTGTTTGCGTTGCTTCTACCTCTCAGCGTAAGTCAGTGCGGGAGCACGTATTTCAGGAATTCCCACACACGCTGGAAGGGGCACACGTCCACCCGAACAGGCTCCTGAGCGGCGGCCCCCACACGGGCTCAGCACAAGTGACGGACAGTCCAGGTGGCCAGGCCAGGCCCCCCGAAGGACACCGCTAGCAGTCACCCTGGACGCCCTCCGACTGGCCGGGGTCAGACCCGGGCTCTGGCCCCAGTCCTCACCCGGCGTGGCCTGCCTCCTCTATATGCCCACGGCTCCGGCCCATTTGTGCCACAGCCCGTATCACCAGTCACCGCCTGACTGGACGGCAGACACGTGCAGGGGTGCGGGTGACCTGGCCTCCTGGATGCACCCCCCACACTGCGGCAGGATCTGCCACTGCCCCTGGTGCCCGCGGGCCGGGCACTGTCCCCCTGACCACCTGTCGGCCTCGGAGGCTCTGCGGGCAGCCGGGAGGGGCACAGCGGGCGGAGGAGAGGCCAACGGCCCACAGGAGCCAGTCGGCCGCCTGGCTGCAGCCTCTCCTCCCAGGCTGCTGGGCTCTGGCGTGAGCACGAGGGAACACCTAGGACTGGGTGTGCAAGGGGTGCTGGGGCAATTGACCTGGAGGTTCATGGAGAAGCCAGGGAGGCCGTCACGTCCGCAGGCAGCCTCGAGCGGCCCGTGCAAGCGGGTGCGGGGGTGGGACTGGGGTGTGAGGCTCTGTTTGTCCATCCAGCAGGGGCTGCAGAGCCCTGAGGGGGCGAGCCGTCTGGCTGCTTGTGGACCCTGGGACCCCTTAAGAGGAAGCAGGCGTGCGGGCAACCAGCAACGGTCCCCAGGAAGGTAACCCCTGCCCCACCAAGTGGGCAGTGGACAGCTGACCCATGAAGGTGTCCCAGGCAGGAAGGGAGCCGGGCAGGCACAGATGAATGGGGGTGGGCAAGGCCTGCGGGGAGAGGAGGGGCTCCGAGGGCCCGTCACGGTGCGGGGAGGAGCGGGTGAGACAGGGGCCCCGGCAGACGCCGTCTCAGGCCCAGGGAGCGGAAGACCACCGTCGGAGTGGCCCAGGGCGGCCCAGCTCCCGTCCAGGCCGGGCAGTCAGCCCAGGGCCAGCCCGCAGCCCACAGCCTGCCCGTGTGTGTCGGTCACTCACTCGCATCCGACTCTTTGCGACTGCGTGGACTGTGGCCCGCCACGCTTCTCCGCCCGTGGGATTCTCCAGGCAAGAGTGCTGGAGCGGGTGGCCATTTCCTCCTCCAAGCCTCCCCTAGGACGCGGCGTCAACTGCACAACCCGACCCAAGAGTTGAGCAGCTCTCTCCTGAAGGTGCCGGTCGGCGGGGGGCGGGGGAGCATTTGCCTCCAGGTCTGCAGCCAGGTATGGGTTGTTTTTGTTGTGACGAAAAGGTAGCAGAAAGCTGACTGTGTCCTTGCGCTGCCCGCGAGCAAGGCTGTAGGAAGGCGGCCCACAGGTCACTCCTGCTCCAGTTCCCCAAGACCAGCCCCCGAGCGCGCCCACAGCAGCGCCCTCGGGCAGCCCTCTGAGTGGACGAGCACAGCTGGGCTCTGCTCCTGGGGCCTCCCCCCGGCTGGACGCCCTCTGGAAAACCAGGGCTGGTGGTCCCCCTGGGCAGTGGCCTGGATGTCACGGGAGGCCCCCGCACTGCACAGAGACGGGAGGGGTTGAGGCCTGTCTCCCATGGCGCACAGGCCCGGGGCCCGCTCGGGGGTACCCCGAGAGGCTGGCAGGCAGTGCCCCTGAGCGTGAGCCTCCCACCAGCACCCTGATCCCGCAGAGCGTCACACACAGCCTTAAGCGTGGACAGAGGGCCGGGCTGGCTGGAGGCACCGCCTCAAGAGCGGCTGAGGCCGCTGGGCAACGGGAGGGTCAGTGGTTCCGGCCAGTGCCCGAGCCTGTGCCCCAGTGTCCAGGACTGGGCTGTGTTTTGGTGCCACAGCAGGGTTCTCAGGCCAGCTTCTGTCCAGCACCTGCAGGGGACACGGCCCCAGCGGCCGCAGACCGGGGCCGGCGGAGTCCCAGCTGCCAGGGGATCCATCCTGTTGCGAGCAGGCCCCGGCCGTCCCGCACTCTCCTGCCAGGGGCGTGAGGAGGCCGGGGGCCCGGGGTCACAGAGGAGCCCCACCAGTCAGATCCCGGCCGATCACAGCGGGGCCAGCCTGGAGGCCGCGAGGGCGGGACAGGGCCGCCCGCCCTCCCCAGGGCTGCCTGTGACTCGCCTCCAGAGGACACGTCAGGGCCACGCGTCGTGTCCGTGGCCGTTCAGGGGCTGGAGTGGCCTGAGCACGGGGGAGTCAGCGCTTCGCTGAGAGTCTGAGGTCCCGTCCTCTTGGAGTGGGTCTAGGTCAAGGGTGGCAAATGCTGGGGCCCCCGGGGCCAGGCAAGGCCGGGGCTCTTCACTGTCCCCGGGGAGTCTGCGGGCGGCCTGTCGCCGCAGACACAGTGCAGGCCAAGGAGAACGCGGCGAGGCCCCTGCTTCCGCGGGGGAACAGTGCACAGGGCTGGGGCGGCCGCAGGCTGGGCCGGGGGAGGGGGCCAAGGCCACAGCGCAGCCTCAGTGCCCGGGGACTCCCTCCATGCGCCCGGGGAAGGCGCAGGGTCCGCGGGTGGGAGTCAGAACAGCCGCAGTCCTCCCCGACCCCACGCTGCCCCTGGCCCTTCCCACAGGGCCCACGTGCTGAGCACCTCCACGACACCCTCCACTCGGTCCAGAGTGTTCCCTGGGGGCTGCGCCCAGGCCCCGGGCTGAGCCCCGCCCGAGGGCCCTGCTGGTCTACTGATGGCCCCTTGTACTTGTGGGTACAAGCCACAGCGTGGACGCCGGGCAGGGAAGCCCTGGGTGGTGCCCACCAGGCCTGTGTGAGCCCTGAGGGGACAGCCATTGGGGCCAGAGAGGCGTCTCCGAGGAGAGGACGCTGAGGGGGGCAAGGACCGCAGACCCCTGGGTGCTCTGCTCCACCACGAGGCTTCAAGGGGGCAGAACAGGCCGGGGGGGTGTCGGGCAGGGCGGGGCATGGGCATTAACAACCCCGGCCACCCAGGCTCACCAGCTGGGCTCGTTTCTGACTGTGAAGTCTGGTCTGGACTCATCCGAGCAGTCTGCACAGACGGTCACACCCACCTCTGCAGCCCCCGTCCCCCCCCTGCCTGAGCCCCCCGCGCCTGGCCTCATCCATCACCACTCCTGACGGGTCAGCTGCTGCCTGCGCTCGTGTGGCCCCGGGCAAGATGCGGGGGAGGGAGCGGTGGCCTGCCCGTGGCAAGTGGGACACGCATGACCCAGGGGCAGGTCCCCTTGACGGGCTCCAGGGGACCAGCCTCCAGAAGGTTCACCCAGGGCTCCCTGGGTCCCCTGCAGGCTCAGTCTGCCCACCCGTCACAGGCATCACACCACTGAACTCGAGTCCCTTTGCAAAGTCTCGGAAGATGTCATGGTTTATGATCCTCAGTCAGGAGGGACCGGTGATCTGCACACCTCCCCCACCTGCTGTGTGGCCCCCAAGCACACAACTCCTTCCAGGCAACTGCCCAGCCGAGGGCTAGGGCCCTTCCCTGCATGGGTGGGGGTCTGGAGGAGAGGCCAGCCCCTCCCCTATGTGGTCACTCAGGTAGACAGCGTCACCCAGGGCGTCTCCAGGTCTCCAGGGAATCGGCTTCCAGACAACAGCGTTCCTTGGTCCCCATGGCAACAGAGCCGCCCTCCTGTTTCCAGGGAAACCAAGCCCTCTGCGTCGTGGTTGCTGCAGCAACACCTGTGGGTTCAGTCAGCCACACTGTCCTGCCAACTCAGAGGGGCAGCTGGGCGTCCAGGACAGAGGAGCCAGGTGCTGCCGGGGTGTAGGGCTGGTGCACGAACGCAGGTCCTGGCCTGGCCAGGGTCCTGGGAGGAGAGTCTCGGGCCGCAGAGCCCCTGGTTTCTCTTGGGTCCTGTGCACCAGCCCGTGATGAGTTCTGCCTCCAGTGAACCAGGCAATGGGGACTCCACCAAGCAGTCCCGGCTGGGGCTGGACGCGGTGATCCAGGTCAGTTGCTGTGGCTGCCCTCCAGCACCCTCCTGGGCACAGGGGCTGAAGGCCCCTTGGGAGGGAAGGGATCCTGCACAGAAGGACCACAGCTCCCCAGCTGCAAGGGGTACTTTCCACATGCTCACGTGGTCAGCGTGGACATAGAGTGAGTGCGTACACACATACACACACACGCACACATGCACACACACACGAGCGTACACACATGTGCACACACAGACACAGCGCACACACAGGTGCACACACACACCACATAAGCACACACAGGTGTACACACAGACACACAAGCACACACACACGCGCACACACACACGCACACACACACACGAGCACACACACACGAGCACACACACACGTGCACACACACATGAGAACACACACACAAGCACACACACAGGTGCATACACACAGGTGCACACACACAGGTGCATACACACACGACCACACACAGGTGCACACACATGACCACACAAATGTGCACACACAGACACATGAGCACACATGCAGGTGCATACACACACATGAGCACACACACAGGTGCATATACACACACGACCACACACAGGTGCACACACACACACACGAGCACACACACAGGTGCACACAGACACACGAGCACACACACAGGTGCACACACACACACGAGCACACACACAGGTGCACACAGACACATGAGCACACACACAGGTGCACACACACACGACCACACACAGGTGCACACACAGACACATAGGCACACACACAGGTGCATACACACACGACCACACAGAGGTGCACACAGACACACGAGCACACACACAGGTGCACACAGACACACGAGTGTACACACACACGAGCACACACACAGGTGCACACACACACACGACCACACACAGGTGTACACACAGACACACGAGCACACACAGGTGCACGCACGTGCAGACTTCAGGAGGACAGAGCCTGGGGAGAGTCTGGCCTGGAGGCTGGGGGCCTGAGCCTGGGCCCAGCCCCCGGGCTGCGCTCTGTGAACTCGGGCGGCCAGCCCTCCTCTCTGTGTCCGGGGCCTGCTGCCTGCACACTGGGGGTGGGGGAGATGGAGGACCCGCCCACCCAACAGTCTGGCTCACTGCTGCCTTGGTGGCAAAGTGTGGGAGTCAGCGGGCCTTGCTGGAGAGCTGTGGGCCCACCTGTGGGTGTGGTCCGCCCCAGGGTCTGTTCCGTGAGGCCCAGAAGTCCTGGTTCTGTCTTCCTTTATGACCCCCACCTGGGTGACAAGAACGACAGTATCTGGGTGTCCCCCCTGACATCCCCCCTTCACTCCAGACTTGCAGCCGGTGCCCAGCCCTGCCATCGCAGCCCCTTAAGAGCCCCGCACCCCGACCCCCGCCGTCACCTGGCTCCAGCCGCCACAGCCAGCCCGTCCCCACCCTGCCTCACCCCCGGGGATCCCAGTGAACCCCTGGGAACCAGCTGACTCAGCCGTCTATTAACCCAGTGACTAGAAGCTCAGAACTATGCTGTAGGGGGTGGCATGGCCCCAGGCAAGCAGACAGGTCCCCAGGAAGTCACTGCCCACAGCTGCACTGGTGATTAGATCGCACGGTGGGGTCGTGTGTGCACACCGGGACGGGTGGGGGCGACGGCAGGATGTTTGAATCAGGCGGCGCACAAGGCAAACACGGCGGCCCTGGGGGGGACCGTCTGCCCGGCTCCCGGGAGGCCAGCGCTCCGACGTCCTGAGCGCCGGCGGCCAGGCAGGGGCGGGGCCGGGGGAGGGAGGGCGGCTCACACCTCGTTCCCCAGGCAGGCAGCGCCTCACTGGGAGGGGGAACCTATCACCCCTTGGGAGTCCAGGAAAGCAGAGCTTGAGAGTTGAAGTCGCTGTGGCTACAGGCTGGTTTGAGGGGGAAACACAGGATGGTGCCCACGTCCAGCAGTGGGCAGCGGTGCGTGGCGCACGAGGCTGCCCCAGCTCCCGCTGTCCACGGCATGCTGTTATCTGAAAGCCGTGGGGAGCCCTCACAGGTGTGCGCGGCCCGCCCGCCAGCACCTGGCATCTGCATGGCAGTGATTGAGATCTCCAGGCAATTACTTCTGGGTGAACAGACGGGCGGGCGGGCGCCAAAGTGCCCAGATAGGCCGTCCAGACAGATGGCAGGAGAGACGGTTCCTCCAGCCCTCCAGCTGCAGACAGAAACTGAGGGGCCCGGGCAAGGCGCCACTTGGGGACGGGGCTCACATGGAATGAGACTTGAAGGTGCTCCTCTGCCCCCGGAGCCCCGGACACCCCGCTCGCTGCAGCCAGAGCCGCTGCCCACCCCAGCCTCTCCCTGAGCCCCTTCCAGCCAATCACCCACACTCAGAGCTGGACTCTCTGAGAGTCTGGACCAGAGCAGGTGGACGAAGCCGGCCGATGGGCAGAGGAGCCCTGGGCAGGAAGATCTGTGATTCCAGACCCAATCCCGTCAGAAGTTTCAGGAAGCTTCAGACTCTTTTTGTTTGCGTTACATTTTGAGTCGTGTTTTTCTAAGAACTTGACCATTATATGTCAGTTTTCAAATTTGCTGCCCAGAGTTGCTCCTAACGTCCTCTCGCTGTCGTTCTGAAGCCTGAGAGTCCGAGGCAGGGCAATCTCCCACCCACCAGGGCTGGGGGTTTGAGACCCAGGAGTCCCTGGGGACCCAGGACTTTGGGGTGAGGTTCAAGCAAGTCCCTGGCAGGCTCGGATGAGTAAGTCACCCCCGATTGACACTGCTTTCATTGCTGATACTGGTGGCTGTGGGTCCTCTTTATGGTATTTGTCTTCTGTTTCATTGATTTATGTATTTATTCTTCCTTTGCTTTTCAGTTCTTTGGATTGTTGTTCTTCTCAATTTTTGAGACATGTATTTAGCTCATTGATTTAGTCTTTTTTTAAAAAAAAATTTACTTAAAAAATTGTAGTAAATTATATATATGTGTGTGTGCATGCTCAGTCATGTCCAACTCTTTGCAACCCCATGGACTGTAGCCCACCAGGCTCCTCTGTCCGTGGGGTTTTCCAGGCAAGAATACTGGAGTGGGTTGCCATTGCCTTCTCCAGAAAAAAAAAATTGTGGTAAATTATATATACATAAAGTTGACCACTTTCACCACCTTAGGTGCGCGATTCAGTGGCATTAAGTCCACGCACAGTGTGCGAGCATCAAAGCCACCGTCTCCAGAAGCTCCTCATCCTCCCAGACTGAACTCTGCTCCCGTTGACACTGACTCCCCACCCACCCCCAGACCCGGTGCGCATCCTGCTTTCCATCACTGCAGGCCTCACGACTCTAGGGCCTCACTGGGAGGAGTCAGGCGATACCTGTTGCTTTGCGTTTGGTTTACCTATTTATTTTTGTTCAGTCACTAAGTCACGTCCAGCCCTTTGTGACCCCATGGACTGCAGCACCCCAGGCTTCCTTGTCCTTCACCAACTCCTGGAACTTGCTCAGATTCTTGTTCACTGAGTCGGTGATGCCATCCAGCCCTCTCACCCTCTGCCATCCCCTTCTCCTCTCACCTCCAACCCTTCCCGGCACCAAGTCTTCTCCAATGAGTTGGCTCTTTGTAACAGGTGGCCAAAGTGCTGGAGCTTCAGCTTCATCACCAGTGCTTCCAATGAATATTCAGGACTGATTTCTCTTAGGATGGACTGTTTTGGTTTCCTTGCTGTCCAAGGGACTCTCAAGAGTCTTCTCTAACACCACAGTTCAAAAGAATCAATTCTTCAGCACTCAGCCTTCTTTATGGTCCAACTCTCACATACAAACATGACTACTGGAAAAACCATAGCTTTGACTAGATTGATCTTGATCGGCAAAGTGATGTCTCTGCTTCTTAATATGCTATCTAGGTTTGTCATAACTTTTCTTCCAAGGAGCAAGCATCTTTAATTCCATGGCTTCAGTCACCGTCTGCAGTGATTTTGGAGCCCAAGAATATAAAATCTGCCACTGTTTCCACTTTTTCCCTGCTATTTGCCATGAAGTGATGGGACCAGATGCCATGATCTTGGTTTTTTGAATATTGAGCTTTAAGCCAGCTTTTTCACTCTCCTCTTTCACCCTCATCAAGAAGCTATTTAGTTCCTCTTGGCTTTCTGCCATTAGAGTGGTATCATCTAAGGTTGCTGATATTTCTCCCGGAAATCTTGATTCCAGCTTGTGATTCATCCAGTCAAGCATTTTGCATGATGTACTCTGCATAGAAGTTAAATAAGCAGGGTGACAATATACAGCCCTGACGTACTCCTTTCCCAATTTGGAACCAGTCTGTTGTTCCATGTTCGGTTCTAACTGGTGTTTCTTGACCTGCATACAGGTTTCTCAGGAGGCAAGTAAAGTGGGTCTGACATTCCCATCTTTCCAAGAATTTTCCACAGTTTGTTGTGATTCGTGCCATCAAAGGCTTTAGCGTGGTCAGTGAAGCAGTAGATGCTTTTCTGGAACTCCCTCGCTTTTTCTCTGACCCAGTGGATGTTGGCAATTTGATCTTTGGTTCGTCTGCCTTTTCTAAATCCAGCTTGAATATCTGCTGAAGCCTAGCTTGACAGATTTTGAGCATTACTTTGCTAGTGTGTGAGATGAGTGCAATTGTGCAGCAGTTTGAACATTCTTTGGCATTGCCTTTCTTTGGGATTGGAATGAAAACTGACCTTTTCCAGTCCTGTGGCCATATAGTTGTCATCACCTGGACCCCATGTCCCCCAACTCACCACCAGTGAGGTAGGAATTTCCTTGAGGGAAGGGGGAACCAAGGCTGGCAGGTGACGGCCATGGGGCTGGCCCCCACATCACGGAGGCATCGAGTTCTTTCCTCCACTCTGCACAGGAGCATTTTATAAAGCAATTCCCCACACACACACCCCGCGCTCTAGCATATTGGAAGCGCAGGAAGCGCAGCGGCGGCGGCAACTGACCGCACAGGAAGCGTGGCCGAGAGGAGCCCTCACGCCCAAGGGCGGGGCAGCAACCGAGACCGGCAGGCTGCGAAGGCCCAGGAGCAGCCAAGCGGAGCTAGGCTTTGGAAATCAGGAGGTTTCTGTGGCAACAGCTCACCTCTGATGTTGGAGCATGAAGACAGCCGTGGACAGTGTGTGTGCAAATGGGTGGGGTGATTTTCCCAGAAAGCTTTACTTACGAACAAGTAGCAGGCCTGAATCTGGCCTGCAGGGGGAGTCTGCTGAGCTCAGGATTAGTGGACGAAGGATTAAAGGGATAATCGTGTGGGTACGGGCAGACAAATGGAGGTAGGCGGTTGAGCGGGTGGGTGGGCGTGGTGGACAGGTGGCCGGTTGGGAAAGTCATTGTCCACAAAGTGCAGCGGTGAGAGCAGGGGCCCATATTCTGGAAACCGGCCTTTGAGATGAAAACTCACTGGATATTCTCTTTACCTCTGGTTGGAGTGTTGCACGCACACAAAAGCAGACAGGCATCCTGTGTGCACAGCTTAACATCCTCCCCAGCACTTGGCATTTGCTATCATTTTCCTATTCAGCCATTACGGTGAACACCCAGCGATATCACGGGGCTTCCCCGGTGGCTCGAGGGTAAAGAATCCGCCTGCAGTGCGGGAGCCGCCGGAGACCTGGGTTCGATCCCTGGGTCGGGAAGATCCCCTGGAGCAGGGCATGGCAACCCACTCCAGTATCCTTGCCTGGAGAATCCCAAGGGCAGAGGAGCCTGGCGGGCTGCAGTCCATGGGGTCACAAAGAGTTGGACACAACTGAGCGTCTCGGCACACACGCATGCACAGGGATGTCACATTATGACTCTGGTCTCCACTTACCCGGCGACTAGTGAAACTAAGCGCGTTTCCTGGGCTTCCCGGCCCCGGGGACATCGCCCTCTGTGAGGTGTCTGCTCTACATTGTGCCCAGTTGTGCCCTGGGATGCCTTCGCTTCTTATTATTGATCTGGGTTTGACTGCGTAATCTAGGGGTGGCCCTTTATTGAATGTGCATGCTGCAAATGTCTCCTGGGCGCCTTTGGCCCTCCTGACGGTGCTTCTGAGCAGCAGTTCTTAGCGTCAACAGGCACCACCTGCCATTTTCCCCTTAGGTTAGTGCTGCTCGTGACCTATTGAAGAAACACACTGGGCCTACTCCAAGGTCACATTCTGCCACGCTTTCTCTTACAAGTTCTATTGTGTTACATTCACGGTTAGACCCGCAATCTGTCTGGAACCATCTCTGTGTGGCGTGAGGTGGGGGCCCCATGCATTCCCTTCTATGCGAATAGCCAGGCAACCTGGCTCCACTTTGAAAATCACGTCATCTTCCAGGGCCCTGCGTGTCATCTCCGTCACCACCCCGTGTGTGCACACGTCTGTGCATCTGTGTGTGCTAGTGTGCGTTTACACTCTTCCACCAGTCAGGTGGTCCTTACACCAACGCCACCCACCCTCGTCACTGTGGATCCGTGCCATGGCTCCATGTCTGGGAGCATAAGCTTTGTTCTTCTTCCTGACTCCCTCCATAATTTTGCCTCTTCCATATGAATTTTCAAATCAATCTGTTAATTTCTCCAATACTGGCTACTCACTCCAGTATTCTGGCCTGAGAAATCTCAAGGGCAGAGGAACCTGGAGGGCTACAGTCCACGGGATTGTGAAGAGTCGGGCACAGCTGAGTGGCTAACGCTTTCACATTTTTCCATATGCATTTTCGAACTAGTCTGTTAATTTCTACAAGCTAAAAACGTTGCTAGAGTTTGTACTCGGATTTCATTGAATCTATAGATCAGTTTGAGGGGGCTCGAGTCTTCCAATTCACAGACAGAATCCATTCTTCCATTTATGTTTTTGCCAATTTTACTCAGCGTAGTTCTCAGTGGAGAGGCCTGGCACGTTTTCCTGCTACAATCGTTCCTGGGTATTTGACCTGCTGGGTTGCTTACTGGTTTTAAAATGATGGTAGCTGAGAACCCAGCCCTGTTCAGAGGGCCGTTCCAGCCCAAGGCATCTTCAAAGTGCTCTGTCGCTGACCTCGCAATCACAGAGGACCCACCCCCGTGCGGGCCGCCCCACCGCCCGCCTCCCGAGGCCAGTGCGTCTAGTCCAGCGCCCCCGAGGCCCCTCCGTCCTCAGTAGGCGCGTCACGGTCTGATGGCTGTTCTAGATGCTGCAGAGCGAGAGCCGCTCCCGGCGCCCTCCTGCGTCCTGCTCTTCCGTTTCAATTTTGGTTTAAGATTCCAAAGTTGGGGGGTGCTGAGGGGGAGGGGAGGAAGGGAAAGGCGCCAGGGGACGGGAGGCGGTGCCAGCAGGAGGCCGGGGTGGGCAGTGATGGGGTCTGTGCTCTGCTGCTGTCTCTCCCTCAGGGGCCCCATCTGTTCGAGGGTGAGACAGGTGGTCTGGGGGCTTCCCAGAGTCTGGGTGAGAGAGGGCCCATGCGTGGGACAAGAGCCGGGAGGATCTGAGAGTGCCAGGGTGAGGCCAAGCTCTGCGTGGACAAAAGCCAGGAGGGTGTGAGAGTGCCAGGGTGTGGCCAAGCCTTGTGTGGACGGCAGCCAGGGTCCCTGCACTCATCAGACAGGCCACGTCCCCCTTCCTGGCTCAGAAATGAGGATGGGGCCCCACGGTCCTCAGTGGAAGTTCGAGTCACCAGCCACCTCTCCTGTATCCCCGCATCCTCCGCCCCCTGCCCCGCAGAGACACAGACTGGATGCCCACCGCTGCCTCTGCCTTTTCCTGGACACCTGATCGGTGTCCCATCTGACTGGTGGACTCCTACTCACCCTTCAAGGTCCAACTCAAACGCCACCGCCTCCAAGAAGCCTGTGTGGGCACCAGGGACACAGGAGCAAACAAGATTGACCGGATGCGGGCCCTCCCCAGCGTCCTTGATCCGAGTCATTTTTCAGGAGTGATTCAGATCGTGGACTTGGTTTTCAGTCATTCTGGTGCTGAGCCGTGTCCGACGAGTCTGCTTATGAGCCAAGCGCTGATGGGGCTGGGGGGGCGAGTGCAGAGGTGAGCGAGCTGCTCTCCCCCACCTGCTCCAGGCCTGGTTTCAGGCCTGGCAAGGACGGCCCCACTGGTGCTACTTGGGGACCACACTGCTGACTCGGCTCCTGGGGTGGTGCTCAGGGCCCCAGAGACCAGGGCCGGGCGGTCCTGGGACATGGCACGGTGGGGCCAGGTGTTATCCCGGACTCAGAGGCTCTTTCTCCTAAGGAAGTGGAGCCTGGCAGGCGGCCGCCCGGGCCCAGGGCCCTCTGTGCCGCAGGCCAAGCCACAGAAGGAGGGCAAGCCGACATCCGGGGCTGGACCTGACTGGACGCCCCATCCTCGGGGGTGTTCTCCAGGCTGTGCCCAGGCCTGGGGTGCAGCGGGCCCCGTGGGCGTGCCCGGGGCAGAAGAGGAGGGAGGGGCAGAGACGGAGAAGGAGAGGGGGCTGGGGCGGCCGCAGGCTGTCCCTGTTCCCCTGCAGTCAAGGCGGGGAGGCCCCAGGCCAGCGCGCCCGCGGAGTCCTGCCTCCTGGCCACTGGGCAGGTGCCGGGGAGTCCAGGGCAGGTCCTGGCACCACCACTGCCGCTGTTGATGCGCGGCCCTGAGCTGCCCTTTCAGGTGGAGACAGCACGTATAAACGTGCTGAGGACCCTCGAGGGGCGCCGCGCTTCTCGCTTCACCTTTCTGTCCACAGACAAGGGAGCCCCTCCATTCCGGCTGCTCTGGGGGTGGGGGTCCCAGCCTCCTCCGCAGGGCGGGGGCAGCCGCAGCGTCCGCAGCGCCCCTCGCGGCACAGGGCCCCAGAGACCAGGGCCGGGCGGTCCTGGGACAAGGCACGGTGGGGCCAGGTGTTATCCCGGACTCAGAGGCTCTTTCTCCTAAGGAAGTGGAGCCTGGCAGGCGGCCGCCCGGGCCCAGGGCCCTCTGTGCCGCAGGCCAAGCCACAGAAGGAGGGCAAGCCGACATCCGGGGCTGGACCTGACTGGACGCCCCATCCTCGGGGGTGTTCTCCAGGCTGTGCCCAGGCCTGGGGTGCAGCGGGCCCCGTGGGCGTGCCCGGGGCAGAAGAGGAGGGAGGGGCAGAGACGGAGAAGGAGAGGGGGCTGGGGCGGCCGCAGGCTGTCCCTGTTCCCCTGCAGTCAAGGCGGGGAGGCCCCAGGCCAGCGCGCCCGCGGAGTCCTGCCTCCTGGCCACTGGGCAGGTGCCGGGGAGTCCAGGGCAGGTCCTGGCACCACCACTGCCGCTGTTGATGCGCGGCCCTGAGCTGCCCTTTCAGGTGGAGACAGCACGTATAAACGTGCTGAGGACCCTCGAGGGGCGCCGCGCTTCTCGCTTCACCTTTCTGTCCACAGACAAGGGAGCCCCTCCATTCCGGCTGCTCTGGGGGTGGGGGTCCCAGCCTCCTCCGCAGGCGGGGGCAGCCGCAGCGTCCGCAGCGCCCCTCGCGGCCACACGGTGGCACTGTCGCAGCTCCGGCGTCGCGAGCCCCGCCGGCAGGCCGGCGCCACCGTGGGACACCCTGGCTCACCCGGCTCCCGCCCCCGGGGCTGCCCCTGGGTCCGGGCTGAGCCGAGGTCCCCGCCCGTCTCCCACTCTCGCAGGGTGACCCGATGGGGCTCCTGGCCGCCCTCCCTGCCTCACCACGGGGCCCCGCTGGACCCGCCTTGGCCCACCCAGGGGTCTCCCTAGCCCAGCTCTGGGTGTGCGGCAGCCTCACCGCCCCCGGAAGCCGCGGCGCTCCTTCTGCAAGTCCCCGCATCTGTGGACCTGGGTGCCAGTGCAGCCCTGCGATTCGGAGGGGCCCCTCGGGGCCCGAGGCTGGGCACCAGCCGGGGGACAGTGAGCCTGCTCGGCCTGACCGCCCTCTCTGTTCTCAACGGCATCTGCCTCCGAGCCCCCTCAAGTCTGTGAAAATGGGGTCCCAGGGAAGCAACCCCACCCTCCACGGAGCCGCAGCCCCGGGGTCCCTGGGACCACCCCCACCCCCCATTTTCAAAGCTGAGAACACAAGGCTCAGGACGACAGGTGACGGGCCTGGGCTGGGCAGTGAGCTGGCCGTGGCGCAGCAGGGACCCCCGCCCATCTCTAGAGGGGAGCCCCCTCTGACCCCGGGTGGGCGGACGGGAAGCCCACGTTCCTCGGGGTGGAGGCCCTCCGCGTCCTACAGCCGCACGCGGAGGGGGCGGCAAATGGTGAATCAAGAGGCGGCCGGCCCACCGGGTCTCCCGCTGGTGGCGTCACACGGGGGCTGTGACCTCCCGGGTCCCCAGAGGCAGGCTGAACTGGCGGGGAGAAGGCCCTGGGGGCACAGGCAAGCGCCACGGCGGGCCTGGGGTCTTCTGGGAGGCTGAGGCCCAGCCCTGCCGTCCCCTCTGACCGCTGAGATTGCTGCCAGGGGCCTTCTGGAACTTTCCCAGTGCACTCCAGGTCCCAGGAGGCCAGCCTACCCCGGGGACAGGCCGACACCCGGGGGTGGCCCCCGGCCCACAAAACCGTAGGCGGAGTCGCGGGGTCTCCCGAGGGCGAGAAGGTGGCTGACCGCGGGGTCCAAGCCAAGCGCAGGCCCAGGGCCACGCCCTGGCTGGACGCCCCTCCCACTCCAGGCCCCTCCCTGCCGCCCCCGTGCTTTCTGTGGGGGTGGGGGGGAGAGGCGGTGAGAGGAGGGGTGGGAGAGGGGAGGGCCGGGTGGAGCGGGCGGCCCGAGGCCCTCCGTGCACCCCCGCAGCGGCTCCAGCTGGGCCTCGGCCCATCGCAGGCACCCGGCCGCAGCTGGAACCCATTACGCCCCCAGCTCCTCCGGGGACGCCCCGGCTAATAAGTGACCCTCTGTAACTGTTAGGAATGAGTCAAGCCTGTGCCGCGGCTCTTTCCCGTTAGCGCAGGGAGGGCGCGGGGAGGGGGGCCTCGGGCCGGGGCCTTCCTGGCCTAGGAGGAGGCTTCCTGGACTTGACCCCTCAGGGAGGACCGCGGCTCAGCGCCTGCCTGCAGCCTCGCCTTCCTGGAGGACCGGGCAGGCCTTGGTGGTCTTGGCGCCCCCTCCCCGGCTGGGCCTGGAAGGGGCAGCCTGCATCTCCTCCCCTCTCTCAGCTCAGGGAGGCTGCTCACGACCCACCGGTCAAGCTGAGGGGTCTGCAGGGAGGTGCAGTGAGAGTGCCTCCCAAGGCCTCCCAGGGGAGGAGGATGCCCACAGCAGGGGAAAGGGAGCTGCCTCCTCACTCCTGGGGTCTCACTCCAGGCTCCTCACTCCAGGCTCCTCACTCCCGGGATCTCACTCCCGGGGTCCTTGCTCCCAGGGTCTCACTCCGGGGTCTCACTCCGCGGCCAGGCAGCAGGGTTGGCTCAGTCTCTGCACCTCACTGAGCTGCGTCGGGCGGGGCAGGGTCTCTCAGGGGTCATGCACGAGCTTAGATCCTGGGGTGACTCCCAGCCCCTCTGGAACTGACATGGAAGTGAAGGCTTACTGTCCAGGCAGATTTGAGCAGAAGAGGCCAGGTTTGGGTCCCAGGCACGCGGATCAGGCTCAGCTTCTACCTGGCATGGCGGCAGGGCAGGGCTGAGCCCAGAAAGCCTTCCGTCCCCGCAGCCTGGCCCGAGATCAGAGCCAGGTGAGGGTCTCGGCCTCACGAGGGTCTTCGGGGAAGGCAGAGGGGGTGAGGACAGGCAGGTAGAGGCTGCGCAGCGGTCCCGCACCACACCCAGGATGGGGCGGGGGAGCCTTGGGGGAGTTCCAGGTGAGGGTCTCCTTACGCATAGGACAGGGTGCTGGGCCCTCGGGGGTGGTGAGGGGACCCTGGTCTGTGGCTCTAGAGACCCTGGAGCAGACATCCACCTCCAGTTCACCCTCAGCCTGAACTCGTGGCCTGAACCTCATGGTGAACGCCACATCCGGTGGGCAGCTGGGCACGTCCTGACCCCGGGCAATCCCTCTCGTGGCACGCTCACGTCCGGAGCGCTCACGCCGTCAGAACTGGCTGCCTCGCCCCGGCGTTCACACATCCTCCCTGCAGTCGGGGCTGAGATCAGCCCCAGCGCAAAGGCCCTGCCCTGCCCTGGGCCTGTAGAACACCCAGGCCGCCCGGCGGGACACCTTTCTGCAGCCAGGAGCCCGCAGGGCTGAGGCCAAGGCCAGCCGGAGCCTGGGAGCCCAGGACCAGCCCCTGGGGACCCAGGACGCCAGGTCTGCTACGGCTCGCAGGCCTGTTCGGAGCGCTTCCGCAGCCGCCCACCTGCTCTGGAGGGCCAGGCCAGAGGCCGTGCCCCCTGTGTGCTCGCTGCCCCCCCTCCCCGTCTGGCCCCACCCCGTCCCCGGGCCCCCGTGGCCCCTCCCCGTGGACAGGGAGGCTGGCCTCGTCCTCCAGGAAGCCATGTGGGGGCAACCTGGTCCCCCTACCAGTTGCCAGCCCCTCTGTCCACGGGGCTCTGGGCCGCTGGGTGGGGTTCAGTCCCCTCTCTGCCAACCCCCACTGTGAAAACCGAGGGACCGCCTGCTCCAGGGGCGCCAAAGGCGAGGGCACCCCTCCCCGTCTGGCCCCACCCCGCCCCCGGGCCCCCGTGGCCCCTCCCCGTGGACAGGGAGGCTGGCCTCGTCCTCCAGGAAGCCATGTGGGGGCAACCTGGTCCCCCTACCAGTTGCCAGCCCCTCTGTCCACGGGGCTCTGGGCCGCTGGGTGGGGTTCAGTCCCCTCTCTGCCAACCCCCACTGTGAAAACCGAGGGACCGCCTGCTCCAGGGGCGCCAAAGGCGAGGGCTCTGCCTCGTAGCGTCCCAGAGAGACCCAGGGCGGAGGTCAGGGCAGCCCCACAGAGGCGCGCGGAGCCTGGGCTAGGAGCTCCCTGACCGCTCTCCCTTCCCCACCTGAGCTTGGAGCAGCCCCGGGATGGGCAGGACGCCCGCCCACTTCACAGGTGACCTCGGGGGACCTCAGCCTCGCCTGGTCCTCCCCAGGGTGGGGTGGTGCCCCCGCCCCGACTCCAGTGGATTCATGGGGGGTAGGCAGCGGTGCCAGGGCCTGCCGGCCCCAGGGGTCTCTCGGTGCATGTCTTTCAGAGGCTGGAGGACACCGTCCTGAGCCCCACGGCCAGCAGAGAAGACCGGGCACTGACCGTGCGCGGGGGGCGCTGGCGGGCCTCTCCCACCCCCGTGCCTGCCCGCATCCGTGAGATTGTGGCTGGCAGCCTGGCCGAGGGGCCTCCCCAAGGTGAGGGGCGCCCCAGGGGAGCGGCAGGGCGCTCGGTGGGAGTGCAGCCCCGGGGAGCCCTCCCCACCCCGTGCCCTGGCCTGGCTGGCCCCTCCGGGCTTGTCACTGCCCTGTGCTAGGGTGAGACCCACACCCTCCCACGGAGTCACCCACGGAGCTAGAAGCTGATCTGCACAGTGTGCTCGCCCCTGAGCCGCGGAGACCGTCCCCAGCCAGCGTGCATTTCTGTTTGTGACTCTAGCGACTGCCCGTCTCATTTCTCACTGGATGAGTGAGAGCCCTAAAGGCTGGCGCTCGGACAGCACAGGTGCAGAGCTGCGGCCCGCCCGGGCTCCGGCCCTGCCCACCGGCCCCCCTGCCGGCCCTCTCGCTGTCGGTCACCGTGGCCACGGCCTGGCCCCAGGCCGTGCTCCTGACCCCTCGTGCTTGGGTCCCAGAGACCCCTTTCAGTAGTGAGGGCCTCTCCAGCCTCCGAGCGGAGCCAGGGGCCTCGCTGGGTGTGTTAAGGAACGAGAGAGCCCCTGCGTGCTTAGAGCAGCGCTTCACACTCGGCGAGGGACGGGACCCTGCGGCCCTGAGTCAGCGGTTCTCAAGCCCGGCGGGGGTAGGGGCGCCCAGTGTCCAGGCCACCCCCACAGGCCCTCTGCTGTGCTGGTTTGGGTGGCACTGGGGAGAGACGTGAGTGGGCACGTGCCCACCCAGAGGGGAGGAGGCACCGCTCCCCCGCACCAGGGGCCCCTGGACCGGGTGGACAGGCTGCTGGACCGGGGGCTGGCCTGGCCACAGGCTGACTCTGCCGCGGCGCCTGCAGGGCCGCGGGAGCCCCCGGCTACCCCAGGCCCCGGGCCGGAGGAGCACGCGCTCCTGCAGGATGAGCTGTCCCGGCTGGAGGAGCTGCTGGCCCAGGCGGGCGCCGAGCGGGACGAGCTGGCCGGCAGGTGCCACGCGGTCAGCGAGCGGGTGAGTGCTCAGGGCGCCTGGCAGCCCGCCCTGGGGTGACCCACGGGCCCTCCAGCAGGGGGACGACAGTGGCTGGCCATGGCCGAACCCTGTACCGCAGAGAGAAACGGGCTGGAGAGGGCAGGTGAGGCAGGATAGTGCCCAGGGATCCTGACCCAGCTTAGGCAATGATTTGTGCCCGCCTGCCCAGAGCCCTGGAGGGCAGCTGGGACAGTCCCAACCTGTGGGGCCAGCACCCTGCCCAGCACGAGCATGTGGACATACCTGCCAAGGGGAGGCGGGCAGCCGGAAGGAGCTGACTGCAGCCCAGCCTCGCCCCTGACAGCCGAGGTGGACAGACAGGCCCTGGACACACCCTCAGTGCCCCCGGTGGCAGCAGGGCCTGCCAGGGTAACCGGCTGCAGCAGCAGGCTGTTCGGCCCCGACCTGTGCGGCCGGACGGTCTCCTGGTGTGTACTTGGGGAAACTGAGGCAGAGTGGTGATGGAGGTCACTGGGCAGGCCCTCTGTCTCATGTCCACCACCCCAAGTCGTGGCCTCGGAGCAGGACGGGGCAGGGTGCACGGCCCACAGCAGGGGCGCTCACAGCCCCTGTGTCTGCATGGCCCCCTGCTCTATGCGGCGGGACGGATGACCCCAGATGAAGAAATAGGCTCACTGCCGGTCCCAGCCGAGCAGGGCTGCGCTGCGGGCTGAGAGCTGACCCGGTCCAGCCCCTTCTCTGGTGTGACCAGTGACCGGGACTGAAAGCCTGATGGCCCCAGCCGGCCACGCCTCCTCGACAATTACCCACAGTGAGCAAATGAGCCTGGCCATGACCACAGAGTGGCTTGAAGCCAAAGGGGCCTGGGGGTCAGGGCTGGAGCGGGAAGAAGAGTGGGATTGAGGGGCAGCCGAGAGGCACCCCAGGACTGGCCAGGCCAACCAAGGCCCACGGGCAGCTCCGGTGACCCGCCCGTAGCACGGGCCAGAACCCCTGCCCCCGCTGGTGTGGGGGTCTGGGGGGGCACACCAGGGAGCAGACTGAGGCCCAGGGGTGCGGCCCCCGCCCCGCCCCGCCCCGCACCCCTGGCTCTGGCTCGGAGTCTCTCTGGAGGAGCCGCCAACAGCCCAGAGCACCTGCCCTGCCGGCGGGGGCCAGATGTGTATAAGAGACAGCCCCCGTCCTCACCCCCACCCCCGCAGGGAGCTCCTCGGGCGGACCCGTAGGGTGGAAGCACTGGGTGAGCTCGCCGCCCGCCCCCTCCCCGGCCCACGTGGAGCTGGGGGTGGGGGCGTCTTCCTAGCACAGGGTGGGGAGATGTTGGGAACAAGAGGCCAGTGGGAATAGAAGCCGCAGAAGCCCTGCAGCCAGATTAGGCAACTGCGTGAGTCAGTGAGATCCCAGCACCTCTGGTGCGGACCACGGAGGAGCCTGGTCTCCCTGAATGCCCCGAGGAGACAGGCGGGCGGCGTGCGGGTGGGCGTGACTGCTTCGTGGGCCTCTGTCTCCTTCCTCCGCGGGTCCCCCAGCCCCTCCGCAGGCCTCAGGGGAGCCCCACCCTCCCCGCCTCCTGGGCCCCAGGACCCGCCGCACAGGGGCCCTCGGTTCCCCTGGTCTTCCTGTCTCAGCCCCTGCCAGCCGGCCCCCTGGGCCTACTGCAGCCCCTCCTCGGACCCCCAGAATGTGCTCTGGGTGCAGATTCGGGTGGTGCCCCCAGCCCCCAGCAGCCCCTTTCCCTCAGAGCGAGGTTCTCATCAGCTCAGCCATGCAGACTCACCGGTGGTCTGGGCCAGTTCCGGGGGCTTCCCTGCCGCCAGACCCACCTGGGGGCTGCAGGCCCACCTACTGTGGGGTGGACTGGCCCTCCCCACTACTGGATGAGGGGCTGGCGGAGGACAGAGGATCAAGCACAGGCAGAAGGGGCGGAGTGGGGCCCTGTGTGGCTCACTGCCACGCGGGGGACCGCAGACCGGCTCCACCTCCCCTTGCCTGGCCTGACACGGGGCCTCCTCAGCCAGCCGCGGCACGAGGCGCAGGGCCACCGTGGGGCCGGCCACCAGCCTGACCCCTCTGACCACACCCCGCTCGACCGCACCCCTGACCCCAGCCTGACCCCCACCCAGCTGGAGACCCCCGGAGCCCTCCCACCATCCCAGGGAAGGCGCTGTGCCCAAGCCACCCAGCCTGCAGGGCTTGGAAGCAGCCAGCCAGGTGGGTCGATGTCCTCTCAGCTGCAGGCCCGGCTGGAGACCACCGCGGCCCAGCTGCAGAGGTCAGAGCTGGAGCGCCGCATGGACCTGGAGGAGGCCCTAGGCCGTCTGGAGGCAGCTGAGCAGAGGTGAGGCCGGGCGGGCGTGACCAGCAGGGCTGCAGGGAGCCCGCCGGCAGGGCAGGTGCTCTGGGCTGTTGGCGGCTCCTCCAGAGAGACTCCGAGCCAGAGCCAGGGGTGCGGGGCGGGGCGGGGCGGGGGCCGCACCCCTGGGCCTCAGTCTGCTCCCTGGTGTGCCCCCCCAGACCCCCACACCAGCGGGGGCAGGGGTTCTGGCCCGTGCTACGGGCGGGTCACCGGAGCTGCCCGTGGGCCTTGGTTGGCCTGGCCAGTCCTGGGGTGCCTCTCGGCTGCCCCTCAATCCCACTCTTCTTCCCGCTCCAGCCCTGACCCCCAGGCCCCTTTGGCTTCAAGCCACTCTGTGGTCATGGCCAGGCTCATTTGCTCACTGTGGGTAATTGTGTGTCACCTCCGGCCCCCCAGAGGGACCCCCAAGCCCCAGGCCATGCCCCCGGACAGAAGAGCATCTCGCCAGGGTCCCTGCCTAGGGGAGCAGGCGGGGCAGGGCCCCCAAGGCGGCTCTGTCGCCAGACCCGGGAAGGTTAAGCCGTCTGTGGACGTGCTTCCCAGATTTGCTTCTTCTTCAGGGACACTGGCAAGGGATCAGTGCTGAGAAGCATCCTGAAAACCAGTTTTGGAGAAGCGGGGGGTAGGGGCAGGGGCTGCAGTAAATAAACCTCCAGGAGGCTGACGCCCTCAGAGCGGAGAAGAACGGAGGAATCCCCGTGGGCTCGCAGCCTGGCCAGGAAGTGCGAGCTCTGCAGGGTTCGGGGTCCCCGCCTGCAGCCACACACAGGCCTGCCTTGCGGGAAGAGAGGCCCACAGCCACTGAGGG
>SJYT01035865.1:118368-141304 GCA_006410635.1 Cephalophus harveyi
CCCCTCCCCTTCCCTCCCCTTCCCGCCCGGCCCCTCCCCTCGGCCCCATGCACCTCACGCTTCCTGGGCTCCCTCCTACGCTCTTAGCCTCCCCTACTTATCGCCCTGGTCTATGTCGTAGGTAATTTTTTCAAGCCCACCCTGCTGCTCATCAGTTTTCTCTCCTGGTATCCAGTCTCTGTTAAACCTGCCTATTTGGCTTAACTTCTAACACTGTATCTTTCATCTTTAAAACTTCTGCTTTTATTTTCTGCATATCTTAGTCTCACGCTTTCAAGCCTCTGCTCTGTTGTTGACACATGCTAGAAAGCAGTTATTTTGTAGTCTGTTTCTGATGTTCCAATAGCTGAACTTCTTCAAGGTCTGAATTTATTGTCTCTGCTGGTTCTTGATCATGGTGCTGGGGTTCTTTGTGTCTTTGGTGGTTTTCTGATTTCTTCAGTTAAGAGCCGTGTAGTATCCCTGGAACTCTGAAAATTCTTTGAAACCTGGAATGAACATGGTATGTTCCAAAAAAGATTTTCATTTGCTTCAGGCAGATTCTAGGGACTCTGATCATCTTTGGGGCCACATGGAAGTAAATTTTCAACTTTAATTTACTGTTTTCTAAAACCACCCAGGTTTTGTGAATCTAGGCTCACAACGGCACCAAGGCTAACTCATGGTTCCAAACCCAAATCTCCAAGATTTTCCCTTCCTGTCTTGGCCCCTCCAGGCTGCTGGAGCAGAAATACCCCAGCCCCGCTTATAAACGAACATTTCCCACAGCTCTAGAGGCTGGAAGCCCAAGATCAAGGCTGGAAGCCTCAAGATCAAGGTGCCAGCCCTTTCAGGGGCTGGTGAGGATGAGCACCGCTGTCTGAATCATGGATGACACCTTCTGGCTGTCCGCTCAAATGGCAGAAGGGAGGGAGAGCTCGTAGGGCCCCTTTCCCAAGGGCACTAACACCCTTCGTAGGGGTGGAGCTGAAAAGGCCCACCTCCAGATACCATCACGTGGGGGATTAGGTTTCAACATGTGAATTGAGGGGGACACTGCCCCTCCTACAGGGTGTGTGCTGGTTCACCATCCACTGCACCTCCTTACAGTGCCTGCAGGCAGGTGTGTGTGTGTGTGTGTGCATGTGGGCATGTGTACGCTGGTTCATCTCCTTACAGCACCTGCAGGCAGGTATGTGTGTGTGTGTGAGTGCATTTGTGCTGGTTCGTCTCCTTACAGCGCCTGCAGGCAGGGGTGTGTGTGTGTGTGTGTGTGTGCAGGTCTGCCTGTCTCTAGCACACCTTGCTTGGGGTGCCACTTGGGGGGTCACTCCTGTAGGTGAGTAGACTCCTCCTTGATGGACCCAGGCTTTCCCCTCTGTCTTCGGAGCCCCTGTCCTCAAAGAAACAAGTTCAAGTTGCTGTTGGGCAAGTCGCTCCGAGTCAGGAACTTTACCCGTCCCTGGCCTGCGTGTCCCTTACCACGCCGGCCGCCCAGCCTCGCTTTCAGAAGCTGTGGAGTCTGGTGTGTCCTGTATTTCCGTCCGTGTCGGGCAGGCGGGGCCGGGTGTCCACCCCTCTGTGTCACCAGGGCTCTCGACCACAGTGGGTGGGGGGGCGCTTCAGGAGACGGTGCACCGCAGGGGGCATCTGGGCTCGTGGGGGGACCTCAGTGGGGGTCGGGAGGAACCCTGTCCTGTCCCTGTCTCTTATACACATCTACCCCCAGGGGACCAGGCTGAGGGGTCCTGGTTCTGGAGCTGGGGGCGCTCACCCCTACAGCCTCTGGGCGGGGAGCCGAGCACTGTGCCAGGTCGGGGGTGGTCTGGTTGTTGGGGAGGAGAAGGGGCCACAGAGGCTGATGGCGGGGTCTGCCCCCACCCCCGGTGCCGGAGGAGTGGTGTGGGGGTGAACGGGGTCGCGGGCCCCCCACCCCTCAGCCTGGCCTCCGCCTCTTGCCTGCAGGCCGGGCGCGCCCGCTCGGGGCAGCCCCAGGACGCCCTCCTGCAGAGGCAGGTCGCCGCACTCCGGGGACACCTGGCCGAGCTGCGTGCAGCCACCGAGAAGTGCGTGCCCACCCGCTGGCCCAAGGGGGACAGAGGGTGCCCTGGGGGAGGTGGCTGAGTGCAAAGGGAGGGTCAGGCGGGGGGCCTGGTGGCATGAGCTGGCAGGCTGGGGAGCCACCGTCAGCAGCGGCAGGAGGACTTGCATGGAGCTTGGTCCTGGCCAGGCACCTCACCCCGTCTGTCCTGGGCCCTTGAGGCTCAGGTGGTCCAAGTCCTGCTCCAGGCAGATAGCCCGTCCTGTGCGCCCTGGCCCAGGCCCGGCCCAGCCCTGCCCAGCTGTGATGCCACCTGTGGATCCTCCCTGAGGTGGGCAGACCGCTGTCCTGAGACCAGACCTCGCCTGTCCAGCCAGCGTGGAGCCCCCAGGCTGAGCCCACAGACACTCCTGAGGCTCAGACGGGTGCACCCTGGTCTCGCAGGGGCCTCGCTGACCTGCGGGCGGATGTGGCCAGGATGGCCCGGCGCCTGCACATGGCCTGCCTGAACCTCAGCTCCAACCTGCGGCTGACAGCCGGCAGCGCGGCTGCTGCGCTGGAGCAGCAGCTGCGGGACAAGGTGCGGGAGATGCTGCAGCTGCAGAGCTGCTGGGCCGCGGAGAAGGCGGCGCTCCAGGCCAGGTGTGCGGGCGCCCGGGGCTCTGGGTCTAGGGAGGCCCAAGGGTGGCCCGGGGTCAGAGAAGAAGCTGGCTCCTGGGAAGGAAAGACCATAAAGCGTCAGAGGCGCTCCAGTCACAGGGAGGGGCAGGGCGCGACCAGGGCGGGCGGGGCCGAGGAAGCCCCACCACGGGGCTGGACAGCTAAGTCCGGGTCACGATGGGAGCGCGATGCTGAACCCGGGGTCTACACTGACCCCAAGACAATGGGAGCGCTGAAGACTCCAGAGCAGGAGAGAGGCGTCTGACCGCAGTGGGGATCAGGGGCGGCCGACAGCACCACGGAGGAGGCAGACGGAGCTGGACGCCCAGGCGCCCAGTGCCCTGGGCTCTGATCTCCGCGCGGACGGCCCTTCCCCACCCCGCTGTCCCCAGACTCACAGAGCAGACGCTGCTGGTGGAGAAGCTCACCGAGCAAAACGCGAGCAGGGAGAGAGCCATCTCTTCCCTGAGAATGGATGTGCAGAGACTGGTGCGCGGCTGGGAGAGGGCGGCTGGTGGGGGGGGCCTGGGCCTCACTGAGCAGCCTCCCCCACCCCCCATCCCCCTAGGAGTCCCAGCACAGCGGCGGACGCCCGACCACCCCGGGAGACTCGAGGGTGGAGGTGGAGACCCCGCGGCTCCTCCTGGACAGCATCACACAGGTGCAGGCCCAGCTGGGTCCTTCCCACACGGCAGCCGACCGGCCGCAGGGCCCCCGCAGTTCAGGCTGGCCTGGGAGACGGTCTGGCAGGACCCGTGTGACCTCAGCCCTTAGCTCCATCCTCTCTGCCCCCTGAAGGTGGCCCAGGCAGACGCGGGGAGCGAGGAGCTGGCAAGGAGCAGTGGTGCTGAAGGCGAGAGGGCGCAGGGCCGACAGAGGAGCCCCCTGCATGCTGGGTCCCTCCTGAGGGCTGAGTCCCCAGCCACCCAGGACTCAGCACTGTGGGCTGTGCGGGCGGCCATTCAGAGGTGGCGGCAGCGGGAGCAGGTAGGCACAAAGCCTGCTAGACTGAGAAGGGCCGCTATGGGCCTGCCCGTGGCCCCCAGGAGGCTGACCCCAGGAGGGGGGCCCCAGGAGGGTGGCCCCAGGAGGCTGACCCCAGGAGGGTGGCCCCAGGAGGGTGGCCCCAGGAGGCTGACCCCCAGGCGCCTGGCCCTGCAGTGGGGGGAACCATGTCCTTTCTCTGGGAGTAGGGGCCCCAGCTGGCTTCTGTGTTCAGAGGCCTGGCCAGGCCGCAGGGGTTCACCGCACCCCCGCTCCCGGGCAGGAGCTGCGCCCTCAGCTGGAGTCGTCCGAGGCGAGGGCCAGGGGGCTCCAGGAGCAGCTGTCTGAGAGCCAGCGGGAGCTGCAGGATTCGAGGAGCCTCCTGCAGGAGGAGCGCCAGGACCTCCTGGGCAAGCTGGAGGCACAGAGCCGGGAGGCGCAGTGGAGCCGCGTGACCAGCGAGCTCCTGGGGAGGTGAGGCTGGCGGGCAGGGTCAACTGGAGTCGTCCGAGGCGAGGGCCAGGGGGCTCCAGGAGCAGCTGTCTGAGAGCCAGCGGGAGCTGCAGGATTCGAGGAGCCTCCTGCAGGAGGAGCGCCAGGACCTCCTGGGCAAGCTGGAGGCACAGAGCCGGGAGGCGCAGTGGAGCCGCGTGACCAGCGAGCTCCTGGGGAGGTGAGGCTGGCGGGCAGGGTCACCTCCTCCACAAGGCCCTCTGGGAGAAGCTCCTGGGGAGGGGAGGGGAGGCGAGCGGGCAGGGTGCAAGCCCCTGGAGAAGTGAGGCCGACGGGCAGGGCCACCTCCTCCATGAGGCCCTCTAGGAGAAGTTCCTGGGGAGGTGAGGCTGGCGGGGGGCAGGGCCACCTCCTCCATGAGGCCCTCCAGGAGCAAAAGTGAAAATGTCCAGATGGAGGCTGCTTCCCTCCCCTCTTCACCTCGAAGCCCTGCCTGCACTGAGCACCCCTCTTCCTGCCCTGGGCCCGTCTTGGCTGTGCCCAGGACTCACCTTCCAAAGCCCAGGCTGAGCACGAGCCCTGCCCCTCGGCCCACCTCCCAGACGCCCTTCCTGGGGCCAGGCCGTGTTCTGCCCCGCTGCCCCGTTCCCATTGCCGAGAGTCCTCCAGGGGTCTGGGCCACCCCTCACAGGTGGTCCACGGACCCCCAGTTCCCTGCCGGCCCTCCTGGCGTGTCCCACGGGTCTGGCGTCTCCTGGTGCACTTGGCCAGGAGGCTGTCTGGATGCCTCTGTGCTCGTCTGACTGCCCCGGGGCAGGTGGTGGTGAGGGGCGGGAAGAGAGCCCCTGACATCTGTAGCCCTGGGCTTCCCAGGGCCACATGCTGCCTGAGCCGGAGCGTGGGCTGGGAGCGTGCTGGCAGCCCAGGAAGGCTTCCTGCAGGAGGCAGCCAGGAGGGGCGGGCCGACAGCCTGCCATGCTTCCCCTCGCTCACCCGGCGGTCGGGCCTGCAGGTCCCTCGGGGCTACCCCTTCTCTGGAGGGCCCCACAGTGCACTCAGTGCTGGGGCAGGGGGTCCAAGGGAAGATTAGACCCAGTCCTGCTCATGCACAGGCCGCGGGCAGAGACGGGAGCACGCAAGTTCGGCCTGGCAGGAATGGGGGAGCCCGCGAGGTCTCGGGAGGGCCTTCCAGTAGGGGCGATGGGCGGAGGTGGGGTGTGGGGCAGGCAGGCAGGGCCGCCTCAGCCTGCTGAGGAGCAGCAGTCACTGGGGCAGGGGCCATGGGGGGCTGTTCGCCGGGACACCCCGCCTTCCCACAAGTGGCTAGACCGCAGCGTCCTGGGGTCTGGGGGGACAGGCCCGGCGGCCCCTCAACACGGGGATGAGAGGCGGAGTCAGGAGGCATCTGGGAAGCGGGGCCTCCGGCCTCGGTGCTCCGGGGCCCGGCCGGGTGGGGAACAGCTGGGATCCAGGCCTGGCTGGCGGGTGACCTGCAGAGGGGACCTTGGGGTCGGGTGGGGGTCAGCGGTGAGCTCAGCTCTGATGAGGGTGTGGGTCTCCAGGGTGGGCCGTCAGGGTGGGCGAGCAGCACCTGGAGATGTGGGGGCACCTGGCAGGCCGGGGTTCCCTCCCTCCCACGGGGTCTCGCCAGACTGGCTGGGCTTAGCACACGGGGCAGAGGCCTGAGCTTAGGGACGCCCTGGGGTCAGGCCCTCCGGGGTTTACAAGCTCCCGCAAGGCCCACACCCGGGAGCCACCCTGCCTGGACAGACGAGCTGGGGGTGGCCCGCACGTGTCCCTGAGCCTGGCCCCGAGCGGCCTCCGCAGCCCCCTTGCCCTGTTCGCCCCCAGGTGCTGGGCAGAGGCGCGAATGTGCCCAGGACCCCCAGCCTCGGCCTTGCCTGCTTCCAGAGAGAAGGCGGCTCTCGAGGAGGCGGTTGAGGAGCTAAGGGGGGAGGCAGCCATGTCCCACGCCGAGAAGCGGAGCCTGGAGGCCAAGAGCGCAGAGCTGCAGAGAAGCCTCCGGCAGTGTGCGGAGCAGAAGGAGGCGCGGGAGCGGCAGGGCGCGTGTGGCCGGAGGGCGCTGGAGAGCAGGTGGGCCTCCAGTGGGCATCACGGCCCCCGGGCCCCGCATTCCCCACCCTCGAGACCAGCCTCATCGGGGCGCTAGTGAGACCGCAGGCCCCTCTCATGCTGACCACCGCCCACCGCCACTCACAAACCCACCCCAAGTCCAGCCAGTGCCCTGGGCCTCGGGGGCAGCCGCAGGCGGTCACCCTGACTGCGGGCCCCACGAGGTGGCCCGGCTCTCGTCCTGAGGTGGCCTCATGCCCTCTGCCCTCTGTCTCCGGGTCTCAGTCAAGGGCGCCTGGAGGAGCTGGAGGGCACGGTCTCGGGGCTCAAGACGGAGCTGGTGTCAGCCCAGAAGGTGCTGGACTCGGCGCGGCTGCAGAGGGACATCCTGGAGAACGAGAGGGAGGGTCTGCACGGCGCCCTGGCCCGGGTGCGCCCCTGGCTGCCCTGCCCCGCCCCTCTCCTCGCCGGCCTGGGCTCACAGCCTCAGTGGTGTCCCCCCGCCACCCCGCCTCACCCCCTCCTGTCTCTTATACACATCTAATTTATTGTCTCTGCTGGTTCTTGATCATGGTGCTGGGGTTCTTTGTGTCTTTGGTGGTTTTCTGATTTCTTCAGTTAAGAGCCGTGTAGTATCCCTGGAACTCTGAAAATTCTTTGAAACCTGGAATGAACATGGTATGTTCCAAAAAAGATTTTCATTTGCTTCAGGCAGATTCTAGGGACTCTGATCATCTTTGGGGCCACATGGAAGTAAATTTTCAACTTTAATTTACTGTTTTCTAAAACCACCCAGGTTTTGTGAATCTAGGCTCACAACGGCACCAAGGCTAACTCATGGTTCCAAACCCAAATCTCCAAGATTTTCCCTTCCTGTCTTGGCCCCTCCAGGCTGCTGGAGCAGAAATACCCCAGCCCCGCTTATAAACGAACATTTCCCACAGCTCTAGAGGCTGGAAGCCCAAGATCAAGGCTGGAAGCCTCAAGATCAAGGTGCCAGCCCTTTCAGGGGCTGGTGAGGATGAGCACCGCTGTCTGAATCATGGATGACACCTTCTGGCTGTCCGCTCAAATGGCAGAAGGGAGGGAGAGCTCGTAGGGCCCCTTTCCCAAGGGCACTAACACCCTTCGTAGGGGTGGAGCTGAAAAGGCCCACCTCCAGATACCATCACGTGGGGGATTAGGTTTCAACATGTGAATTGAGGGGGACACTGCCCCTCCTACAGGGTGTGTGCTGGTTCACCATCCACTGCACCTCCTTACAGTGCCTGCAGGCAGGTGTGTGTGTGTGTGTGTGCATGTGGGCATGTGTACGCTGGTTCATCTCCTTACAGCACCTGCAGGCAGGTATGTGTGTGTGTGTGAGTGCATTTGTGCTGGTTCGTCTCCTTACAGCGCCTGCAGGCAGGTGTGTGTGTGTGTGTGTGTGTGACACCCCGCCTCACCCCCTCCTCCCTGGCCCCAGCCTCAGCGTGGCCTCCTTGGTCCCCCGCCAATGTGCCCCAGCCCATCCCCCTGCATGCTGGCCACAGCTGCTCTTAGGGGCCCCTCCCTCGGCTGCACGCTCGCCTCCACTGGCTGCAGCCTTGGACCCAGGGGCCACCATCTGCCCCTGAGGCCTCGCCACTGCGGGACCACTTCCAGGCCCCCCCGAGCTCCAGCTTGCATGCCTCCGTGATGTGCAGCTTGCTCCCCACCCCGCCGCGGCTCCCCCAGATCTAGAAGCCATCTCAGCTTCCCTGCTGGGTGACCTCTGCCCTCCCCGCCCTAGGCCGAGTCCAGCAAAGCTGACCTGGAACTGCTCGTGAGCCGGCTCAAGGCAGAGGGGGTGGAGCAGAGGGATTCCCTGGCCAAGATGGCTGCTGTGACGGAGGCGCTGGCTCAGGACAAATGCTCCCTGAACCACCTGGTCCTGCAGGTGAGACGAGGGCCCAGGGGGATGGACCTCCCCCGGGTCCCGCTTCCCCAGAGCAGCCGTGAGCCCTGGCCCGGCCCCGGCCCCCCGAGCTCAGGGCTCCCCTTTCGTCCATCCTCCCCCCACCACCTCCACTCCTGGACTTGGGGGCGAGGGTGCGTGGGGCTTGGGTCTGCACAGCCCCGTCCCTCCCCCGCCCCTGGCAGCTGGAGCAGGAGCGGGACGAGCTGCAGGCGCAGCAGCGGACCCTGGCGCAGGAGCAGGCGGGCACGCGGGAGCAGCTGGCGCAGGCCGAGCGGCAGGTGGAGCTCCTGCAGGCCGAGAGGAGGGGCCTGCAGCGGGCCTGCGGGCGGCTGGAGGAGCGGCTGGAGCGGCTGGAGGGTCAGGCGGCCCGACTCCGGCGAGAACGGGCCCAACTGCAGGAGCAGGCGGGCCAGGTGAGGGGGTCATGGGGCTCCCAGTCCCCAGCCCCACCCGGCAGGGCCGCCCCTGCCTCCGGGGTGGACGGGCACACACGGATTTAGAAGCCACGCTGGCCCTCAGAGGTCAGCGCCGGTTCTTTCTGAGCTCAGGCTGCCCGACTTGGCTGATTTGAAGCCGGCTTCCTGGTGTGGGAGGCGGGGGATGGGGAGCGGCACAGAAAAGGACGTCTACGTCGGGCCTGTCCCCAGCCCCAGGGGCCGGGTCCCCCCGGTCAGAGGGTCGAAGGCCTCGGGCCCAGCGATGCTCACACGCTCGAGGGAAAGGCTCCCCTGCCCCTCCGTCGTCTTGTCTGTCTCCTTCCTGGGCCACATCCACACAGCAGAGCCGCCCAGTCCCACACTCACAGCCGCACCCGTGCATCCGTTCCCAAATCTGCCGGCGTGGATCTTCCGTGGGGGTGGTCAGACTCCGTAGCACACGCCGCCGCGGCACGCCTGCTTTCTCCTGACTCCAGCCTTGGTGGCGCACGTGGGGACCTGTCCCTGCAGAGTCCTGGGCCCCGGCGGCATTCAGACTTCACGGCCGGTCACCTTCGGGACTCAGGCTAGCCTCTCCCTGTTTCTCAGACCCTGTCCTGTCCTTTTCCTGTTTGGTTGCCGCGTCGTTACCTTCAGTAAGCCAGCGCACAGCTCAGTGGAGAGCCCTGGTGTGGCCCCCACCGTGGTCAGGATGCAGAGCGTCTGCACCAGCCCAGCAGGCTCCCCGGTGGCATGGCCACGCGGGCGTCCTCTGCCCTGACTTCGCCACCGTGGGCTGGCTTCACCAGCTTTAGATGTTGTTGCGTATGGAGTCGTGGGATGCAGACACTTTGGAGCCCAGCTTCTCACCCTCGACAGGACATCTTTGAGAGTCATCTCTGTTGTTAGGTGTGTCAACAGCTCCTGCTGTTGACGGCATGGCAATATTCCGTCGTGTGGCTCAATTACATCTTTTACCCATTTACCCACTGCTGGATTCTTAGGTTTCCAGTCGAGGTGGACAATACTGCTACAAGCATGCATGTACAAATCTATACGGATATTCTCGTTTCTCTTGAGTAAATACCTAAGAGCGAACTGTGGAGTCACTGGGTAGATGTTCTTGAACATTATAAGAACCTGCCAAGCAGTTTTCCCAAGTGGTTGTATCATTTCACTTGCCAGCAGTGTGGGCGGCTTCCAGCGGCTGCTCAGCCTTGTCAACATTCGGCATCACCGTCTTGCCACTCTCTGTGTGTGGAGTTACGTGCCTGTGTGGCTTATTGGCCATTTTCTGATGATAAAAGGCATTAAGCGCATTTCCGTCTGCTTATTAAATGTCTGTGCACCTTATCTTGTCAAGTGTCTCTTCAGGTCTATCGTCTGTTTTATTGGGTTTTCCCATTTTGGTTTCTAGTTCACACGTCTTGGGTACAAACACGTTGTCAGACAGATGGCCTCACGTTTGTGTGATGCGTGTACGTTTGTTGCCAACGTTTGTGATGGACAGGAAAGTTTACCTTGGGCAATATTCAGTTTAGCAAATTTTTTTAAAATTTATGGTTAGTATTTTCTAGGTGTTGTCTGAGAAATGTCTGCCCAGCCCAAGGACAAGACAGTACCCCGATGTGTTTTCCTCCAGTTCTTAGGTCTGTGATCCACTTAAAGCCGATTTTTCTGTACAGCAGAGGTTCTCACAGTGTGTTCCACAGACCAGTAGCCTCAGTCACCACTTGAGAACTTGCTTAACATGCAGATTCTCAGCTGCCCTCCCGAAACCTACTGAATCTGAAACTCTGTGGATGGGGCCCAAAATCTGGATTTTAATCATCCCTCCCAGTGATTCTGATGTACATGATGGTGTGGAAACTGTGGGTGTGTGGTATGAAATAGGAACTGAGGTCCAATTATTGTTTACATTAATCCCCAGTTGTTTCCGCACCAGTTTTAAAAAGACTTTCCTTTCTTTCTTGGGTGATCTTGGCAACTTGTTAAAAATAAATCGATCGTATGTGTGCGTGTATGTGCCCTGATCATATTCTTGATCTGTGCAGACTGATCGATTTGTTCATCCTTTCAGCAAACCTGCTCCAGTAACCTGCATTACTGTAGCTTTCTAGTATCTTGTAATGAAGTAGTGTTGAGTATGCCCATCTAATCCTTCTTTTCAAGATTGTTTGGTTATTTACATTTTAGAATCAGATTTGTCCATTTGACTGGGATTTTGTTGACATTATCATCAGTTTGAGAAGAATGGGCATCTGAACTGTACCCAGCTGTCTATCCATGAGCATGGTATATCTCTCCGTTTCTTTCTTTATTTAATTCCTCCCAGTTGTGTTTTGCAGTTTTCAGTGTAGAGGCCTTACACATCTTTGATTAAATTAATTCCTGGATTTGATATTATGCCTTGCTGTTACAATTTTATTTTTCTATGTCCATTACTAGCATATAGAAATATAATCTCATATAGTACCTTTTGATCATGCAACCCTGACAGATAGGCTGATAAGCACCGGGATTTTACACGTACATTATCATGCTATCTGTGGATAACAGCGGGTTTACTTCCTTTCTGATCTCAGTGACTTTCGTCTCTTCTCTTAATTCACTGGCTAAAGACCTACAGAACAAAGTTGAAAAAAAGCAGTGAGAGTGGCCATCTTTCTGTTAATAGCAACCCAATTGTGGGGAAAGAGTTTCACCATTGAGTATGACGCAATCGATAGGTTTTTCATGGATGCCTCTTATCGGATGAGGAAGTTTTCGTTTATTCCTGGCATGCTGAGATTTTTTAACTATGAATGGGCTTTGAGTTCCATTAAATGTGTCCCCGGAGTCTGTCAAGACAATCATGCCGTTGTTCTCACTCTATTAAGCATCCAGTTCTGTTGTGAAACTCTACGTTTTGCCATCCATCTTCTTGAACATGTTAATCACAGCTCTTTAAAGTCCGTGTTTGATAACTTCAGTATCTGGATAGCCAGACGGGCAGGGAGGCATGCGTGTCTATTTCATGTTACGTGCGGCTTGTGGCCATGTGATTATACCTCTGACATGCCTGGTTGTGTTGAATAAAAGCCACGTATTAAATATGAAAATGGTAGGAATAATGTGAGAATCTCGATGATGCTGTTCTTCTAGGGAAGACTCACTTTTAGTTCTGGCAGGCAGGGGAGGCAGATCGCTGTAATTCATGACTGAGATGATTCAAACCTGATCTTCATGTTTTGGAAAGTTAGAAGAGTGAAAGTGTTAGTGGCTCGGCCTGGTCTGACTCTTTGCAACCCCATGGATTGCAGCCCGCCAGGCTCTTCTGTCCACGGAATTCTCCAGGCAAGGATGCTGGAGTGGGTAGTCATTCCCTTCTCCAGGGGACTTTCCCAGCCTGGGGATGGAACCTGGGTCTCCTGCATCACAGGCAGATTCTTTACCATCCGAGCCACCAGGGAAGCCAGGTTTGGGGGGAGTGTCTACTCTGCTTCACCACCACTACGAGGATGAAGCCCTCCTGTGACTACAACTGGAGACTTGATGCTTCTCAGGACCCTCTGCTCCGAGGCCTGTAAGCGCGCGTTCTTGCACTCCTAAAGACACAGGACTGCTGGAAGCTCTCCCTGGCTCCTCAGCTCCTCAGCCCGGACTTGAGTGAGCACATGCTCTAAGGAGAGAGCAGATGCTGAGTGTGGCCTCACGCCCCTGCCTCGCTTCCCTCTGGGATTTTGGCGCCTTCGGTCTCGACTGCCTGGGCGGCTCTCTGAGCCCTATTCGGACTCCCGTGATAGGTTCTGTCCGGATCTCTGCGATGTCCTTGGGGGAGGTGTTCATCCGCAGCAATCTGACCTTCTGTCACCCTCTTCGCATTTCTGTGCAGTGTCTCCCAACCCCGGAAACGTGTGGCCCAACAAAGGTTGCTGTTCAGATTGATAGCTGGGTCCCACGTGGCGGTGCTCAGTCCAGTCATTTCTCCGTCACGGTTTCAGGACTGGAGGCCCCTCTGCTATGAAAACACACAAGCACGGGGGTCCTCCACGTCCCCTGGCCACGCTCCTCCTCCACTCTTTCCTCTGAGGCTATTCTGAAAGAAACACCTTTTCCGAAGTCCTTCTTTTCCCCCAAGAGGCCCCTCGCAACCCTCCTACTCTCTCTGCTGGACTTTCCCCTCCTCCTCCTCTAGGTCACATGCAAGAAACAGGCCCTGGAGAAGCAGCTGGCCCAAAGCCTGCAGGACCAGGAGGCCCAGATGGCCGCTCTCCAGCGGGCCCTGCAGGAGAAGGAGGCTTTGTCTGAAGAGCGAGTCCAGCTGCTGGCCACGCAGGAGGCCCTGGAGAGGCATGGTCAGCTTGCGGCCGAGGAGACAGCCGACCTCAGGTACCCGGGGACCTGCCGGCAAGTGTTCATGTGGCCTTGACCTCCAGGAGCCCACGTAGTGAGGATGGGCGGCCTCTCAGTGACTGTGGGAAAGGGCAAGTGTGTGTACATGGGAGAGAGGCTATAAGTGAGGGGCGAACGCAGTGCCTGAGGACTCAAGGAGCCCCTGGAAGAGGTAAATATGCCTAGGGCAGCCTTCCTGAGAGAGGGGGCCACACTGGCCAGGTGGCAGGTAGCAGAAACCCATCTCAGACCAGCAGAAAGATGGGGCAAGTCTTGCTCATGGACCTGAGCAGTACCAGGTATGCATGGCTTCAGGCAAGGCTGGATCCAGGCGCTCCCACGGTACCCTCAGCTCCCCGCCTCTCCCGTCATCCTCGGGAAGGCTCAAGGTGAAAGCGGGCAAGATGGCCAGCAGACACAGAGCACCCTTCTCCCCGTGAGTCCTGAGAGCTGCTGCCTGCAGCCATCGTGAACCATCTGATGTCCTTGAGTTGATCCTGAGACCACAGGGCTCAGATGGGCAGTCTGGGGCCCTGTGCTTATTCCTGGTGGCGGCAGCTCGCGGGAGCCACGAGGCTGGGGGAGTGGAGAGGTGGTAAACCCTGAAACCGGCGGAGCCACTTCCAGGAGAGCTGGGACAGACACTCATAGGCAAGAAGGGGTGCCCTGTAGACTCTTGCGTGGTGAACTGAGCTGGCCTGTGACCTCTGATGACATCCACAGGCTCATGGCTTTCTGCACCTTGTGCCTGTCTAAGGAACATCCAAGTAGTTTTGTAGGAGAAGTTCCTCCCAGAATTCCAGGACTAGAGGCTATGAGGAAACGTAGAGCCCGTGGTCCTTGACTTTCGTCATGGAAGAAAGAGGGGAGACTCCCCTCCCAATGCAGCTGTGGGCACAGACTGCGGCAGGAAGCCTGCGAGGTCTCTGTGGGTGGGCGGCAGCCGAGGGTCCCAGGCTCTGCCCCTGCCCCCGCCAGGCCCCACTGGCACTCAGGGCAGGGGTCGGGGGCCTCTTTCCTCCCGCCATCATTTACTGCCCAGCTCACAGGCCCTGGTCAGAGGACCCTCCCGTGACTCACCCCTGACCACTGGGCCCAGGGTCTCTGCACGTGGTGGTCCTGCAGATCCCGGACAGAATCCCACGCCCACTAAACAGCGCTTCCCAGGGACCAGTCTGAGCCTCTGCTGACAAGGTGCTCGGGGCGTGACTCGCTTCTCCTAATGAGCAAGGACCCTGGGTTTTGAGGTCGTCCAGCCCCCAGCCCCAGGCCTGACAAGCCTGCGGCGCCAGGGACCCGCCTTAGTCCTCAGGCTTCAGCGAGATGGACTGGGTCCTCACCCGCACCCCCACACCCTTGCTGGTGGTGCCCGCTGCCTTCCAGGAGGCGGGATGAGGGAGAGACTGGACTGGTTCTCAGAGTCTCTCCCTCTGGGTGACCATTCGGTGTCTGACCCACACAGGCCACGACCCCAGAGGGGACCAGGCGGGCACCTGGGAGAAAGTGGGTGTGAGGCGGACAGAAAACTGGGAAGAGCCCTCCAGGCAGAGGACACAGGCACACGGACGTGGGGAGTGGAGACCGCGCGGGAGCTTCGGGGTGGGGGCCGGGGGGTGGTCAGAGGAGCGAGGCTCCTGGGCTCTGCAGGCGTCAGGGCGCCCTGGGAGGTGCTGACACACCCCTCCCCGAGGCTAGAGCAGCCCTGTGCAGGGCCCGAGGGCGGCTCTGGGGGCCGGATGGGCAGAGGCAAGGCCCCCTGCGGCCCGCAGCTCTCCCTGACCCGCCGGCGTGTTTGGGGCTGGGCGTGGGCTGTGTCTTCACGTGGCGTCTGTGCTGAGTGTTTGTGGTGTATCCTTGCTGTTTGGTCAGTGGGTTTTTTTCACCGTGCATCAGGGCAGGACACAGCACATAATCATTAATATGAACGCGTGCGCACTGTCTGGTTGGTGACTGACGGACTCACTGCCGGAGAGGCGGGTCCTGCCATCACCCTCCCCAGAAGCGGGAGCTGCTGAGTCGCCGTGCTCATCCCAGGCATTTTCAGACTGGCCGTGTCTGTGCCCAGACGCAGAGGCAGCGCCACGCCGGGGATGGTGCTGCGCGTGTTCTGTGCTGGAGGCTGCTTCTCAGAGCGGGCAGAGAATTTCCTCACCGTCGTTAGCAGCAGAGGAGATGCACTGGGGTTTCTGAAACGTTCTCACGTTGACGCTGAGTCTGATTCAGGCCCTGTGTGAGGCTTCGGGCAGTGTCCTGGACTGTGCCATCGGAAAATTCAGAAATTCACGTGTATTTCTAAAGCGCCGGCCCTAGAACTGGAATTGGTGGTCCAAAGAAAGATATACACAGTTTGTGCTTTAAAATTTCCTAGTCCCCCTCTGCCAGAGTGGCCCTTGCACCCCTGCCAGCAAGACATGTGATCGCTGCTTTCAGCTTGGCTAACGTGATGCATGATGGATGAAACAGCACAGGTGAAATCTGAACCCCCTTGAGGACTAGTGAGTTTCATGTTTGTTCACCACTCTTGTTTTCTTTGTGAATAACAGCCATTATTCTCATTTTTCTGTAGGATAAGCCACTTTCTGTCATTGATTGGTAGGAGCTCTTTGTATACGATGGATATTAACTACAGTATATTTAGTGCAAATATTGTCTCCGAGTCTGTCCCCCATCTTTTGACTTGATTTGTGAAATCTTTTCTGCCAAAACTCTGCTTCCCTCTCTTTAAATGTATTCAGAACTGTTGGCCTCCTTATTTCTGTCTTCTGATTTTTGTGTCTTGCTTAAGATTATAAAATGTCCTTCTGTACTTTTTCCTATGGTTTTTACAGTTCAGAGTTGCTTAGCTGTTACCTGTTTTGGTTTTGTATTTAGCTTGTTAACCCACCTGTTTTCTGTGTGGACGCCAATCTGTTCTTAGAGATTTAAAATGAATGCGCCGTCCTCTGCTTGCCTTCAGATGGAGAGCCCAGCCTTGGAGGACACCACGCTGGCACGTGGGCTCTGTGCGGCCCCTCGTCCAGCAGGGTCCCCTGCCGGTGTGGGTGACTCGCCTGCGGTGTGGTGACTCTCCGCAGGGCCGAGAGGGACGCCCTGGAGAGCAGCCTCTTGGAGGCCCAACAGCTGGCGTCGCGGCTGCAGGCGCAGCAGGAGCAGCTGGAGGGAGAGGCCCGGAGCGCGCGGCTGGCCCGGCAGGCCCTGCGAGGTGCTGCTCCGATGGGCTCCCGCTGCGCCCCCTGCCCTGAGCTTGTCCCTGGCGGGCGGCTCCCAGTCATTGCGCCACAACGGGGCCCGAGCATGGCAGGGAGCTCACGTCTGAAGTCAGCCAAGAGCTCCTGACACTGCCGTCTGCGACTGGCGGGCCCTGCCAGGCCTGGTGCCGCCCCAAGGCTCAGGATGGGCCCTGTCACAAGGTCCACGTGGCCGCCCCTGCCCGGCTCCACGCCCCTGCCTCTGCTCAGCCCACCCAGCCGTCACGTGGCCGCCCCTGCCCGGCTCCACGCCCCTGCCTCTGCTCAGCCCACCCAGCCGTCACGTGGCCGCCCCTGCCCGGCTCCACGCCCCTGCCTCTGCTCAGCCCACCCAGCCGTCACGTGGCCGCCCCTGCCCGGCTCCACGCCCCTGCCTCTGCTCAGCCCACCCAGCCGTCACGTGGCCGCCCCTGCCCGGCTCCACGCCCCTGCCTCTGCTCAGCCCACCCAGCCGTGTGGGCTGCCAAAACATGCACCTACTGAGTGGTCGGGGGGCTCTGTCCCACCAGCTTGCAGCCTCCCCAGAGCCAGGGGCCCACGGGCGGCAGGGTGTTGGGGGCCGGCCTCCCCGTGGGTCTGGACGCGCCTGTCCCTCGGCAGTGGAACTGGAGCAGCTGCAGAGCGTCCTGGAGGCCCAGGAGACGAGGCTCCGGCGGCAGGCGGCGCAGCAGGAGCGGGACGCGCAGCTGGCCCTGGAGAGCCAGGCGCTGGCCCACCGCGAGGACCTCGCCCGGCTCCAGAGGGAGAAGGTCTGCCTTCCCGCGACCCCCGCCCCAGCTGCCCGGTCACTGCCCAGGGGTCTGCTGTGTCCACAGGGGCGGCGGGCCAGAGACGAGCGGGCGGCAGGCGGGCCGGAGGACCGCTCACAGCGTGCCTGGATGCTCTGTCCCTCACAGAGCAGGCGCCCCCGGGCGTCGCTGACCTGCCACGGTCTGAGGCCCGTATTTGCAGAGAGCTCCGTGCCCTCTGAACCGTCCACTGGTCCCGGGCGGGCAGGCCTCGTGTGGCACGTCCTCACGCAGCCTGCTGCCAGGGTGCCTGGCACTCCCTGAGCTCAAGAATGCTCCCAGAGCTCCACAGCTCTGAGCTGTGACTGGGCCGTGGGGTGGCAGATGTGGGGGCCCAGAGCCCTCCACAGCTCCTGTCACTGCGGGAGACGGCCTGCGGCCGGCTGGCCGGGACAGTCCCCGGGCAGCTGTCCCGCCCCGGCGCCCACGGACCTGCTCTCACTCGGGAGCGCAGAGGCCTGCTGCTCGCGCGAGCTCTGACCCGTGCGTCTTCACACCCGTCCCTCTCCTCCGGCCCAGGAGACCCTGAGTCTGTCTCTGATGGAGGAAAAGGAAGCAGCAGCACGCCGGCTGAAACAGGAGAAGGAGCTGGTGGCAAAGAACGCAAGCAGGAGGCAGGCACTGAAGGAGGAAGTTCAGAGCCTAAGGCGTGAGCGAGCCGAGAGCCTCCTGCAGCTGCAGCAGGAGAAGCAGCAGGTGACGGGCCGAGAGGCGGGGCCCCACTCGCTGCGCCGGCAACGCCCCCGGAGGCGGGCGGCGTGAGTCGCTGCGCCCGCAGCCTTGCGCTCCCTCCGCAGTCCTGGTGGGCATCACCCTCCACCCAGCGCCCGCATCCGTCTCTCCACCCAGCCACCCATCCGTCCCTCCGCCTACCTGTCCAGCCATCAGCTGTGTCTCCACCCACCTGTCTATCCAGACATTCACCCGTCCGCCCATCAGTCCCCCTGCCCACTGACAAAGATACACACACACAGCTATACACACACACGCAGCTATACACACACACACAGCTATACACACACACATAGCTATACACACACACATCTATATACACACACACAGCTATACAGACACATACATCTATACACACACAGCTATATACACACACATATACCTATACACACACACATCTATATGTACACACAGCTATATACACACACACACACAGCTATACACACACATATACCTATACACACACACAGCTATATACACACACATACAGCTACACACACACATATACCTATACACATTATAAAAGGTCAGTTTCCATTCCAGTCCCAAGGAAGGACACTGCCAAAGAATGTTCAGACTCCCTCACGATTGCACTCATTTCACACTGTCACCAGGTAACGCTCAAAATTCTTCAAGCCAGGCTTTAATAGTATGTGAACCAAGACCTTGCAGGTGTACAAACTGGATTTAGAAAAGGTAGAAGAACCAGAGATCAAATTTCCAACATTCGTTGGATCTTAGAAAAAAGCAAGATAATTCCAGAAAAACATCTACTTCTGCTCCATTGACTATGCTAAAGCCTTTGACTGTGGATCACAACCACTGTGGAAAATTCTTCAAAAGATGGGAATTCCAGACCACCTTACCTGTCTCCTGAGAAACCTGTATGCAGGTCAAGAACCAACAGTTCAAACCGGACATGGAACAACAGACTGGGTCAAAATTGAGAAAGGAGTACATCAAGGCTATATATCGTCACCCTGCTTATTTAATGTATATGCAGAGTACGTCATGAGAAATGTAGTCTGGATGAAGCACAAGCTGGAATCAAGATTGCCAGGAGAAATATCAATAACCTCAGATATGCAGATGACATCACCCTTATGACAGAAAGTGAAGAGAAACTAAAGAGTCTCTTGATACAGGTGAAAGAGGAGCATAAAGAAGCTGGCTTAAAGCTCAATATTCAAAAAACAAAGATCATAGCTTCCGGTCCCATCACTTCATGGCAAATAGATGGGGAAAAACTGGAAACAGTGTCAGACTTTATTTTCTTGGGCTCCAAAGTCACTGCAGATGGTGACTGCAGCCATGAAATTCAAAGACACTTTACTTCTTAGAAGAAAAGTTATGACCAACCTAGATAGCATATTCAAAAGCAGAGACATCACTTTGGCAACAAAACTCCATCTAGTCAAAGCTATGGTTTTTTCCAGTAGTTAAGCTCGGATGTGAGAGCTGGGCCATAACAAAGGCTGAGTGCCAAATAACTGATGCTTTTGAACTGTGGTTCTGGAGAAGACTCTTGAGAGTCCCTGGGACTGCAAGGAGATCCAACCAGTCCATCTTAAAGGAAATCAACCCTGAATATGCATTGGAAGGACTGATGCTAAAGCTGAAGTTCCAGTACTTTGGCCACCTGATGCGAAGAGTTGACTCATTGGAAAAGACCCTGATGCTGGGAAAGGTTGAAGGCAGGGGCAGAAGAGGGCAACAGAGGATGAGAGGGTTAGATGGCATTACTGACTCGATGGACATGAGTTGAGCAAACTCCAGGAGATAGTGAATGACAGGGAAGCCGGGCAGGCTACAGTTCATGGGGCCACAAGGAGTCAGACACAACCTAGTGACTGAACAACAATAACATTTGCACACTTATGCACACACTGTTGCACTGTTTCCACCCACTTGTCCATCACCCATCTATCCACTTGAATGTTCATCCTTTACCCACACAGCCAGCCACCTACCCACATAGCTGGCCAATTGTCCACCCACACACTTGACCATAAATCTATCCATCAATTTGCTTAAATACCCATCCTGCTATCCACACACCTGACCGTCTGGACTATCCATCCGCTCATTCAGCCACCCATGCGCTCACTCACCCATCAGCCACTCACAGACCCTCCCTCTGTCCACACACTCAGCTGCCCATCCACACCCACTGTCCATCCGTGCATCTGGTTATCCTCCAATCTGTCTGATCAGCCAGCCAGTCATCCGTCAGTGTGTTCATCCAACCAGCCTCTAAGCAGACACTGGGCATGTGAAAGCTACCCGCTGAGACCAGGCTCTCCCAGTATTCCGTGCCATCCTGAAGCCACGCACTGCTGAGTGGGTGGAGTAGACAAGTAAACACCTACATGTGGGTTATCGCACTGTGACAGAACTCGCAGATGTTAGTAGAAACTACAGATTGCGATGGAAGAGGTACAGTGGCAGGAAGAACCAAGGTTTGCTGTCAGACTCCCGCATCGCTGGTTCCATCCTCACAGCACTGAGAGGGACACCCTGCTTCGGGGTCCCCTTGACTGGTGGGAAACAGATTCGCAGACGGTGAATAACTTGCCCGGACTGGCTCCATGCACCTGCTGGGCACCAAGGCCCGTGTCCTCGGCTGTTGCGCTCTCCTGCATCCGGGGAGGGAGGAAGCAAGCATTTGCAGGGTGGCGGCATTTCAAGTGGGGGGCAAGGAGGACCTGGAGGCATCCTACGAACATCCAGGGACAGTGTGAGATTCTGGGCAAACCCCTCAGCTTCTGCTGCCCCCGAGTGGCCCGTGGAACCCTGGGAAGCAGAACTCTCGCAGTTACAGTTTTGCTGTAAAGGACGTAGGTCAGGACGAGTCTGGTGGAGAGACCCAGGGAAGGGCCATCTCTCCGCAGTCGGGGCAGGTCACCTGCTGGCAGATCAGGATGTTTAAACCCGCAGGTTCAGGGTTCTGTTGGGATTGCCTTGGGTGGGTGTGATCAGCCTCCTCCCTAAGCTGGGCGGGGGCCTCTCCGTGGCTCCCTGATCACAAGCTCAGGTGTGGTCTCAGGGTGGGTCCAAAATGGACGCCCCTCGCTGGAGACGCTCAGGGGTTTTCAGTCTCCCCCAGCTGTGTGCAGACCGGCAAGTGGGGGCCGACACCGCTGTGCCCACCTCTGCGGCACGGGCAGCACCCCAGGCCGTGCTCTTTGCGGGATCACCGACCAGATGGGTCCTTCCACGCTGAGCTCACAGCCATGTGGTCTTTTTTTTTTTTTTAAGTGGCCCGTGGAACCCTGGGAAGCAGAACTCTCGCAGTTACAGTTTTGCTGTAAAGGACGTAGGTCAGGACGAGTCTGGTGGAGAGACCCAGGGAAGGGCCATCTCTCCGCAGTCGGGGCAGGTCACCTGCTGGCAGATCAGGATGTTTAAACCCGCAGGTTCAGGGTTCTGTTGGGATTGCCTTGGGTGGGTGTGATCAGCCTCCTCCCTAAGCTGGGCGGGGGCCTCTCCGTGGCTCCCTGATCACAAGCTCAGGTGTGGTCTCAGGGTGGGTCCAAAATGGACGCCCCTCGCTGGAGACGCTCAGGGGTTTTCAGTCTCCCCCAGCTGTGTGCAGACCGGCAAGTGGGGGCCGACACCGCTGTGCCCACCTCTGCGGCACGGGCAGCACCCCAGGCCGTGCTCTTTGCGGGATCACCGACCAGATGGGTCCTTCCACGCTGAGCTCACAGCCATGTGGTCTTTTTTTTTTTTTTAACACCAAAAGCACTTTGTATTGGGATGTAGCCGACTAACAGTGTTGTAGTTCCAGTGAATAGCACGGGGACCCAGTCATACATACACATGTATCCGTTCTCCCCCAGATCCCCTCCCACCAGATGGACCTTTTCCACAGCTGATGACACCTGGGGGCACAGGGACCCCTCCCTTCCTTCTGCTGGCCTCCCTTTGGTGGGAGTTCTGCGGCTGTTATCACTAATGCTGGAAATAATCATTGGAGACCCCGAAAGCAGGGCATCCCACCCACGCTCACACACGCACACACCTCCAGGCTGCCCTCCGTGCCATCCTGACGCGCACACTGTTGAGTGGCTGAACAGACAAGTGAACGCCTGCATATGGGCTATCGCACTGAGACCGGGCTCTCGGGGGTCCCCGTGGGTCTGGCATGCGGGGAGGCATGTCTGTGGCTGGCTGCAGGTCACTCCGAGTCCCCCCCAGCCTGGCCCCCACCCTGGGGTCAGTGGGTGCGACGCGGCACCCCAGGCGGCCCTTGCACACCCCTCGCCCTCAGCGACGCAGACTGTCTGGGGAGGTTAAGACCTGTCCGTGGTTCCTGCTCTGTGCCTGGGGTGGGTGGAGGGGCTCCAGAGCCTCAGTGGGCCAGGCAAAGCCCTGTCTCTTATACACATCTCACTGAGCCCCCCCCCGTCAGAGCCCCCAGCCTGCTCAGGAGCGCCCCACCCCGGTCACGCAGGCCCTGCTTCTACGAGACGCGGAGCTGAGCCGGCTGCGGGGGCAGCTGCAGCTGGTACGGCAGGAGGCGCGGGGCCAGCAGGAGCGAGCTGAGGTGAGCCCCTCTGGGCCAGAGCCAGACGCCTGGCCTGGTCGCCCACATGGCCCAGCAGGTGCAGCGGACCCCAGAGGCACCTGCTCCCTGCCTGGTCCCGGGGGGGTCTCCCCTCCACCCCACCCCAGCCACCTGAACCTCAGTTTCCCCCAGATGACTCAGGCTCCCTGCTGGGGGGACAGTGTCTCCATGGGACGAAAAGGCGATGGAGCGGGATGGGGTGGGGAGCACAGGGTGGACCAGGGAGGGGAGGATGGGCAGGCCCCACGCCCTTGCAGAAGCCACAGGGTGGGGGTGGGGGGCCTGACACCAGCAATTGGGGGACAGAGCCCAGGTCTGTGCCGCCAGCCCCCCGGCGTGCTGGGGCGCGGCTGCCAGAGGCTCAGGGGCCTCGGCTGACTCTCTGGAGAGTCCCCTCCTAGAGGAGAAGCGCAGCTGGGGAGGCCATGTCGGACCTGAGGCAGAGACTGCCCGGAAAAGACCCAGCAGAGAATTCCGAGCAGGGCAGGAGGGGGCATCCAAGGGGCCAGGAGACCCCAGCAGGCAGCCGCCCACCTGGGCCAGCGGACGGAGGCCCACAGGGCATGGAGGCCACTGCGGGCAGCCAGCTGGCCACCTGGGCCCCCAGTCCTCCTCAGGAGCCCCCGTCTGGGGGTGGGGCAGGCAACAGCAGCCAAGCTCCAGGGAGCAGGGTGGGCCC